>WEKX01018502.1:0-23503 GCA_013390025.1 Pitta sordida | reverse complement strand
GGTTCGATCCCTGGATGGGCATTAGCTGGGGAGTTGGACTCCTTATGGGTCCCTTCCAACTGGTAATATTCTGTAGTTCTGTTGTTTTGACTGCACAGGTCAATTCTACTCCTCTTTAGGTGATGTGAATCAAAAATAGTCTGCTGCCACCTAGTCTTCTTCATGGCACATTTCAATAGAACAGACATAAAATCAGACTAAAATGTTTGCAGTACAATCTGTAGTCTTCAATATAGTACAAAGATGAGAAAATGTCAAATGAAACTGCAGGGGAAAAATAACTTTCACTTCTTTTTAATTTCGGTATCTGGTTGTGTGTGAGCTGGTAAAGCTTATTCAGGAGAGAAGTCATTCTTAGCCACTCAAATTTTGATCACATATAACTAAACAATATTGCTGTTGAATTCAACATGTGTTTTAATGGTACTTTATCCATTTATCTGAAGTTGAAGCCATGTTCTGAAGTTTGAAATTTCACTTTCATTTGAAACTGTGAGTTACATGCATGATTTTTTTAATTAAAATTTCATTTGGAAAGGTGGAGAGGTGTAGAAGAAGGTGAAGTAAATAGAGATGAAATAATTTAACTAACAGATGGAGAAATGGCATATAATCATTATTGTTATGTTATGACAAGTGTTCACAAAGAAAATGTCCAATGACTTCAAGCACTTTGCATTACTTCTTAGCTTACTGGAGTTTGGTTTCTAAATGTTCTTAAGTGCCAAATTGTCATGATATACTCTTAAAAATGTAATTTATTTATTGATAAGGCAAAGAGCAATAGGATTAAGAAAATGTCATTCTTAATTTCAGCCTTCTAAGAAATACTGTCTGAAAACCTTTACAAAGAAGGAGGAAATTATGTAATTCAAGGCTGTATTGTATGTGAGAGATTAGTTAAGGCTTTTCTATTACTTTGAACCTATGCTAGTCCATGCAATATTTACTTCAAATGAAGACAAAATGTGTTTCATAGGTTGCAGTGAAGTCTAGAGTGACAGACATAAAAAAAAAACCCCTTGAAACTGGAAAATGTCACAAATTGGAAGTGAACAAGTGTTTTATGTTATACATTCTGCTTAACTTCTGTATTTGTTAATGTTTTTTATATTAGCCCTCCTAGAAGGCAAATGACTGAAAAGGTGACTTTAGGGCACATGGTTTTCAAATTACTCTAAAAGAAGTCATATTGAGTCATTGCATCTTCACTGTGTAGGTCCTGCTGGCCCTTAGCTGGGCTCAGCAACAGTGTAACAATGCCAACCATTGTTTGCTGAGATTCTAGAGAAGAAGGACAGAAATACGAACAGAGTTTCCAGTGTAGTTGGTAAGTATTTTCCTTTTTTTTTCTCTTGGTAATGTTTTTTTTTCTTCTTAATGAAGGATTGTCAAGAGAGTAAAGTTAATGATGCCATTTCTTGCCTCCCATCTCTTTATTTCAGATGTGCAGAGCAGACTCCAAGCAGACCAGGATTTTTGCCTCTTCTATTCAGAGACTCTTATAAAGGTTGAAATTCTAGGGTTTTGTGAGGAACAGAGGCACTTACATTTTGGAATTTGGACTGACACTACTACTAGATCATTTCACACAAACTTCCAAAAAAATAGAAATCCCAAACCCCAATCATATGATAACTTCTGGCTGAACTCCTGTGCAACTTGAACTAAAGTCAAATATTGCTTTAGCTAAACTAAATCTCTCTTGGTCCTGGCTTTCAAATAAAACAGTTGTTATTTTTGTTTTGGTTTTTTTCCCTATTAAATGAACAAATCTGCTTGAGATGTCCTTAAACGTCCAAAGTAACAGCAGATGATTTAGACAAATGATCTGAGTTACTGATTTCATAGCTGGAGAGAGTAAGAAGTGCACTCTGTCCCTTGGCTATTATAAACTGCTTTACCATATCTCTATTAACATCCCAGTGAATGTGTTGATCACTGTTCTGGACCCTCTATTTATAAACTTTATAAAACTCTCACTGGAAAAAAAAATTAGTAGTTTGACTTATCTGGTTTTATCACGGTAAAATAAGCCATTTTTCCTAATCAAATCATTTGAAGTTAAATGAAGGGGCAACTTTCACTTGAATTCCATTGCAGTACCTCTTCCGTACAACCATACAAATCTTTGCTGACAGTTTGCACACTCAAAATCTGGGCAAGATTTGCATGGCCTAGTACCAAAATAACATACTACAGTAGGGTTTTTGTGTGCTTGAAAGGCATGGCTATGACCTAATACTAGCATTTCGTCCAGACCTAAAGATCTGTTCCAATATATTCCAGTCAATCCTTACCTTGGGATTTAGGACTAAAGGCAGGGATTCAAAATTTGCTTTTAGTTATGAACATTGTGTGGGAGACCTGTAGAGTTTAGAGCAGCGTAACTTTCAAGTCTATAGAGATAAACATGACATGTACTTCTGGAAAAATCCTGATGGTTTTCTCAGATAACTATTTCTATACTCACAAACAAGTGTGTTTCTTCACAGCCACCTTGCCATGAAACATATCAGGGGAGAGGCCTGATATGAATATGAAAAATCCTAAAATATGTATAAATAAATAAATAAATAAAATAGAATATGAAAAGTCCTGAAAGTTTAACCTGTAGTAAAATAGATAAAGGTTAGCATTAAATTCAAGCCAAAGCATATCAACATTTACCAGATCTTGAGAGGAAGACACTGAACTTCAGATTGCAAAGAATTTTTTTAGTGGAATGATGAAGATTTTACTCTAATTCCAAGTCACATGCTTGTAAATTGCCTAAGGTCTTATTACTCCCTTTTTGGTTTGTTTTTTATGGCATGGCAATGTTGAGATAGTTAGCAGAAAAAATTGAACTCCAATTCTGAGTGGGACAGGTGGTATGTATTTATTTGGTTCCTATTGAAGAGTGTTTTCAGCAGCTGCTGAAATGGAAAGCAAACTCATGAAGCTTGAGATGGAGGAATAGCTTAAATCCAGATTCGTAAGCATAATTTTTTTTTCTTTTTGTTACTAACTCAAAGATGAATCTTGCCAGCTTTTCAAAAGTGTTACATATATGCATGAAACATATGTATCTGCTACTTCAGGTCATAAATTGCAAACAACCAAGCCATGAAGTGAAAGGAGGCCATAACTTTTAGAGTGTTGCCTAAAAAGGCACTATTCCATTTCCAAGATAGCAAAAGGATAGCTGAGCAGACATGTATTGAGCAAGCCAAACAGCTTTCTACGAAATTGAGCTTCACCTACTGGCACATGTATTACCTTAATACAGGTAAACAAAGATGTCTAGATATTGTCTCTATAGTTACCTGCTAAAAAATGTTACCGCTTCCTAGGTATTGTTTCCTCCTCCCTCTCATTCATTCTGTTCCTTTATCTTGATTCTCTTTTACTTGGTCATTAAAATCAAAGGGCAGGTAATGCAAATGCAAATACTGGGGGGTGGCAGGGAAAGCGGGGGTGAGGAGGACAAAGGAATAAAGTGAAGAAGAAGAAGATGTAATACTTGTTAAATCAAAACCTGAAAAGTATTTGGTTTCACGGCCTTCAAGTTTTTGAGTTTCTCAGTGAGATGTCAAAAAATTTAGAGTAAACATTAAGGTTTTTTGATTTTTCTTGAAACATATTTGCGATTTTTCACCCAGTCCTGCTGCCAACTTTCTGACTCGTAGTACAAACGGCTTTTGAGCTATTCCTACAATCGTGCATTCAGAAAAAGATGCATGTGCTAATGGCACCTGCACAGCCACTCATTTATGGCAATCAAGGAGCAAGTGAGCATGCCAATCGGGTAATATATGCAGGTCGCATAACTATATATCTAACTACCTACCTGTGTGTGGTACTGTAGCTAAATCAAGGCAGTGGGGTGACATGGAGGCAGATATGTTCTCCAGGGTACATCCATTTTCTCCACAGAAGGAAATTGGTTTTGCAATAGTCATGTATAATTTACGTTACTAGTATACTACAAAATGATTTGTTAACCTTCTGAGTTTCAGATTCAAAAAAAAAGAATTTAGTCTGAAGCAGTAGGCTTCTCAACATCAAATCTATTCCATTCCTTTTCTTGTAATATAAATATTTGCAAATCTTTTTATATATATGTATAATTATCTGCTTGCATTAAAGGAATAGTGCCTGTGCCTGTATATATGTATATACACTACCTATATATATGTGTGTATGGTAAGTATATTTCTTTAATACAAGCAGAAAACTGCAAAAACAATGTTAATCTCTAATACTGAAAGCCTAGGGGATATCGACTAGACATGCTATTAGAGCTATGGAATAACTCTTGCCACCAGTATTTCTAATGAAGACCAGATGCAAATAGCTTTATTTATTGTTCCAAAAGAGCATTCGAATTGTTTTTAATCCAGCTGAACTTTTGAGGGATTAGCTATTATATTCTCATTACTCCTTTCTCTGACAAATAATTTTCAGGAGCAATTCCATCATTAAACCAGAGCACCAAGCAGAATATTCCATTTCATAAAAGAAAAAAAATCAAAACAAAACAAACAAAAAAACCCCCCAAACCCACAAACACTAAAACCTCCAAGGAAATCATAAAAACAAACAAATAAACATCAAATCAGCTTTCTACCATTCTATAAATTCAGCTTAAAATAGTCTTACTTTATTTAGTGCAAAGCGTTAGGAAATAATACTAATTTTTACTGTGCAAAATATCCAGAATATTCTTGATAGAATATTTTGCCACATTTTTCACACTTGGCTAAAAAAATAATTGGGATAATCAAAAACATATTCATGGGGGGTTTTGTTGCTTCATTTTAGGAATTTAATTAATTATTTGAATTTTGTTTGGAGAAGATGTAAGTAAAATTAAGAAATGAGTGTATGATACATACAGAAAATTAAAAAAAATCAGAAAGTCTGCAGGCATTTTCATTCACACCTTAAGGAAACATAACTTACTCAGGTTAAAGTGCTCACTGGATTCCCAATAACTGTACTCTTTATAGCAGATTATATCTTGGTATTCATTCACTGTAAGGAAAGGAAATGTGGCATTGCAACAGAATGTATATGAAGTGCAAGAGTAACAACTGATAGCACATTCGTTTTTTGCCATACAAATAACCTCTCATTTTATCAATTCTGTGTCACTGAAACAGGAAACATTGACATATACATCCAGAGGTAAAATGTTCTTTCATTCTTTCTGTCCCCATTTGCAGGCAGGAAGTTTGACCAAATGGTTATTATAGTCCCTGTTGGACTCTGCAATTTTCCAGGGTTGCCTTTGCTGCATTCTGCCTGGTGTGCCTTTGGGTTATATCTGCCCTACATTTCTCTTCTGTCTTTCCCACTCCCATTTGCCCTACAAGAGATTTCTAGTAACAGCCCTGTCTAACCTGACCATGTCATTCATTCCTCCCTCTCAACCTGCTCCAGAAATCCTGCTGATCACCAGTATGGTATGAACTTGGTATGGCCAAGTTCAACCTGCTAGAAACCTGGGAGCCCAACAGCGTGCACGCTTGTGTGAGATTGCGGTTCCTGAGATCCCTCCTGGGACACTGTTTTGGTAGGCAAAACAAAAGTCAAAACCGAATACCTATTTCTTGTAAGAATCAGACAAAAAGTGCTGTGACAGGTGAAGTAATTTGCTTCCCTCATTTATGTGCAAGAGTGAAACCCTTGGTGTCAGTCCCCACAGACCAACATTTGCAGGTCCATAGAAGCCTCCCATGACATCAGATTAAGGAAATACTCAACAGCCCTAGGATATTTGGGAACAGAAACCAAACCATGCTATTCCACAACAGCTAAGCTATTTGTGGCTGAACTTTCCCCCTTGGTTTTGTTAGCTGTTTCCTGGCCTAGAAGAGAGACATATCTGTGGTTTGGGGGGGGGGGGGGGTGTGCGTTATTCACCATGGGTCTCCCCTACCACATTGCAGCATTGGGGATTTGGTGTCACAGGGAGAGCAGGAAGCCATGGGACCATGTTGTGCTGGGTATCTTTTGTACCTCGTAAAGACTAGCTCTGCCGCAGCACAAACTGGTAGTGACTGACCCAGGCCCGTCTCCCTGTTTCACTGGGCTGTTCACAGTCTGGCACATGGTGGCTGTGTGGAATAACTACTGACAAAATAGTATTGACTGAATGTGTGTACTAGGTGCCAGCCAACAAGGCATAGGTGATTGGTGCCTGCTCTTTTGGGTTTTGCATGTGACTGTGTGCTAGGCAGATGTAGGTCATCTGGCAACCTAGAACTTGGTATTTCATTGATAGAGACAGAGAAGAGTCTACATGTAAGGCTGAAAATTCAGAGAAAAGAAGGAAGCAAGGAGGGATGTATTGCTTTTTTAACACAAAGAGCAGGCCTGCTCGTGCTCTGGAGCTTTCCACACTCTTTCTAGGTTATGGGAAACTTCAGTTCCTTCACACCTCTACTCAGACACAGGGATAATGTGGAAGGTCATGGCCTGACAGGAAAGGTACATGTTCTGTCCTCTGAACATGAGGTGTGCAGGTACCATGGCATTTTTGAACATTTTTGAGAGCATGGAAAATAATTGCACATAGAGGTGCAGGTTCTCTCTCCTGTCTTACTGGATATACACTAGCAGACCAGGAAAATTCCTGGGGATCATCCACACTAGTGAGCATACAGAAAAAGAGGTTTCCTCCCTGGGATTTCAGCTAGGGCACGATACTGTGTGCAGAAAGGACCGGACACTGTGTGCATTGTCAGAGAATTTAGCCTCGGGGGAGATAACAGGGATGATGTGACAGGATACCACAGACACAATGACTTATATTTCCAATCAGGATTAATGATTGTTCAGGCCATCAAACATAAATAGCTGGTGTTTAGACAAATGAATTTTATATCAAGCTCTTGGTCATATGTATTCACGCACTGCCACATCAATTGAAAGCAGGATGAGAGCCATCAAAGCAGCAATACGTTGTGAGCAATCTGACCTGCTGGGTCCTGGGAAAAGTGTAGGTTTCAGTGCTGAGTACACAAATCAGCCATGCTAAGCCTGCATGGGAAAAGAACAGCCAGAATATATTGCTCATCAGTATGGCATGAGACGAGTCAGTTCGAAATTTGTGCAAGCACACAGTGGACTCATACATACTCTTCTGTGTTTTGGAGTTGATTTGTTTACTGATGTTCTTACTGGCTGTATTAGCAACATCATGCCTCAGAGTGTCTGGATCTGTTGCTGTCACCGAAACAATGAGAACCAGGTACAGGACTCTGTTTCTACGGAGCAAATGGATACCACAGGAATAGAAATCAGGGATCCACAACACATTGAATAAGCCGGCGGAGAGTTCACTAGTTTTTACAGCTCTCCTCCCTGGCAAGCTGACCACTCATTCCAGAGGTTGGTGCTTATTTTATTTTCTCTGCTTCTGAGTCTCACAGATTATTTCTCACTGTGATTAGGTGGGAAACAAAATGCCTGGGCTAATATGACACTTGTATAGGCAGCACCTCTCCATGTTTTTTGCACTCATAGTTGCTCTAGAAGAACATTCAGCAAAAATCATCAGATAGTAAAGAGAACTGAGTGTGAAATACATCTGTGAGATAAGTTAAAATGTATATGGTAAATGAGAGTTTCTGTTACAGCAGCGTAACTCACAGGTACGAAACTACCTATTGGATATACTACTTGTGAAACGACTACAGCTGCAGTACAGCACAAACTAAATGTAAAAATTTGGCCTAAACATGCATATCTCATCACTGACTTTTAGAATTCCATGGAATTAAACTCTAAAACATCTCAGTATTTCTGTTAATGAGCAGAAGTTGGAATTTTTGTTAGTCACAGTTCTAAACAATTACAGAAGATGCTCATGAGATTTTTCAAACTCCTGATTTTTAGAGTAGAAAACCCATGAGCAGCATGAAATGTGGATTTTTTCCTCTCTTGGCTATCTCACTCAGTAAAAAGCCTGCCAGAGCTCAGGCAGGCTTCCAAGGTCACAAAACCTAAACAATTCACAAATGTGGACACACCACCTGTGCCTCTGCAGTCCAGGCAAGGCATTGGCTTCCCATTTGGAGGGAAAACAAGAGGAAATCATTGCTGACTCACAGAGACAGGTGGAGCAGCAAAGCAGTAGCTTTGGTTTAATCATGAAATTGACTGTGTAGGAAAAGTTTTATTGCCAAAGGATACACCCCATTTGTGATCAGCTCCACTGTTCTTGGCCAAAACCTAAATATTTCTCCTTGATGTTCCGTTGACTTATCAGCATACAAGTGAAGCCACTTTCTGAGGATGGCTCAGTTAAGAGAACCACCTTTCTAGGCCTTATCCAAATGCTGTTTCAGTCAACCAGATAGGAAAAAGAATTAGTCACCAAAGAGCCATCACACCAAAACACAGAGCATTTTTTAGGGACCTGAGTTATGACTCAGACTGATGGCTAAGAAAAGGCTCCCTCTATTTGCACTTTACATTATTAATTTTTATGAGAAACATTAAAAATAACCTTGTTTCAATTTCTTGAATCAAAAAGATTTTGTTTCTTTCAAGCTGGCATTTTTTACAAAAGTAAATCTTAGAAAATTTACATATAGAATGATTACAAGAAGATCATAATTGTAATTAGATATTACAAAATTATTGAAATTTAATGCTCACACGTTTTACAGATTTTCAGTTTGTGGAAATTATTGAGGGTTATTTTTACTGTCATCCTTACCCAAGAGGAAAAAATGTTAGCAGCTCAGAACTATCTAGAGTAGCAGAAGGAAGTTTCCTATTGTACTTCAGTCTCATTTGGCTGCTCTCTCTTGTGAAGTTATTTGCTATGGGTGACTTATTCTTGTAATTTATAAAGGCCTTCTACTGGAAGAGATGGGATGAGGCAATGGAAGTTAGTAAGTACTTCCTGAGTATGAAGACCAAAGCAGCTCATAGCTTGTGCTGCCCGACGCTTGCCTTCTGCTCTATTCATTCCCCAAACTAGCATTACTCTGCATTTTTATTGGGCAGGAGCAAGCTAAGCACCTCCCAACACACAAGTCTTAGCCATACTGAGAAACCCTAATGAAGGTTACACTTCCTGCAGACTAGGTTTCAAAACATGAGAATATTTTTGAATGCAATTAAAATTCTTAATTCAGAATGAAGAACATTTTACTTTGGCAACTCACAAATAATGGAGAAAATTCTAACCACAATGTCTCTGAAGCTAACCCTAGAGGCAAACTGGAATTTTTATTGCTGCATTACCTTTTTTAGTCATGCCATTTTTCAGCACTTTCAGTTTTAGGAGTGAAGGATAAATCCACGAGTAAAAGTTTATGATGCCATTACAAGCAACTTATTCAGGCAGTGTTGTTTATGAACTATAGGCCACACCATTTCTTTCAAAACTCTACATTGCTAAGGTTTCCAGGAAGTTGTCAGTACTACAGTATATATTAACAAGCAGTTTATACACTGCATTAAGAATGGCTGTCATTCCATGCTGGTGGAACCTATCCACGTTCATATGTGGTAGGTTGACCTTAACTGTACACAGTTGCCCACCAAGGTGCTCTGTCACTACCCTCCTCAGCAAGACAAAGAAGGGGAGAAAACAAGTTGGAAAGACCCTCACGTGTCAAGATAAAGGCAATTTATTAAAGCAAAATCAAAGGTTGCATTTGTGCAAGAAAAGATAAAAACCAAAAGATTTTATTCTCTACTTGCCGTCAGCAAACAATATCGAGTCACTTCCCAGGAAGTAGTGCTTGTATTGGAAGACAAATATCATTGATAATGGACGGCCTCACTTCCTTCTTTCTCTTTTATATCTGAGCAGATATAATATGCTATGGAATATCCCTTTGATCAATTTGGGTCAGCTGTCCTGGATCCCAGGATCTTGCCCACTCCCAGCATACTGGTGGAGGATGAAGATGCTAGAGAGACAGCACCGATGTTCTGGAAGCACTGCTCAGCATAGCTAAAACATTATTGCATTATCAATACCTTTCTAGCTGCCAATGCAAAGCACAGCCTGATGAGGGCTGCTGTGGGGAAAATTAACTCCACCTCAGACAGAGCTAGTACATCATGTTTAAGGACCTCTGTCATTAACTGCATGGTCACATAAGTAAAATGAAGGTAGAATTGGTCCAAATAAAAGACATATTCCACTAAAAACACATCACATCATAACTCACCACAAATGTCCCTCATCAGCAAAAGAATTCTTATAAGACAACATTCATTTTGTAACAATTTGCATCCAAAGGTGTATAAATGCATCAATCAAACATTATGTTTTAGGATCTCAAATTTGGGATTCAATCAGTATGTTGTTAAAATAGATTAATTGTTATCTACCTTTCAGAGAAGACTGAGAACAAAGATCTTTGTTTTCTGTCAGATTACTTCACTGAAGATAAATATAAGCTGTTTTATTTGCTAGTTGGAATATTGTATGAATGGAATAACCACTCACAACCCCCCATCCCAAACCTGCATCCTGTACAGGTGCTTGTTCTCAAACCCTTACAGTCAGATGTGACAGCCAAAACAAGAGTGGTGAAGGGCTAATATCACTAACACAAGTCATAGCTGAGCTAGAAACAAGTGTTAGGTGTCCTTGAAACCAGCTCAGCATCTTGTTATTCCTATGCCATGTTACTACTGAAACCAATTAGCCTCTTATATACATTTGAACTGTCACTCCTTAAATTTGCACTTTTCTGCATTGTTGAATACCTGGAACTGTAATTAGCATTTTGTAAGACTTGCCAGGCTCAGAAAGTTGTAGTGTGGCTGAGATGAGTATCCTTAAAATCTATGTGTTCATGAGCTGAAAATTAATTAAAACATAGCTATCTCTTTTTGAGCACAGATATAGAAATACTAGAAAGCAAAAAGTTATTCTTTGGTTGGTTAGCACCATCAAATCCACACTGTCATTTCTGGCTAGGAATAGGAGTAACAACTGCCACTCTCTCTTTCCTGCTTCTCATAAATCTGACTCCTATGTCCTGCCAATGAGCATGCTACAAATAAAGGGGACACAAAGTTCATGAGCATTTTGCTCCCACATGAAAGTCAATAATAGCCATCAAAAACCAAATGACTTGATTTCATCCTTATCCTAAAAAAATGCCCTTTCATGTTATCAGACCCTAAACATGGTATTTAAGATTTTTTATCTGAGTAAAGGAAGTCAAAGGGAAAGAAACAGTGAGTTCTGCTTTAGGATCTGCTGATCAGCAATGTTTTTAATTACATCTGGAAGAAATTAATTCCATGAACAAATTCACATGTATTTAATTGCTAAAAGTATATGTGGACATCTACAAACTCCCTGACAGAACGACGATATAAGTACTTTTAAGCAAGTCTTAAACTACTAACCTCCAAAATTACATATGCTTATTATTATCCCCTGAGTTCAGAGAGTAAAATATTAAAGAGCAAAGTCAATCTACTCCCTTTCTGACCAAGACTGTCACTTCTCTGTGGTTCAGGTGGAGTTTTGCCTCTCTGTGTGCACATTATAAAAGACATGTCTTTTTGTGTACGTGTGCATTTGCATGTGTGACATATATGCATGCACGTACCTGTGTGTGTGTATACAAATGTATGTGCTACATATATTTGAAGTATCTCTTCTGCATACAATTTGTATGTGGGGTTCTTTAGTTTGTTTGTTTAAACCTCTTATCAGCTTTTGTCATTCTACACTTTTGTTTTCAGGAGTCCAAGGACCCATACCGAAAGAAGCATGCAGAAAGAAAATGCATTTCTGGGAAGAAAGAAAACAACATTACAAAAGCAAACTGCTTCCACCACCTGCCTGTTTGTCTTCCCCAAAGAGTTCCCGGCAATCATGACACACACATTCATCATGCAGAAATACTGTAGGGGGAAGGCAGGCATATTACAGTGTTCAGAATTTTCCCTTTGGACCTACGCATGGGCATGCACACAGTTAGAATGGCAGATTACAAGTATCACAAGAGCTGACCTGGGTGCATGCTATGTCAGAAGTCTGATGGGCCAGGCTGTGGCTTGGAGAGCTGTTTTTTAACATTCAGAGTGTGTTGTTGCAGGGGTTTCAGATGTGAAGAGGTGACTTTGCTTCTTGAATGGCTCAGCCTGCTGAGGAGAACAGTTAGGGAAGAGGGAGTCACGGCTCCTCTCTCCCTCTTTACAGACAGTGGAGGAAGCTATTCCACATACCCTGACATAAAAATGACTGCAGGTGAGCATAGAATGAAAAAGTAAGATAGGAACCAGGGCATTCCCTTTGGGGTTTTTGTGTATGGTAATATAGCTCATGTTGTATTTTTTCCTAAATCAGATTTCTATTAGATATTTATTTCTAATTTATTTTTGGTCTCAAACTATTAACATAAATATTTTAAATTTTCATAAATTTTTGTAGACCTGACAACCAGACATACTGATTCTGTTGTATTCTCTCTATGAGGTTTATTTATTAACAAACTAGCACCAAGAAGATTTCATATGGAACAACCCCCCCACCGTTCTCACTAAGCATTAATATGTGTAGGGCTCATTTTGAAACCCTGATCTTCATTAAGCAAATCCATGGCAAATTTGCAGTAGCAGTCTCCATAGAATCACAGAATCACAGAATCACAGAATCAGTAATGTTGCTTAGTGGATTGTTGCTAATAAAGGGATAAATTTGGTGTCCTGGCAGTAAGCAGGTATGGTTTGGCAATTATGTTTAGGCTTTGATGCTATGAGTTTTTCTTTTCAAAAGACTTTCTGGGTGGTATTTTGGAGTTACACAGACTGCTGGTTTTTTCCTGGATGTGATAACACTGCAACATGCGTGTTTTGTTAGAGACCATGCTGTATGAATACTGCATATTCACTGATCTCTTCTTATGACCTTTTTTTCCCAGAAGTGGAAATGACAACAAATGAGCTCACACTGCAAGGAGTTGAGTACCTCAAGGTACCTCGGAGCACAGCCAGGACCTAGAAGGGAGCAGACTGGGCCCACAATGGGAGCTGCCAGAAAGGAATATCTTACCCTCAGCCTCTCTCATAGCTGACCCTTGGCCTTCAGGCTGGTTGGCTGTTGAAAGCCTGAAAATGCCACTTCCGCCCTCTTGGCTCCAGGCTTAGATGTGAAACTGCATAACTCATTGCTTGTTGAAGAAAACCTTCCTACGTTTCTGGGAGGGACCATGGAGGGGATACTGGCTCCCTCAACCTCAACTCCCTCAGCATACACCACACAGAGACCTGTGGCTGATTGCTGCTGACTGATGGCTTCAGTCCTGCTCAGTGCTCCAGTCCGGCTCAGCACACTGTGGACAGCAGCCTGCCAGAGCACTGTGGAGCAAGAAGGTGAGGTGCCCCAGGGCTACCCTATCCCACAGCGGCCAAGTAGGGCATTCCCCTAGAGCTCCTGTCACCTCTGTGCCTCCTGGGCATTTGACCTCCCTGCCAGAACCACTCGCAGGTATGACATGGTCCCTCACGTGGTCAGTAAGGAGCAGGATCTAAGAGCCCAAAATGCAAACAGGGAGGTTGATTCCATGTTGGCATGCGGTGAAATGAAGAGATGGTGGAAGTGGCACTTTCTCCTAAGCTTCTACTTCAGACTCGTGCTTGGCCTTGTAGTTTTGAGAAAACCTTCTTCTCATCTTTCCAATAAATTTCTACTTCCAGTACAACAAACTTGGTCATCTAGTCCTTAGGTACTGAAACAATTTGGCTTTTTTTTCTTGAGTCCTCCTTTCAATTTTGTCTTGTCTCTTCCAGGTAGAGGTGAGACAATATCACTCTCCAAACAGGTACTCACCTTACTTTGGTCTATATCTAATGCATGCCAACAAAGGGTTACACATTGTCCTTCACTGAAGTGAAGCAGCAGTGTCTCAGGTAGAGGAGGCTGAGGTTGCAATATGGTATGCTGGCTTGATACAGGATCTCAAACATCAGCAGTTAAGAATAGCAAAATTTTCCCTTCAGAAATGGACATTCAAAGGAAACTTTTCTTTGCACAGCAGCTGTAGTCATGATTCTCAAAGGCACAGAGAGAGGAGATAAGGAATTACATGAAAAATCCCAGTAGTCAAGATAATGGCATTTCCAAATGTATAAAGAAGAAAGTCTTCAGATTCAACTTTAAAAGCACTTCATCAGAGAAATTCAGCATTTTAATTCAAGACAACATTTTGTATAGAAATCTATGATGAAAAAAATCCGTTTAGTCAAATGGAGATAAAGAGATACCTATCCTCTAGTCAGTTCAAATATTCAATATCCTCTGTTCAGGGATGAAATAATATAGAACATTTTATGGTTTTAGTCTGTAAATTATGAGATGTATCTTCACTTTAGTAGCATATTGATGATCTCTATTTTCAAAGCCTAGATGCTCTCTCCATGGACAAAGGTTGAGTTCACATCTTGCATAACTGTGTCTTGTGAGTTTAATTTTCACATGTTATTCTTAAATGTACATACATTTATAGCTGGAGAAGTGGGGGGAAAATAATTTTCAATGCAAAATTTAGAACAATGCCAGAAAGATTTTTATATAAAATACCAAATCATGCCAAGATCCATCAACTTGTAGCTCCAAGGAATTCTGGGGAAGTTGTTTTACTAGTTCCTATTGCCGGCGCAACTCTACAAAGTTCGTTCCTTACTGTGCCAAAAGACTGCTGGCAAATATTTTTTTACACGAAACAGACAGTCTGCAATTAAACATTTGTAAATGGTTGAACTCAGTGAGTTATGAATGCTCTGGGACATATAAACAATCCTACAACAGGAATTCATTCCATAATTTGAGTCAACAAAGCAACTGAGATCTAAGCACAATTTAATGAAGTCTGCAAGACATCATAGTTATATTTCTCTCTCCTTTAAATGGTCTTATGAGAACACTATACTTACACAATACAGGTTCACAGGTTATTCTGTGTTGGAAGGGACCCTCAGGATCATCTAGTCCAACTCCCAAGTGAATGCCCACCCAGGGATTTGGTCCACAAGCGTGGAACCATGGGTACCACGCTCCGTCCATCCAAGCCTCCCACCCTTTTAAAAGGTGGGGAAATCAGCAGGAAAGGAACATTCTTCATGTTTTAGTCAAGAAATAAGAGTTAATGTTCCTCAAAGCACAGCTCATAATAAAGAACAAGTGTGAAAGCAGTAGAAAATAACATCAGTTCTTCTGGAGGTAAGATCTGAATATTTTGGCTTTTCTGCCTCTGAAATTCCATCTCTAATTTCTGAAGATCCTGAGATTCCATTACTAATCTTTATTTCTGTGAGTATTGGTACAACCTCTATTACTAGGTCTGTGGTAAGATTGATGACCTGTTAATGTTTTGGTCGTGATTTTGTCTTGGGCAACATGGAAGCTTTGCAGCAACAGATGAAAGTCACAGGGAATTTTTACATTGATTGAGAAGTAGAGTGAAGAATTTGTGGATTTCATGCCATGATAATACAGTTAGATTGCTTTGGTATCATCACATTGCGAGCATCTATCAGTGCTGGACTGGGGTATACATCTTGCATATTAAGCAATAAGTTGCATTGCACAAATGTAAGTGTCCCATACTGATTCTAGTTTCTGAGCAGCTTTTCATCAGCTCAGAATCCAATGAGATGTTTACTCTAAAGGTGCAAATGTAAATATAATGCCCTCGTCACTCCCTAGGAAGTCAGCATGACTTCAGTTTATGTGTGAGCAAACTTAAAACAGATTGGGAAATGTTGAATATTTGGGTTTGATTTAAAAAAATATTTTGACATTTCTCAACTGATTTTTTCCTAAACATATTGGTCTCTGAAAATGCCAATTTGGGATGAAAATAGTTTGGAAAATATCAGCCTTTTTCCCTAGGAAGGAAATTTCATCTGTCAGCTTGCTGTATCATCCAAAACAATTCAAGGGCAGAAATAAGTAGAAAACACGTCCTAAATAGGTACCTCTCTGTCTGTTGCTCAGCCCAAGGAGTTTAGCTCAAATGGGAACCATTCATATTGGGCTGGTTGCCTTTTTTTTTTAATGGCCTAATTTTGCAACAGTAGCCATGACTATCACAACAATGGAAACAAAGAAAAACATGGAATTGGACTCAGAATGAGTACATTCCTTCTGCCTTTTAGAGGGAAGTCCAACTCAAACCTTCACTCCCAAACACACACTAAACTTTCAGGAGGTTTGACTTGGGATTCATAGATTCCAGCTTAAGTTTGTCTCTGCTACCAGCAGTTGTATCAGATGTGACTATGAAAAACAACTGGTAGGTTCCTGTATTTTTGCAGTAGGTTTATATCCTACACCACCTTGGAGTTACTCTGTTAGTGTCTTTATGCCAAATTCTGTCATTTGGCAGCATCAGCGGCTTCTGAATCAGCTTTTGTAGTTAATCCCAACTCCCTTTCACTTTCTCTGGTCACTGACAGTTGTACAGTCAGAAGGAAACCTGTATTATCCTTTCACTGTACTGGAAACAGGCTCTGCTGAGTGTTTCCCTTCTATTCCTAATGCCAGGGCCTGCACAGTGCCCTGCATTAATTTCACTACCAGCAGCTTTTGTCAGTAGTTGTAGCAGAGAACTTCTTCCACAGATACATATGGATATTTAAAGTTATTAATGCACTAAATAGCAGTCAGAGGAATAAAAGTGTGACTCATCATTCTTCCTGACCTTTCCTTAAGGAAATGCTTCTTCCACCTATCAAGTAAAAACAGAATATGAAAGAACATATAAACCACAGTAGGTGTTGCATTAATATTAGATTGCCTCCTTTATTAAACCCTTATTAAAATAGTTTGGGCTTTGATACTGAACACATACAGATTTGAAATTTCCCAATATTGCAGCTGATGATGAAGAACAACAGACTTTCTTCTTGGGAAGGTGCCTGGTGTTTCTCCTCCCTCCCACTCTTTCAAGGGCATTTGCAAGGTAATGTTGCAGCTGCTCTGTTGCTGTTAGATTAATCCTTTCACTTCCATCTATTGGGCCTCTTTGCTTTCTTCTCTCACTTGAAATAATAAGTGTGTTTGAATAAGTCTTTCTAGTTTTACAATAGGGTTAGCATTTGGACAGGGATAATACTTTAGGCAGAAGATTATTGCTAACAATCTTTATTTTCTGAAAGAAAAGTAGGCTGGTTTTTGGCAGTAACACCTGTGAGAAATGGGATCCTCCTAAAAATTTGGGAAAAGTCCCTACTACCAGCTCCACACATCACATTACTTTTCCATATGTAGTGTGCCGCTTTTTAAACTAATAGCTAAATGCAAACACGTAAAAAATGAAAGAGTGAACCACAAACCTTATTGATGTATTGGCAATGCTGGAATTGAGGAGCACAGCATTGCCAAAATGCCAACAAGCTGGAGATGTATCTCACTGAAGTTCCCAGCACAGAAACCTACAGCTGCCCAGGTATCATATGTGTATGTAATAGCCTGGCACTGCCAGACTATTCCTATCTGTGGAAAGCTGTAGAAAGCAGCTTTATTATACATGGGATGATAAATCTCAGTCATTTCTAGGACTGCTCATAATTCAGAGTAAAATGCAGGATAAAATACAATATAAAGGTGAAAGTGCTGAGTTCAATGAAAAGGCTGCTATGCAGTGTTTCTGGATATACTGCTTGATACTCTTTTTTTCTGCTCTGTGCATGAAATATTTCTTCCTTTTTTTTAAGCTTGAAACTGGTGAACTACACATGAGGGAGAAAGATGGTGGACACAACCATCTTGTTCCTTCTCAACTGTCTTCCTTCCAGTATAAAACCAGCAAAAAAACCCTAAAAGGAACTGAATGAAATGACCGATTGAATTAATTCTCTACAGAGAATTTGAAGAAAAAAATGGAAATAAAATGTTTGGAGGAAAGGCAAGTTCTTTTCAACTCTTCTGATAAACAGAGAAAAATGGAGCTTGTACCTCTTGCTTGGAAATGTCTCTTTTGTGAGGGATATGATAAAAGTTTAAGGGATAAATTTGAGCTGTGATGGATGACTTGTGGTTGTGACTTTTCAACAGAGAGGAGACAAGGACATTTTTCATTTCAGATTCATGGAAAATTCTCATAATATACGGAAGAGAGTGGTAAACATGAACATGAAATGACTCAGATTATTTAAAATCCAATGCAAAGCCTAAAAATGTGACCAGTGACAACTAAGCAGAGAAACTATAAATATAAATAGTCATGAGAAGCTAGCTTGATATAAATGGCTTTTGGAATCTGAGGGGGAAAAGTACATTAGAATTTTGAACCAAAGTCCTAAATAAATACTTGATACACTCACTTGAGTCACTCACTGAGTTACGTATTTCTGCTAACTTTGTAAATTTCCTTTCCAGAAGAGTCTGTTCTGAACAGGATGTCTGACCTCTTGCATAATGAGCCACACAACTTCACCCAGCCATTTGTGCATCAACACCCAAAACCTGCAGTTGAATTAGAGCTTACCTTTCACAAGGGCGGGACCTCTGACATGGAGGACTCCAGCTGATGGCTAGCAGTTAGTTGTGTTTCCTATTAAGAACTTTTGTCCTGTTTCCAAGTTAAACTTTGTCTCATCTGCCAGTCATTTTGGCTCTATATGTCTTGGACTACTAAATTTATGAGCTCTTAAGTCTTGATTAGTTATTAGGGATAACTGTTCTCCACATTCCATCTACTGAATCACAGAATCACGTAATCACAGAATATTATGAGTTGGAAGGGACCCACAAGGATCATCTAGTCCAACTCACCACCTAACACCCGTACAGAGACCGAGAGCACATCCCAGAGCGTAACACCACCTAGATCCCTCACAGTCTAGCAGGCCACTCCGAGCCGGAAGNGCCTTCTTAGCCACCTGGGCGCACTGCTGGCTCATATTGAGTTTCCTATCGATCAGTACACCTAAGTCTCTCTCCACTTCACTAGCCTTGAGCCACTCCTCCCCCAGCCGATAGCGGTGCATGGGGTTGTTATGGCCGAAGTGAAGAACCCGGCACTTAGTCTTGTTAAACCTCATACTGTTGGAGCCTGCCCATCCCTCCAGTCTGTCAAGGTCCCTCTGGAGGGCCTTTCTACCCTCCGGCAGTTCAACATTTGCCCCCAGTTTAGTATCATCTGCAAACTTGCTGATGATGGATTGAATTCCCTCGTCCATGTCATTGATAAAGATGTTGAACAGTACTGGGCCCAACACTGACCCCTGTGGGACTCCACTGGTGACTGGCCGCCAGTCTGATGTTGCACCATTCACCACCACCCTCTGAGCTCGCCCTTCTAACCAGTTTGTAACCCAGCATAAAATGTTCCTTTCCAGCCCGTGCTTTAGGGATGTAAATCTCAGTTCAGAATAGGTTATGGGATGAGAAACCTCTTCTGTTCACAGAGTTGTCCCCTGTTTGTTACTCTGTAATATCTGGTTCTGATTTTGAAGTGAAGAGATAGGTAGGGTAAAATTTAAGAATTTGTAGGATTAAGAAACATTTTGTGAGGTGGTTGCAGTTTTCTTACTACGCACAAATTTCAGTATGATGCCACAAGTAAAAGCATAATGCTGCTGCTGCTTTTTCTTCATGACAATATTAATAAGTATAAATAAGGAAAAATTTTCCTTTGTAACTTTTTCATCTCTAGACAAAATACTGTTTATTCACTGCCATTCAACATTTGCAACTGGATACTTCTGAGATGAGCCCGCTGAAGAGGAGAGGCATGTACAATAAGTGTACAATAAGGAAAGTGTGGGCTTCTGAGTTCACAGGTTCACACAGGTTATTCTGAATTGGAAGGGACTCATGGGATCATCTAGTCCAACTCCCAAGCGAACACCCACCCAGGGATCAGGCCCACAAGCGTGGAACCATGGGCACCACACTCCATCCATCCAAGCCTCCTACCATCTAGACCATGTTGCTGAGCTCCTCATCAAATTTTTTTCTTAAACACCTCCACCATCTCCCTGGGCAGACCATTCCAATGAGAGATCACTCTCTCTGTGAAAAAACTCTTCCTAACATCCAGTCTAAACCGCCCCTGGCATAGCCTAAGGCCATGTCCTCTTTCTCTGGTGCTGGAAACCTGAGAGAAGAGATTTGCATCCACCTGACTGTAACCTCGCCACAGGTAGTTGTACATAGCAATCAGGTCACCTCTGAGTCTCCTCTTCTCCAGGCTGAACAACCCCTGTTCCCGTAGCCGCACCCCATAGGGCTTGTCCTCCAGTCCTTTCACCATCCTTGTCGTCCTTCTCTGGACCCTCTCAAGCAGCTCAACATCCTTCTTAAACTGGGGAGACCAGAACTGTACACAGTACTCAAGATGTGGTCTGACCAGCGCTGAGTACAGGGGAAGGATAACTTCCCTAGTCCGACTGACCACACTGTTCCTAATACAGGCCAGGAGGCCATTGGCCCTCTTAGCCACCTGGGCACACTGCTGGCTCATATTAAGTTTCCTGTCAATCATAACTCCTAAATCCCCCTCCATTTCACCACTCTCCAGCCACTCATCCCCCAGCCAATAGCGAATTATCTGAAGAAATACTAGTTCCTTCTAGGACTTTATTCATGGGATGTAGATTTTTTGTCTGTTGTCTCTTAGCCTGAAGGCTGAAGAGTAGTGTGGGTTTGATCCTCAGCCCCAGCACAGCACTCTCCAGTGAGGATTAGAATCATGTAGACCACCTTTCTTAGAGTTGCTCTTGGTTATGCCTTGCCCCACACTACGTTTTGTTAAGAAGGCACTGCCCTTGACCTGTTTAAGAGAATGACTTTTCATTGTTCTGATCATAGGAAAAGTTCCCACAAATATTGCTGTTACTTGTGCACTCTCTTCTTTGTCCACTGAGAACAGTTTTGAGTCCTAACTCTCCTTTAGAGGTCTTCCAGTCTGGCAAACCTGAATATGTTTTATTTTGCCATTAGCTCTATGTTGCTCTATAAATCCTTTTATATGCTCGGCTGGACTAAGCTTTTTTCTCTTGGTAGTTTTACTAAGAACTGCTATATCTTAATTCTCCTTTCTTTCTGAGGCTCTATTTTCAAATTAAATTTCTGCTTTCATCCTGACTAAGTTAATTGGACTCAACTGATCTAGTCTCAATAGCCTGTATAACTTGGAAACTGGTTCCTGATGACTACTTGGGATGGTCCTCTGTTCTAGTAGTGCTTTGTCACCTATTTTATATTTTAGTGTCTGGATGGGGTAAATCCTCAAATTCCTATTTTTTCTCCTCTCATGCACAGGACTTGTGTGAAAGAAGGCAGTTTGTTATTGTGGGGTTGTTTTTTGTGCGTTGCCTTGTTTATTTGTTTTTTAGCAACATGCTGACAGCTTCTTTTGCAGTCCAAGAATATACAACCCTATCCACTCTTCTTGCTTGGGGAGGCATTTGCTCCATATGATTCTATAGTGCAAATCAGGAGAATAATGATGGGTGTCTTCTGCCTCTTAGTGACGCCTGGTAAATGCTCACTTGAGAGAGTTTCTTTTCATTTACAGTTCTTTATGCCAGACATATGATTTTATGGCAATCTTTTTTAGATCAGAAGTGATTTTGACTACACTGACCCAAGAAGCCTTGCTGATGAAAGATTCTTGAAATACGAACACAAATATAAGATGTGCTGCTTCTTTGATACTGTGTAATTCTGTGGAATGTTCTATAGAATATCCACAGGAATGACTATCAAGCTAATGTGCCAGTAGGGCATAGACTTATCAATATGTTAAAGATTAAAAAAAATATATACAGCAGATATATATGTTACTGAACAGGAATTTAGAAACATATAGGACATAGTAACAGATCATAAACAGCAGAGCAGATATACTGGACAATGGAATGAGAGGCAGCACTGATTCCTCAGGCCAAATTTATAATGAAAAACTGATTGATGTTGTAAGTTGAATCTGGTTAAATAGGAAATACTGATGAAATTATATTTAACTGTGAGTACTTTGAAATGCTTAAATAACAAATTGTCATTTCCAGCTTTAGAGAAAATGTTTAGTTTTAATGTAACCTGAGATATCTTAAGGAAAAGGACATTAGCTGATTTGGAATAATTCCTAACATTTTCTGGCAAGGAAGCCTCAAGTTTTTAGAACATGAATTAATTCCAAAGCATTTGTTGGATGTTCTGCTGGGTTTCTCTTAATCCCTGGTTGGACTTGTTCATATCCATTTGGTAGAAATACACACAGACCAAAAATAAGCAAGGGATGTCCTGTGATTACCAAGAGTTTTATTTTTATCTTGTTTTCATTCTCTTTCTTAGATATCCACATTATCCTAGCTTAGACAAGTAACGACTTCAGTGAAAAGGCCACTTTTCTTCATAAGTTGGTATACATTTTGTTACATACATTTGTGCTTGACATTACAGTAATTCACATATAAATACTCCTTGATAAAAGATAATAAAATATAAGAAAAGAAAGTATTCTTTCATTTGCCTCTCTTCTCCCTATTTAGTTAAAATATAGATTGTTTGTGTTGCTGGCATTCATCGGGACACCTGATCTTAGCCTACTGGTCCACTATATTAAACAGTAATAAACAAATAACAAGAAGAAAATCTCTGCCTCAGATTTTAGGACTGGGACAAGTTCAGAAAAGCCAATACATCAGGAGTTGCTGCATAAGATTAAGATAAATTAATCTATTCTTACACCATTGCGTATTTTTTCTTTTTCCAATTTTTAATTTAAGTTATAGTTCTTAAATATTTTGTCATGGACCAAAAAGTTTGATGTTTTAAGGCCAAATTTCATCAAAGACATTTGCTACATTGGCAGGCTACACACTCTTCAGAAGAGTTAGGAGAGGATGAAGAGGTGGGGGACTGGCCCCATATATTAAGGCAACTCTGATGCCATGGAGCTTGACATTAAGGATAATCAGATTGAGAACCTATGGGTTAAGGTCAGAGGGATAGCCAATAAAACTGAAATCCTAGTCAGAGTATGTTACAGACCGCCTGATCAGGAGGAAGAGGTGGACAACTAGACAAATTAGAGATTGCCTGAAGATTGGCTGCCCTAGTTCTTGCAGGAGGCTTCAATATGCCTGGTATCTGCTGGGAACTTAACACAGCAGAGAGGAGGCAGTCTAGAAGGTTCCTAGAGGTAGCTGATGATTGTTTTTTGATGCAATTCGTAAGTGAGCCTGACAGGGGTGAGGCTGTGCTTGACCTACTGTTTGAAAATAGGAAAGAGCTGGTTGGCGATGTTGTAGTTGAAGGAAATCCGGGATGCAGTGACCATGATATAACAGAGTTTTCAATTGACAGTGTAATGAGAAAGGGCACAAACCAAACGTCCATGCTGGACTTCCAGAGGGCAAATTTCAGATTATTTAAGGATTTAATTAGGACAGTACCATGGGAAGCAGCCCTTATTGGAAAAAGGGTCCAGGAGGGCTGGATATACTTTAAAAATGAGTTGATGAAGGCACAGGAACAGGGAGAACCAATGTGCCGAAAAATGAGTCAGAG
>WEKX01018490.1:17277-27832 GCA_013390025.1 Pitta sordida | reverse complement strand
TCTCCACTTCTGTTCGGTGCTAGAAGAAGCAAATGAAAACAATAAATAAATAAATAAATAAATATGTGTATATACATATATATATATGTGTATATATATATATATATATATATACACACACATATGTATGTTTTAACAAGGATATGTTAGGAAAGTAGAAAACAATTCAGACTATTAAGGAAACCAGTTAGAACCTCTCAAGTCTGCTGTGATGGTGAATACATATTAAACAAATTGTGATGTATTCTCATTGCTGAGACTGAAATGACCAGTAAATGTTCTTCGCACGCAAGGAGGAAAATAAACAATATTATTCATGATAAATGTTGTTACCTGTCTCTCTTCAATTTGTTATTGTAGCATCCTTATAGTGCTGTAGTGATGCATTTCATTGCCCTTACATAAGCAATAACAAGTCTTTCAATATACAAGGTAACTGTTGAAGATTTTTCAGTGGTAAATGAGAGATATACCCTGTTTTTATTTCATCAGAAAATACAAGGAATAACTGGCAGATGTGTTAGAGGAACTGCAATAAAAAGTATTTGATAATATAACTTATTGAGGTTGTATTTTTGACTAAAGCCACAAGTCCTGTTTTCCTAAGAAGGAATGAAATGCTGTTAAGTGCATGTTAAAAACAAATCTACTGAAATATAGATTCAACAACTGGATTGGATAAACCGTATTCTAATTCAGGATATTTCAGGATAGATATGAATGGGATAAGGATCTTCCTGTCCAAGCTCTGAAGCAACTGCAGATCTTTTTATGATTACCAGTATGCAATATTTTCCTTAACTGACAGAGTGTTAAAATCCCTCTGTACCTCTATTACTGCATGTTAATATGTATATTTCAAATCTCGGGCTCAACTTACTACTAAAGCTTACTTTCATATCAAGTAAAATCCCAAATCCCAGTGAGTCATATATATCAAACCCAAGGTTGTCTGAAAAATGTAATACTTGTGTCTGGAGAAAAAAAACAATACACACCTGTAAGACTGACTTTATACTATGTATTAGAAGAAATTCTGAAGAATGAATAAAGTCAAGGAAATAATTATAAGACAGGACAAAAAGCAGACTAAGTTTATCAGTCCAAATTGTCTCAATATCTTTCTTCTGTAATTTTCTAGGCAAAACAAATACAATAAACTTCAGAAAGCTCTTACCTCCCTACTGTGTAGTTGGTCACCAAAATAAAAGCAATTCTTTGCCAGAAGGCACACATGGACTTAGTGATGACATGGCAAACCAGAAGACATGTATATTCTCAGTAGTAAGATATACAGCAGAGGGGAGCATGGGCCATATTTTAGGCCATGACAAAGGATGAAAAATTGTGTTGCCTTCCAGCACTCAGGACGAAGAAATGGGAGAGAGGAGCCACGGTATGCATATAGGTACTTTGCAATAGGAAGCAGAAGAAGGAAGGAATTTGAGTGAGAGCAAGAAAGTAACATCGTGTCAGATTTCAGAGTGAAAATAGAGTGACATATTATGTTATTGTCAAAAATGGGAATGGATGTGGTATGTGAGCTGATAATGTCGCATTTGTGCACTATAATGGACCTAAACCATAACACCATCATAAGATTATTCTGTTTTTTTCTTTTATGATTGCAAACAGAATGAGTTTATTTGCTCCTACTGCCAAACTTCTAGTGAATTTCCCTTAAGTCATGATGGACAAGTTAAATTCCTTAAGTTTTATTCTCTACTCTGCAGGATGTTTCCCTAGTCTGAAACTCTTCCATTTGGTTCTTTATGAGGCTCAAAAAGTGTATAATTTTATATCTGAAATATACTTAGTTTTTACAATACAGTGATGTGATAACATAGATTGGCTCTTCATCCATCCTCAGGCAGAGATCCAATGGACTCCTGCTGGTCACTGACATAGGAGGTGACATCACCTGATGTCTCCCCTGCCTATCCTTCCTAAAGAGCCCATATCCGTCCATACCAACACTCCAGTCATAGAATCTGCCATATCTCCATGAAGCCTATAAGATCATAGCTTTGTAGGTTTAAGTATGTATCTGTCTCTGGTTTATTTCCCATGCTGTGTGCATTTCTGTAGAAGCTCTTTTAATTGGGCCTTGTTGAAGCCAGCTTACTTTCTAGAGTGGCTGGAATTTCTTTGTGCTGCTCCTGCTAACCTGCAATCCTTCTGAAGGCTCTGGATATCTCATGTTGGTCCTGACATCAAAATAGAAACTGGTAGGAGTGGGACAGATTGAGTCTCCCCTCACCTGGAAGCTTTAGTTTAAAGCCCTCTTCATCAGTGTAGTAAACCTATGACCAAAGGTCCTTTTCCCCTTTACTGGCAGAAGGAGCCCACCAGCCTGGATATAGAAATGATGGGCAGGTTACTTCAAGGCTATACATGCAAGAATGGTTTCAATCAGAAGTCCTTTTGCAAAATCTTTATGAATTTAGCGTTACTTATCTTAGCACTTGTCCATTTTCGCTACTTGAGGTTTAAACCCTACAGGAAGCATTCTCCTTACCACTCATTTATTTCTGTAGTACGGTCTGCACTGAGATCTCTGTTTCAGATACTGGTGTTCTGGGCTCTGTTTTTATGTATATATAAAAATAATCAAACAGCTATATTTGTACAAATTAAGATATACTTTCCCTAGCACAAGCTGTGTGTATTTGACATACATCAACTATTGGCTAAGTGGTTCTTTTAGAAGAAAAATAACCATATGCCATTCAAAAGAACAGGGGTCATAAAATGCATCCATTAATTTTCATCTTTCAACTGGTCAATTGCATAGATCAAAACAAGTGAAATATGAAGTGCCTATGAGTTTGAATGCTTCTTATTTTATAATCTACAGGCCAAAATGGTCCATCACATTAAGATGGAAAATAGAGCAACCGTAAAACCAATCTTCCTGCAATTTGGCAAATATTGGGCAAAAATCAAAGGGAACATTGGTTTTATTGTTGAGATAGTTGTATAGGAGATGCAGATGCAGACCATCAATAATGCCAGTATTATACCTTTTAACTGAAATACTATAGGCCTGTTACAAACACATAGTAAACAGATAAGGACATCAGCCTGTAACTAAAATAAAAAAGGTACTAAATAGAGGCTGCTAGCTTTCCTTCCATCTGTAGTATAATTGCAGCTGTTTTCAAGCAAGCTACAACATGATAAAGGGTAAAAATTCAATGTCAGTAATATAATTTGGTATCATTTATCAGTGTTTCTTAGCAACAACTAAGTAATGTTTATTGAAGGACATACTCAAATGAAGTAATATTTTATCAGTCGACAATAGGGCTGGAGAACAAGTCCTATGGGGAGTGACTGTGGGAACTGGGACTGTTCATCCTGAAGAAGAGGAGGCTCAGAGGTGACCTTATTGCTGTTTACAACTACCTGAAGGTAGGTTGCAGTCAGGTGGGTGTAAATCTCTTCTCTCAGGCTGCCAACACCAGAACATGAGGACATGGCCAGAGGAAGTTTAGACTGGATGTTAGGAAGAGGTTTTTCACAGAGAGAGTGATCCCTCAGTGGAATGGTCTGCCCAGGGAGGTGGTGGACTCGCCCTCCCTGGAGGTGTTTAAGAAATGACTGGATGAGGAACTCAGTGACATGGCCTAGCTGGGGGGAGGATCAGATGGATGAAGCGCGGTGCCCATAGCTCCAGGGTTCGATCCCTAGGTGGGTGCTCGCTTGGGAGTTGGACTAGATGATCCTGGTGAGTCCCTTCCAACTCGGAATAACCTGTGAACCTGTGAATGATTATGCTTTAGGTTTTTCTGTAAAAAAAAAAACCAGATGTTGCAAGAAACTTAATGCTCTGTGTTGAAAACATGAACCAGTGGGTTGTTCAGCTTTGTTTTTAACAATCTTCATGTAATTCAGCTGGGACAGTGTTCATTAAACCAAACCAAAAACTTGATTAAAAATCCTTCTATTTGTTGTAAGGGAAGTTTGTCTGTACTGTCATAGAGGCTGTGTTTCAGCCTCTGTGATCTCTCTTAAGTAACAGTTCTGCGATGGATCCCCACTGTTGAATGTGTAAATGTACAAAACAACACTTAAAGGAAGGAAAAGTTTTGAGGTTTTCCCCATTTTCAAGGTATGATGTCTAAGATACGTTCATAAACCTTCCCTGTTAAAGTTTAAGCCATTCCAGAAAACAGGTAAATTTTTAAAATTTCAGCATCCAGAGGGGAAAGTATTTAGTCGAATAATAAAAACAGAAGACAAAGAACAAGGAATATTAGAGATTACTACTAATGCTTTAGTATCCTATTTAAATATTTTTATAATTTATGATTCTTTATTCATTACCCAAAGGACAAAAAACCTGCTGTGAACTAACACTATTCTGACAGCAACTTGGATCAGGGTCAAATTCTCTTCTACCACTCACAGATGTGGCTTCATGGAGGTTTACAACACCTGAACCTCTCATCACGGTCAGAACTGGAGAAACACATCCGAAAATTTTTGTGCCTGATATAATTTGCATTTGAGGGAGATCACTTCAGCTTTTCTTTTTCTTTTCTAATTCAAGTATTAGGGAGATACACAATCTTAGTGCTTTCAAAATACAGTGATTCCCTGTTACTCGCGGGCTGTTGGGTCTGGTCCTCCTCACGCGAGTTGTGGAATCTGTGAAGATAGCAACCCTACTATATAGCCAAGTATGCCACACCTGTAGCCACGCCCCCTCCCATAATAAGGTCTGGAGGACAGTCCCGAGGGCCCGGCTCCCTCTGTGATGCCTCATTAAAGCGGAGGAAATGCCTTTTGCCACCTCCCAGCTCCAGAAAGGGAGCTTTTCCAAGCAGAGAAACCATCACAGTGGGGAGCCAGGAAGCCGGTACCAACACCCCACCCCGAAAAANGTTTAAATCTCCCGCCCACTGCCACCCCGAGGTTGGCATTGTCATCGGCAACTGGCCCTGCCACCTCCCAGTTCGCAGTAGCACCACCATGCAGGAGGANTGACGTCAGGAGTCCGTGTTGCTGGCATAGGGACACACCGGATTATGCTCTCCGTATTCCACCAGTGCTGGCAGAGTTGAAACACGTTGCCAAGTCGGTGGCTCCGCTCCTGTCCACCTGGGTTTAAATCTCCCGCCCACTGCCACCCCGAGGTTGGCATTGTCATCGGCAACTGGCCCTGCCACCTCCCAGTTCGCAGTAGCACCACCATGCAGGAGGAGCCAGCATGGTGCCGGTCCCTTTGTGCTGCGGCAGCGCTCCTGGCTTCACAGAGATGGGATTGGCTCCCCTTGCTCCTAAACGGTGAGAATGAAGTCCGGTGGCCAGCGATGGCAGGGGGGACCAATTATATATTCATAACCTCATTATATATTCACAAGCTGATGGGTTCACGGTACATTATGCACACATGCCGAGGTCGCACATCTCGCTGAAAAATCACCCGCAACTATTGGATCTCACAAATAACGGGTCATGACTATGCGGAGGATCACCGTATCAACCTTTTTTGATAGAGGAGCAGAAGTATAAAATGATTGGACTTCAAAGAATGAGCCTTGCTTTGTGACAGCAAGTGCTTAATATAGGTGTATACATACCATTTACTTCAACATTGTTTTTCCAGTCAGTTAACAATCATTTAAGCTGTCAGAAAGCTTGACCTCTGAAAAATACACATTTTGTCTCAAAGCAACAAAGCTGATGAAAGGGATAAATGTAGCATAAATATGAAGCTAAGACAGTGAGCAACTGATATACCTTATTAAGATACTAGGTATACCCGGAATGGGAGATCTGTGCCCATGTTAGTCCAAACAAGACATTTACTTCATTACCCAACTCGCAACATCTTGAATTTCTCAGGGGTGTGGAAATGTTGAACTTGGCAGTGTAACATTTCTGTCTCAACCAATGAAGGCTTCATCTGGAGTGCAAAACTAACCAAAAGAACAACTAAGAATCCTTCCCAAATAACATGCTTTTTGGAATGGGCCTCTGGGCCAATCTCAATGCATAGACAACATGTCTGTTTGCAAGAGGTGAAATCCTGATATCGTTCAGAGAATATTCAAGCAGATTGATTGCAAAGCTGATGAGATTCGGAAGTCCTGGGAGAGAAATTATGTATTTTTCTAACTCCTTGTAACAAAACAGGAGCAGCCAAAGAAAGGGCCCCTCAGATGAAATAATTGCTTGGTGTCACATTGTGTAACCAATCCCCGCTCCAAGGCCATGCGGAGGACATGTTGACATCAGTGGATACAGATAGGGCATATCTCTCTCACCCCTGCTCCAGTCAGGCAGACAGAGATCGACTTCGGTCAGGAGCCCTGGAGTCCATGTAAACATGCCAGAGGTGATATAGTTTACCTGTCTCAAGACTTTTACTGTAGGTCTAGCAGCATTGCAGCATTGCTGTGCAGCTTCTGCATGGGAGCCACCTTCCATCTGTGAGGTCTCAGCTGGATGTGGGACGGATGCTGCAGAAGACACACCAACAGTCTTGCCTGGCACTGCATAGTTAAGGTAGGAGAACATGGATTTCAATAGGGGTTCAGGTGACCAAATCTGGACTTAATGGTGATCAGCAATGGAGGCTGCAGGAGAAAGCACAAGAAATCTGAAACAGCATTTCTAGAGCAGCGAACCCATTAGGAAACTTTCTTTCTCATCTTGAGAGCTTAGCAAGGGGGACTGAAGGAATTACGTTCCTGCAGTTTATTCCACTAAACCATGTTGTCCAGTCTGACCTGCTGATTGGGCTGAGGCTGGTACACATGCAGTGAATACATGTCTCTGTCTCTCCTTTCTCCAGTTCTAAAGTGCTCCTTTTTCTTTCTCTCCTGCATTGCAGATGGTGAGAGAATGAAAAGGAATCAGGGAGGAAGTTTTAACACATCTACCAGACAAAAAGTGTCTCTGCAAATCAAAATATACCTTTTTTCAGAACAATACAAGAAGGTGGAAGAGCAGGCCTTTAAATTTTATTTTTGAATGGCAAGCCTGTGATATGCCTAAAAATTCAACATTTAATTTTACAATTTTTTTTTCCTCTTTCTTCACTGAAAGTTTCCTTCTGGGAAAATAATTTCAGGTGTATGTTTATGCATAACAATTTACCTTGAGATCAGCAACAAGAAAAAGAAAATATAAATGTGATGTGTGGTAGTATTACTTTGAGAAGCAAAATATATGAAATGCATACAATTTGAAATTACATTAGTCTGCTTTGCAACACAGTAGTCTGCTTCGTTGCAAAAGCAACTTCTCAGTAATCTCATAATTGCATTCTACTTTGCATAGAAATAATAGCGGTTAAATAGATCGTGTTGATATTGCATTTGAAGAAATAAATTTAGCATTTTACCTCATAATCACATAATCTTAAAATTGTTTTCCCTGAATCAGTTTCTGGAGATCCTGTCAGTGTTGTTTCTAAAATTTAACTTATCTTGAACTAACACAGTAACTCACCGGGGATCTTGTTGCCTGTGCTCAGGTCCGTGGTGGGGCTTCACAGGTGTGGTACTCTTGACATAAGATAAATCCAGTTCTTTCAGAAATGGTCAGTGTTGAAATATGAGGCATGTTTGGGAATGATACTAATGATACTGCTCTGTGTGAAAACCCTGGCAGCACTACTGCAAATCCACACATTTTTTAACACTGCTAGAGTACTTTCACCTTAAGTATTCAGAGGTTGTAGTTTCTCCATACACTGAAAATAGGAGTACCTGGGTTTCACGAAGGTCTCGTGGTGTGTCTGTTCAATCTAATATTTCAAGTGTTCTTTTTAAGTCTTTTCAGACCTAAATTTCTCATCTTGGTAACTGATTATTTTGACATTTAGATTTTTACTTATTTAATCTATTGAAGTTTCTTTCCATGTCAGAAAGAAACTCTGGAGAGATGGAAAGGAATAAGGGAGATTTTATTTGGGTAAAAATAGAAAAAAAAAGATTTTCCGATTTCTTACAAAATAAAACAAAACACAAAAAATTAATTTCAAATCAACATTAAATGTTTAAAAAATCTGCATCTACAAACTTAACAATTTGTTTTATCTCGTGTCTTCTTAGCCCTTGTTTTAAAAATACTGTGAGGTTTTTTCCTTTCTCAAAAAAGGTGAATCAATTTGTAAAAACTTAATATCACTACAAATTTAAAATAATTAAAAATTGGTTTAGGAATGCTGAAATGAAAAAATTTCATTTGTGGAAATTTAAAAATGTCTTTCTTTTTTTTTCAATCAATTTTTTTTATCTAAGTATCTCATTTTCATTAATATTTCAAAATCTAGATTTGATTAATTTACTGTTGAAACTTAGTAAAATTACTTATAATTATAACAACTAGCGCTCTCTGTAGGAATTGAAAATGGTTTTGGTGGGATGAAATGTAAATCCTTGTCCTCAGAATTGTTGATTTTTTGGAGAGTTGAAAAGTTTGAAATATTTGGGGTTCCTCATTCCTGAAAACCTACATTCTATCAGAGTTCTCATTTTAGCTCTTCTTATGGCTTCAGTTTTTATACCATCAAATATCTTCATAAGACATCTGTCATAAAATCAAAAGTGACCTCTTTGGAGATTTTACACGTTACACAAGTATTCTAAAAGATACGCAGGATCACTGTCATGTTTTTGTAATCACTAAATACTTTGGAAACTTCATTAATGACCCAAATAATTTCTGCCTTCAGTGATGTATGTTGTCCTTACTACTCTTGTCTACAATAAGGCTAAATTGCTGAAAACAAATCTGTACCTTCTGTACAGCCAGCACTGCAGCCTGTATAACTCCTAATGGAATTCATCAAAACCCTTAGTATGCATTTTACCAGGCCTCAGGAATATGGTCTTAGAATTTTGTCGCAAATCTTAGTAAATGGAATATGCCTTGAGTATGCCAGAATTTAAAAGACTTTTAATTAATTAAATTAATCCTCACATTATTACACAGTTTTCTTTAGCTGAGTTTTGGAAAGAATATTGAGAATTTGCCCAGAGCTTCGTAATTACTTGAACTAGTAGTATCAGACTATGATATACAGATTATTTTGTGAGGCAATAATCAGATATTGAGTGGCTATAATTAGACTTTAAACACCTCTGTTTAATTTGGTTATTGCCTCATAACTGACATAATTAGTAGGTAAATTTCTTCAGAGCAAAATAATTTGCATTAAAATTATAAATCTCAGTTTATCTTTACTACGAGCCTATATAATTCTACACTTCTACTAGAACAGTTGTAGTGGTTAGCAAACTGATACAACATTGGTCATTAAGTTGTGACATTATTTTTCTAATTAAAAAGGTGATGCATTGAATGTTCTTGCCTGTGCTTCTTCAGTTGCTATTAGGAAGTTAGAAAAACTGATATCTACTAAATCATTGGTTCTGACTGTTCTGTGGTGCTTGGCCTCAGAATACTCCCACATCCCAAAATGAAAGGTCCATACTTGGTGAGAACTGGCATCCAAAGTGACAGAGAATAATTGCAATCATAAAGAGCATAGAGTAGAAAGCAGCTCCTGCCCAAAAGAGCCTGTATTAAAAGCAGAGGAAGGGACACACAAAGTCATGTAAGCAAGTACTGAGAGGTTCCTCTTTGCTCTATTAACTATTTTTTAATTCAATATCCTCTGTTAATATTGCTATTCAAAGTCATCACTTTTGAAACAGGAGTACCAGTGAAATAGAAAGGAAGTTCTCTTAAGTGCTTCACTAAGTTGTTTAATCTTACTTTACATGTTTTTGATTTAAAATAAAGATATAATTTTAAAAATGAATGCATGCAATGAAATGCAACCAAACAGGCAACAGCAAATTTAGCAATGAATGAACTTTTGACTCTAAACTAAACTTGAACATTTTCTTCCATTTTAGGGTAGGCATATATGCAAAAACATGACATATCAACTTTCTATGAGAAAGAAATTATAGTTTCAGGATACCATTTTTCTGTCTAAATCTCATCTGTTGTATTTCAGTATCTGATGCCATTCTCTTCTCTCTCTATAGACATGCAATGCCAGAACAAATGCATGCTCTTGATTTTTATATAGCCTGGTGTCTGTGCACTTATCTCTTCTGCTAAATATAAACTAGTCATTTACTGTGTTACCAGAGAAAATCAACTGAGGAAAAACACCAACAAGGTGGTCCCCAAGGATCCCGAAGTCTCTAGTTGCAGTGAATCAAGGCATAAGAAATAGTCCAGGAACAATGTAATGGGAGAACTACAGAAAAGAATGGAACAGATTGAAGAAAGAAATAGATGTCTATGTTATTGCTGGACAAGAACATTTCTAATGGCTTCCAGTGATCAAGAAAAGACTGTAACTTTGGCAAGATATTACAGTGAATCCTCTCTGTATCGCGACTTCTCCTTCACGACCTCGCCCATTTGCGAAGCAATTTTGTCGCAGTCCAGCTCCACAGATCTGCGATATTTCATAGACAGCACATGCGCTCTGCTTCTGCTTTGCCGAGGGGCGGGGTCGGCTCTCCCTGTGAGGCGGGACGGGCCCGCCCCGGGCCTGGCTCCCCCGGGAAGGGGA
>WEKX01018489.1:12214-30221 GCA_013390025.1 Pitta sordida | reverse complement strand
CCTTTCCTCCAGGAGGCAGGGGAAGACAGGAGTAGAGGAAAGCCGGGCAGTTGGTGCTTTTCTGCCATTTCTCAGGGTAGGAAGCCATTTCCCTGCCGTTATAGGGTCCTCCCCCCCCCACCAGGAGAATGTCTTTCATGACCTTCTCCAGTGTGAGTCCAATCCTGGGGGCAACAGCTCTTCCATACTCTGCTGCCCGGGGATCACTCCACAGGGTGCAGTTCTTTGAGCACTGGCTGCACTGCTCAGTGTGAGTCCCATCCCAAAGCACACAGATCCTACCAGTTAAAGTATCAGAAGGCTATTGGCTGCACACGTTTACACTATGTTCATTGGTAGACTTTCACAGTTCTGTCTTCTGCTCCAACGTAAGACTCTCGCACTGTGAGAAAGTTCTGCAGCAGTTGTTTGTTTGCATACCTTAGCTTAAGCTTCTGCCAAGCTCTCCTCTCAAGGGTACACGGGGATGCTATCAAGGTTTACTTCTTCTGTGTTGATAAGGGGTAAATTGCAAGTCCAGCTGCTATCCTCGACACAGAGGCATCTCTATCTCTCCTGATTGGCCTGGCCTTGGCCAGCAGCAGGCCCGGCCAGGAGCTGGCTGGCATTACCTCTGCTAGCTATGAGGGAGGCCGCGGCAAATCCTGCACAGATAAGAACAATTTACTGGAAATAGCAATGAGATAAGAAAAAGGATAGTAACAGCAACAATATTAATTTTTAAAGTGTGCAAAAGAGACTGAGTGATTCACATGCAAAATGCTCATCGGAAAGCCTGACTGGACTCAACGACAGTGACACTACCTTGGCCAGACAAGGTTACTTCTGTCCTGCTCACCCCTGGCAATGTTGTCAGGTGATATAGAATAACCTCTGAGACCTAGCCATGCCTCACCCCTGACTACTGCAAAAATTAACCTGTCTTGAACAGAACCAGGACACTATCTAACCAATTAATTGTCCTCTGAGTGATTCATGTCAAATCCATGTCTCATCCAGATAAAGGTGTCCTGTGGGACAGTGTCAAATGTTTTCCACATGTACAGGTAGATGATGATAGTCAATACTAAAGAATCTGTAAAAAAAAAAACCCTGAAATTAATGCCATAATTCTAAGAGGCAAAAAAACCTTCCAAAAAAACCCCAAACAACCAAACCAGACTCAGTTGCTAAATAATGGAAGAAAATAATTTAACCCCCCAAAAATAAAAAGAGTAGATAAATGAAAATATTTAGCAAGAACAAAACCACATTATCACAATTAGAATTCTTAGTCATGTATTGACTTTTTAAAATATGTAAAGTGTTCAATTTTTATTCATACTTGATGTCAAATATTTTCATTATGGAAACAGCTGTAGGAACAGAACTAAATCTATAATGCCTTTATGAAAACTAGTATATGCGTGTGAAGGTGTTCCTTCTATAACTCTTACAGACAGTAAACAATAATGTGATTTTTTTTTTCTGCTTATAGCCTGTGCTGAATTGATATTTCCATGCTTCAAAGTAAGTTTACAATCTGGAGTATTTTGAGGTTTTGTTTTAAAAGAGAAAAAATTAGATATCGATGAATCTGCACTGGAATTCTGATCCAGATCTCATTATAACATGCCATAATTTGAAAGGTTGGAGAAAGAAGTTTTGAGAAAGGAGACTTTTTAGAGCTTTCACAACCTACATTGTTACGATTTGAAGAAAATTGGTCAGGACTCAAGGCAATTGTTTACATGCTACAGAAAAGTTTATTTTTGGCCTAAGAGCCAGGGAAAAGAGCCAGCAGTGCCCTCTGCCACTGCCAGGTGCCAAAAGAGGGCCACCCCCCAGTTGTCACCCCTTTTTATGCCCTTGCCTCATCCATATGCAAATTTCCCAACGAATATTCATTTCTATGGCATTATGTCACTTGCTATGGATCCCTCAACCAATTGGCTCCCATGTTGTTAATTCCTTTCCCCTTGTTTTGTCTAACTTTCAATATTGTTTACCTTCAGAGGGCACAGAACTGTTCTTTTCACCTTTAATATTCAGCCTTAGCTTTCAGGCCCTCTGAAGGATTCTAAAGTTAGCCNTGTCTCCAGTAGCCTGAGAGAAAAGACCCCTGCCTGAGTGCAACCCCCTTTCAAATAGTTATAGGCAGCAATAAGGTCACCCCTGAACCTCCTCTTCTCCAGGCTAAACAGTCCCAGCTCCCTCAGCCGCTCCTCATAGGGCTTGTCCTCCAGTCCCTTGACCATCTTTGTCACCCTTCTCTGCACATATTCGAGTATCTCAACATCTTTCTTAAACTGAGGGGCCCAGGACTGGACACAGTACTCAAGGCGTGGTCTAACCGGTGCTGAGTACAAGGGAAGAATAATTTCCCTTGTCCTGATGGCCAAACCATTCCTGATTCAGGCCAGGATGCCGTTGGCCTTTTTGGCCTCCTGGGCACACTGCTGACTCATGTTGAGTTTCCTAGCCAACAACACTCCCAAATCTCTTTCTGCCTGCCCACTCTCCAGCTACTCCATACCCAGCCTATAGCTACACATGGGGTTACTGTGACCGACGTGTACAAACCGGCATTTGGACTTGTTGAAACTCATCTTATTGGAATCTTCCCATCTCCAGTCCTCTGCAGTGCCCTCCTACCCTCTAACAGATCGACACCTGCTCCGAGCTTGGTATCATCTGCAAACTTGCTTATGACAGACTCAATCCCAATGTCGAGATCATCAATAAAAATATTAAAGATAAACAAGACCAAAACAAACACACCCCCCAAAAACCAATAGGGTGTGTTCAAGCCCAAAGGCTACTATGATGGAAAGCACTTTAGTTGCAGAGCAGTAAGATACTGTCTCCAGGCTTATTCTAATATATTGTGACTAGTTCTAATACAATTCATGTAGGTCACTAACCAAAGAAAATGCTTGAATTTCTATATAATTTATAAATCTTTTTAACAAAGCTCTCAGATAAATTCATACATGTAAACCAAAACACTGAATAAATTCTGAGATTAGCTAAGGCATGCACAGTATGATATCAAACTGTTTTTATCAGGAACCTAAGGGTCTTCTAATACTTCCCATTCCATTAACACTAATAAGGCTATTGGATACAGTTTCTCACATGGTCTAACTTCTTGGACATTTTACAGCTCAACTGTGGATCAGCTCCCTGTAGCTTAAATGCAAATTGTGAGCTCTGAATATAAAAAATTCTTCCCTACTGTCGTGATCACCACTGATCACCTGCAATGATATCTCACTACTAAGGGATCTAGTAGTGAGAGATCACTGTTTATTCCCTATTATTAAGATTAATTTGTAGTGATCATAAATATTTCGATTTTTCAACATCAGGTCTGGATTATGGTGTTTTCAGAGCTGACAGAACATAAATGTAAAAATGCAAAAAATAAGAGGTTTTTCATGTGGAGCAAATATGATGATAGATATTAGATCGTAACTAACAGTAATTAAGTTGAAAAAGTTCTATGATTTAAAACTGGCCTGATTTTTCAGTCTTCTGTACTTTCCTATCACAATGATCTCTATATATTTCATCTGAGAATTAAGATCATGCCTACGTGCAGTTGTTTACCTCTTAATGTCTACATCTGAAGTAAGTGTTTAAACACTAATAACATTTAGTCAGTGAACTAAATGTTACCACTAGATTCCTACTTAAAAGGCTCTTTTTCCTTCATTGCCTGTATTGGTTAGGTGTCTGTTGACTACAATTACTTTTTATGAGCCCATGGCTATTTCCATGCCACTGACTGGACTGTATTCAGTCTTTAGATTTAGTTGCCCAACTAGTACCATGTGATGGTGATGGATTGGTGTTGGCTTATAGGTTGGACTTGATGATCTCAAAAGTCTTTTCCATCTTTGCTAATACTGTAATACTGTGATTTTAAAGAAACAAAGACATAAAAGACCCAGAACTTGTAAGACAGCCATACCTTTAAAGTTGAAGCCAAGAGTCAGGTACAATACCTTAAGCCACTTCAAATAATAATATGGGCCTGTGTTTGGGAACTCATTTACTCCACCTTCACTTTGGAAAACTCTGGACATGATACCGAACAAATTCTGTAACTTTTATTCCCCACAAGAAAAAGGTCCAAAGATGTTTACAACTACCTGAAGAGAGATTGCATTTGGGTGGGTGTAAATCTCTTCTCTCAGGCTGCCAGCACCGGAAAAAGAGGACATGGCCTTAAGCTATGCCAGGGGAGGTTTAGACTAGATGTTAGGAAGAGCTTTTCACAAAGAGAGTGATTCTTCAGGTCTGCCCAGGGAGGTGGTGGAGTCACCATCCCTGGAGGTGTTTAAGAAAAGATGGGATGAGGAACTCATTGACGTGGTCTAGACAATGGGAGGCTCGGATAAACAGCATGTGGTGCCCATGGCTCAGGGCTTGGGGCATGCAATCCCTGTATGGGAGTCACTTGGGAGTTGGACTAGATGATCCTTGTGGGTCCCTTCCAGCTTGGAATAACCTGTGAACCTGTGATGGAACAATAAATAATTCTAGAAAATAATGAGATAATGAGATTTAAAAATAAAAAAAAAAATATTTTATTTTAGGGTTTTTAATCATGATAGAGTAATCTCTCGCTCCTTTGCCATTCACCTGCTGCTGTTTGCACCTGCTTGCTGCTGCATGCTGTTGCTAGTACCTGCTTGATGCTGCATGCTGCTGCTTGCTCCTGCCTGCTGTTTTCTTCTGCCTCCTCCTATTGCTGCTGCATGATCCTGCTTCTTCCTGCTTGCTCCTACTTGCTCCTGCTTTCTTCTCAATGTTTTTGCTTCCTCCTGCTTACTCTTGGCTGTCCCATCACGTATCATAGGAAGGTGCTGGGAACGCCCCAGCGCTTTGGAGCTGAGGGGACAGGGAAATGGGTAGAGTCTATTTGCATACGTATGATCCGCTGCTTGACCCTCGATTATCACAGCACCGTGAGTCTCCCCTCTCCCCTGTGAAGCCCTCCATCTGTGAAGATATGCTGCTTATTAATATGCAATTTTTTTCACCTCATCACTCCTCCCCCATCTGCTCCAGAGCAGCTGTGGGATGTTCCTGGAAGCTCTTTGTGCCGCTTGACCAGTAAGGGGAGCTAAGGGGGTCTTCTCTGCCCCATCCCTGCCAGGGGAGCCCCCAGGAATTCAGAGAGAGGGGGCCCTGTGGCCATAACAATGCCCAAGACTCCTCTGGGACTGCCACGCTGCAGCGACTGCAGTGGACTGAGGAGCAGCTACTGGGCTGTACTTCTTACCCCTCCTTGTGGTGTTCTCTCCCCAGCACAGGCGCTTGTGGCACTGTGACAGGGAACATAGCACAGAGGGCCTCAGCCTTGCTCTGGGTGCAGCCCTGACCCCACTCTGAGGGGCAGCTGAGGGGCTGCTGTGCTCCTGATGGTTGGTGCGAGGGCTCTGAGCAATGGGGCAGGCAGCGGGGATCAAGACTTCCGGTCATGGCTGGTAGGGGCAGCAAAGCAGCTGGGTTTTTGAATTGGATTATAAAAGAGCTGTGAGTGACCATGAAAAACTGATGGCTTGTGGTGTGCAATCTGAGCCTGAGGTTCCCTTTGACACAGGTCCTGCTCAGTGGACAAATGCAGGGGGGTGAGATGCTGGCGCCTCCTAGGACTCCCCAGCCAGCAAGCGGACAGGTAGGGAGGACAAAGGAGGGCAGCGGGGGACAGGTGATAAGCAAAGAACTGGCTGTTACTATAGCAGCACAGCCTCACAGAAATGAAAGAAACTGCTAAAGTACTGCTGTTGTCATGGCTACATGGAAAACTGGCAGCTCTCAAACCAGGAGGTCATAACAGCCCTTGCAGTGGCTCAACTGTTTAAAATGTTTATTTAGTAACCAGAAGTTTGTGAGTTCATAACCGATGAGTGCCTCCTGTTAACTTTTCACATGTAAAGACTTGCATTTGTTTTCATAATGCCTTTTACTTACAGCCCAGCTATCCAATAAAGGGCTGTTCTGCCACAAATGTAGGAAACATGAGGCAAAGGTCCTGTGCGCAGTACACAGCAGGGTTTGAATTACAGTTACAGCCTGGATTTTTGTTTCATTCCCTTTCTCTGTTGGAGAGGTTCTTGTTCTGGAATTCGTTGTTCTCCTTTTGCTTTTCCCTAATGTGATTCCTGTTGCAAATCACATTAAGGGAATCATTTCTATTCAACTAGCTGTATTGGATCTGTCCGAGCCCATAGAAGCCCTTGCAATACTGTGCTTTAGAAAGGTGTTGATAACACACAAGTGTTTTGACTACCGCCAAGAACACATTGCAGTAATGTCCCTTCCCCCCCCCAACTGAGGACAAGATTCTGAGAGAGGACATGAGTAGGCCAGTTGACCAGATTGACCAAAAGGATATTCCATACCATATGACATTACCTCAGATGTAAAAGCTGAGGAAGCAGGGACCATTCATTATTCTCGATGACTGCTTTCTAACATGGGTAGGAGCCCTGCTTCCCTGGATGTGGATGGACATCTCTGCTGATGGGAAGTAGAGATTAGTTCTTTTGCTTTGCTTCTGCATGTGCTTTTGCTTTGCTTTATTTTTCCTTATGGATATTAAACTGACTTATTCTAACCTACATTTTGTATATTTTTTTGGACCAAGTGACCATTCGGGCCCCTGTCATCTAGCCAGAGTAAAACCTGTTACACTAGCAAAACTCTTAACGAGTTTCACCGAGTTTCTCACGAGATGCAACTTCTTTTCTAATGCAGGAATGCTTTGCTTCCATAGTAATGATTATCTGTTATCTTCTCATTTGAAATGCAAAAATGGGTAGTAGCAATGAGCTCTGACTTGCAAGAGAGTAAAGATGGATTTCTATTTTGGTCTGTGATCTCACTCCCACAACAGCAAAAATGCAAACTTAAAACTAACCCGTACTTAACCAGTAACCTTTTTTGAGCGCACCTGGCCAGGGTCCCACACTCCACCAGGGGGCCCGCTCACTGTGACCAGCCCCGGGGTGCTGTGGGGTTGAGGGTGCCAGAGGCTGGCTCACCCCTAGCTGGTGACTCACTAGCGTTGTCACAGCAACGGACACAGTATCTATTTAGCCTTTCCTTGCCCAGCCCTGCCCCAAAAGCAGCCTTGCCAAGCCCAGGGGATGAGCTTATGTTGGAGAAGGTCGTGAAACCGGTAATGTGTTATTGGTAGGATGGGTGTTGGTAGCAGGATAACAACAGGTTAGGTAACAGGTTAGATTAGGTAGCAGGTGATAGGTTGGACTTGATGATCTCTATGGTCTTTTCCAACCATATTAATTCTGTGATTCTGTGAAAGACTTTCTCCCATGGGAGGGATCCCATGGAATGCAGGAAGAACAGCCTCCTCCTCTAAGCAGCAGCAGAGAACATCAAATGCCTGGTTTTCCCCTGCTCGTCTCCCCTACTACCTACTGGAGGAAGAGGAAATGTGGTATCTGTTGTAAGAGATGGAGGGATGGGGGGGAATTTGCCTTAAAGATGATACTTCTCAGTTTAAGCTCTGATCTTTTTAGAAATAAATTCTTTATATCCCCACCACAGAGTTTGTTTTGGCTCTGACAGTAAAAGATTTCTAATCCATAGTCCTCATTTCTACTGTAACAAACCCTTTCAGTTGGTTTTTTTCCCCCTCTCTCCCCTAGAACTGAGAGAGTGGCTGTTGCTAAGTCTCTGGCATCCTGCCGGGGGAAAACCACTGAAAACATTCTAGAGAATTGTACAACAGAATTTCTTTTGAGCACCAGTCCTTACCTCACTAACTTAGGCTTATGGATCAGGCTGCCTGTAATGTCTAGCAGTGGATAGCAAAAGAAAATGTAGTGAGGTATGGTGAGGGACATATAGGGTTCTCAGACTGTCTGACATGAAAAGAACTAGGGAAAAAATTAAACTTGACAATTCAGTATTCATCAAGCTTATCCAGGATCTTCTGACATCCTTCATCACACATTAAACCATATAGCAGTTTTTTATGTCCTATACTGGTTATTATAAAAATCATTTAACACAAATGATAGGTCTTTGTCATTTTAAGACTGTGAGATCTCTGGCATTCAGTTTAGAAGGACAAATGATGTGATATTGAAAAAATAATTTAATAAAATAATTCTTTGAAAAATTGAGCTCTGATGATAAAGGAGTAGATTTTGCTATTAGTATCACGTCTTTCTCTCTTTGTCTTAAACCTGAGAAGGCTCTGAAGAACGTTCACCACCTACGGGTATCACACTGGATAAAATGTGCCAGATTATCAACCTGGTGTCAAGACACTGTTTATCTAAACCATAGTTTAGTTTCATGTGGTTAAACAACAAGCCAGAGCCTGTTACTAAAACGTAAATTTACAAGTACCATCTGTAAGCAATTCTAATAACAGAGGTGCAATTTTTCTATTCCTATGTTATCCTGCTCCTTCTCTGGTTAGTTCTAAAATGTTAGATTATTCATGGTATAAATAATATATTTCAAATATTTGAAATAATGATGAAAATGTATAGATTTCATTTTTAAACCTACTTTTTATCTGAAGTCCAGAGCAGATTAAAAAGTTGCATGAAATGAGTAGTGTCATAAGATATTTAAGCAATGTGCAGCATTCTACCAAACATATGGAGTTTCCAAGAGATCTCCAACAAATTAATCTCGAATTTGGATTAGAAACAGAATTGTCATAAAGTCATAGAATAGCTTGGGTTGGAAGGGATCTTAAAGATTATCTAATTTCAAGCCCTCTGGCATAGTCACAGAACCTTCCACTACATAAAGTTACTCAGAGCTCCGTACAACCTGACCTTGAACAATACCAGGGAAGGGACACCCACAACTTCTCTGGGTAATGTGTTCCAGTCCCTTACCACCTTCATAGTAAGGATTTTTTCCTAATGTCTAATCTAAAACTACTCTCTTTCAATTTAAAACCATTTCACCTTGTCCTATCACGGCAAGTCCTTATTAAAAGTCTCTTTCTCTCTTTATTTTAGGCTGTCTTCAGGTAATGAAAGGCCACAATTAGGTCACCCCAAAGCCTTCTCTTCTAAAGGCTGAAAATTCCTAATTCTCTTAGCCTTTCCTCATATGAGAGGTGCTCTGTCCCCTTTGTCATCTTGGTGCCACCCCAAGGTCTCACTCCAATAGATCTATGTCCTTCCTCTACTGGGGATCCCAGAACCAGATGCAGCATTCCAGGTGGGTTCTCATGAGAGTGGAGATCCCTTGTTATTAATTGGCCCTAATATCAGGTGCTTATTAGTCAAGTGTGTAAGGCAAAGATAAGTAATTCTAAGCTTTCTTTATAGTTAATGGAGAGCAATAACCACCTTAAAATGATTAATGCTACCCTAAAACAGATGCCCAAGTGAAAAATGAAGTGCTCTCTAAAGATTTTGTTTCCTTCTACTAAGTATACAGGAAAGCCAAAATTATTTGCTTTAACTTGGAGAGCTAACATTTAGACATGTAATATTAGGTTATAAATATGTCAAAGAATTCTAGAATTCTCTGAATGAATACATATTTTACATATCTGACAGTTCTGAAAAGTATTTTACTAATAACCATACTTTAACTTGAAGTGAGAATGAACGGTGAATCCAGATCTGAGTATCATTTCAATCACTTCTCAGTTAGATTACTCTAAATATTTCTGTTCTTAAAAAATATATATAAAATAAAAAAAATTGCAGAACTCGCAGTATGTACCTATCCTAAAAGAGTACTTTTGGAACTTACACTGAAAGGTAGCCTTTTTCTCTTTGTTTAATGTGTGTACACATTGCAGGAACACTTCCGTCAAGATTAAAGAATATGAAATCATTTGATATATCCTTTGTGAAGGATGAATGCATAAAGAAGTTTTTCAAAGTTTTATCCAGACGAAGGCAGAACATCCACCATTGATTACTACCCTTGCCTGTAGGCAAAAATTGAAGTATAAACTCTATGATCATCCAAGAACTATTTTCACTTAAACCAACATTGTTCTTAGCTGGGCAGGCTTGCTTCTAAATTGCACTAGGACTTACTCCTATCCTGCTACATTAAGTATTTTGGCATTACCTTTACCAGAAGATTACAAACATTCAATGGATGCTTTAGGCAAACCAAATAAAATCAACACCACAATTGAATTACAATTACAACAGTCATAGTAGATATCTTATTTAATTGAAAACTAAGAAAACGAGCCCAGTGTATAAACATCAATGACACNACCAAATAAAATCAACACCACAATTGAAATACAATTACAACAGTCATTGTCTCGTGTTAAGACATTGTGTGGGCTGGGTGCTCTCTGGGGGCTGAGAACATCGGCCATTCAAAACGTGTCTCATTGCCCACCAGGAGCAGAGCAGCCAGGAAGGCACCAGAGGTAGCACCAGCCTTCAGCACTGTGATGCTCCATGGTGTTGTATATGGGACCCACAGCTGGACATTGCAGGGCTGTGGGGAGCTGGAGACCAGCATATCTGGGTCAGGGACAGGTGGACCGAAGGGCAGAAATAGCATTGTGGGCTGTACGTGGATTGGGACAAACACTGGAAAAGGGTGGGCATGAGAAGAATTGCTTCTATTGACCTCAAGCACCTGACATCTTGTAGTGCATGGAGAACTTCAAGAGAATTAAGAAATCATTGGTGTTTCTAGCACCACCATTCAAACAGGATGCAGGTGTCAGACAGTATAGAGATGACAAGGAGAACCTTTTGATTAAAAAGAGAGAAAAAAAACCGGAGGAAAACACAACTTTTTTTTTTTTAAACCAAGGTGTAGCTTATAAAGGGAGCTTCATCTACAGTCTCAAAGCTGACTTTGTGAAAGCAATCTGGGTTTTGGGCCTATTATTTGTGTATAGTTGAACTTGTCAACAGGGAGGTCTTATAAGGAGAAATTAATTTTAAGCAGACAGAAACAATGTGGATCTACGTAATTTCATGGTCTGAAATCTATTTCTTAACCAAAAGTTCCAGTTGCAGAACTGTTCCTCAGTTCTACTATTTTTGTTGTTTTCCCTCCAGTTACATTTATGCAACCTGACTGCAAGTAATGGAGTTACACAAGTGAATCCAAAGGCAATACTTGACCTGCAAAAATCTTTATTATTGGTGATCCATGAGTCAGATAGAAGACAAATAAGCTCCCAGATCTCTGGCCTAATTTAAAGAGTGGAAGTCAGAAAAGCATTTCAATTGTAAACTGTATTAGTTTGATTGAGAAATTATGCAGGGGAAAAAAATCTACTGAATGTGACAATGTTATTTTTGTAGAGAGTTTTGAGAATAGCCTTGTGCTTTTAGAATTAATCACATCCTTCTGCCTGTTCTCTAACTGAAGACAAAGTGCTCTATTTTGATATCACAGTTGGTTGCCATAGAAATTATGATCAGGTCAAACAAACAAGCAAAAAATTATGATTTCTGGTGAGACATAAGCTGACGAACCCTTGACAAGCAAAAAGTTTCTTCCTTCTAATTTTCAATCATAACAGATGTAAAGAACAAAGATGTTTTATTTTCACATGCACATGTACATTTGTATAAATTAAGATAAAGAGCATATTTTTTATTTTAGAAAACTGATCTCCAGTTAGTTGCAAAGAAAGAATGATGGAGTAGCACATTGCTATTTAAGACCTTAGCCATGCAAAACCAAATTATATGGTAGGTCTTAAAAGTTAGAATACAGACAGAGAAAAAGAACATTCCCACTCAGAAGCACTTGCTCTAAACAAAACAAAAAACCCCAAATAAATAAAAAATCCCAGAACCCCTCCCCCCCAATCCTAAAACCCCTCCCATAAACCAAAAAACAACAAAACTACAAAAGAACCCACCCACCACAAATCACTATAGATCTATTTGTATATGAGCACTAAAGGTATTTTTTTCTGTCCTTCATAATTAGATGTTACTGTCTCTTAGTAAGCTTTGTGAAGAAGAGGAGAGAAAAAAATAATGAAGTTACTTTGGTCCTTTATATCAACCTAAATAACTTTTTATTAGCGGCTTTAAATCTGTTACCTTTACAGAATAGTCTGATTTGGAAGAGACCCACAAGGACTATCACGTCCAACTCTTGATGGGCCACATAGGAATCAAACCCACAACTTTGATGTTACAGTAATACCTCACCATTCATGACAAACGGGTCTTCTGGGGGGTCTCACAAACTGTCTAATTCGCAAACACATGCGGGTCATTAATATGCATACAGGTTATGCCCACCGCTCTACCCCCAGCCAATCAGGAGCACTAGTGAGCATTTTCCACTCCTCCCCACAGGCTCTCACAGCACAGGGGAGCAAAAGGAAGCGTTTCTGAGCCCTCTCCAACTGGGGAGAACCCCAGAGAATCTCTTGGCTTCTCTTTGGTCAAGCTGCCGCTTCTGCAACTGCCGCTGGGCTGCTGCCACTGCACATGATTGCATTGCCCCCGCGGGGGAGGGTCCGGGGCCCCGGCGGGGAAGGGGTATCCCCAGGCTCTGGTCAGCACTCGTAGAGTGTGGGAAACCTTAACTTTGCAACACTGTGACACCTGATGCCCCTTATGGTGGGGAGTGTTGGAGTGGTGTTGGTGTATGGTGTATGGTGTTGGAGTTGGAGTTTTTTTCCCTTTAACATCCACTGGTCCCAGGAGAGGCAGCGCTGGCCATATTGATCCAGCTGAACAGCGCTTCCCCCTGCTGCAGCTGGGGGGAGGGCATGGGGGAGCAGAAGCCTCTTTCTGGCGCAGCAGCTGCAGCTGCAGCATGGACATCTCCCAGCTCTGCCTCGCCCCAGCACACAGCGCTTGCCCCACCTCCACCATGGCCAGCCCAGCCCCACTTTCATGGGGCATTTTCCCTGCAGCTATGTCATCACCATGTGCACCTGGCACACACTCCCCAAGCACATTGGGGAGAAGCATTGCCTTCCTCGCGTGTAGCCATGGAAATAGTAATGCGCCTGGCAGCGGTCAGTCCCCTGGCTGAGCTTAGAGAAACTGGGGACAGCGTGGCTTTTGGTGGTGCTGCCCTGTGTCTCAGTGGCTGCCTGGAGCATACCATGGCATGAGCCTTCCACTGTAGGGACCACGCATGGGGCAGAGCAGGGACCGGGGCACAGCACCATGGGACCATAAACACAGAGGGAGCAGGAGGCAGCACGTATCCTCCCTGCAGGGCCGGGCCAGTCCTGCCTTACAGGGAGCGCTGACACTGCCCCTCAGCGAAGAAGAGGCACTGCGCATGAATAGGCTGGGAAGAACCATGAATCACTGAGGCAGGTCTGCGAGAAAAATTTCTCTCAAACCAGCGAGGTTGTAATGGAGAAGTCATAATGCAGCAAGGTATTACTGTATTGGCACCATGCCCTAAACAAACAAGCTTGTCTCAGGGTCAATGATAACTGTAACCAGCTAAGAAAATCAAGTTTATATGGATAAAACAGGACTGGAAAATTATTATGCACCCAGTATATAGGTCAAGTATAAAATAAATATGAAATACAACTCTATAAGCTATTTCTTCTCTTGAGAGAATCATGGATTTTCTATGGAATTTATATATCTTTATGTAGACTAGAAGAGCCATAAAAAGCAGGAATAGTCTAGATAGATATACAAAATTCAGGACCTTCACTTATTCTTTGAGAAATCTCCAAATTTGAGGGTGATATCCTATAATCTGTGATTCTTCCTTGGTGGGTGAGCTTTGTTTTGTTTGGGAAAAAAGGAAAGACATTTCCACTCCTTTAAGCTAGTCTTACCTAGCTTAACAAAGAGGATATTTTCAGAGGTTCACAGGTTCACAGGTTATTCTGAGTTTGAATGGACCCACAAGGATCATCTCATCCAAGTTCCAGGCAATCACCCACCCAGGGATCAGGCCCACAGGCGCGGAAAGATGGGCACCACACTCCATCCATCCAAGCTTCCCACCATCTAGACCATNCTCCAGCCACTCATCCCCCAGCTGATAGCGATGCATAGGGTTATGTCCAGCTTTCTCAAGTCTTCCAAATGAAGTATATACTCCCTTCTCAAATATCTGGTATAATAATTTCCATTGCTCTGTTTTTAGTGCGTTTTGTATTTCTTCCCATTAGATATTCTGTACACTGTTCTGACGATTCCTCTGTCTCATTTTCATTATTCTCCTTATGATGACCAACTTTTATTTCACTATATAATGATTTCTTCCCTGGCTACTAACATGTTCTTTGTAGATTCCTAAGATGACAATGACAAGATTCTGCAAAGCATATTTGAGATACTTCAGTTTTTCACTCCTCTTTTCACACTCTCATTATAAAGTGCTTCTGAAAGTTGTGTCACTGGTATATTCATTTATTTGCCAAACCTATTACTTCGGTTTGTTATGCAGTAGTCATAGCTCCACTAATAATTCTCTAAAGAAATCAGAAAGTTAAACATATTAAAGAAAGGATTCATTATTAGGGGATAAAAAAACCAAACCAAAACCATCAAAAAAGCCCACAAAAACCAACAAATAACCCAAGCAAACAAGAAAACCCAAACAGTTGTCTCTGAGTGAACAACAAACTGCACTGTGTAAAGAATGTCCAGTTACTTGTTGTCAGAAACAGGACTGGTGATTAGCTCCATAAATTCATTAAAAAAATTATTTTGATGGATACAGGTTATTAGACAATATAAGCACCAGTGTCCTAGAACAGCATATTAGATGCGTAGAATATGTTAGGAAAACATGTAGTGGTGGAGCTTTCCTCCTGTGATCAACTAAAATCAGTAAGAATTAGGAAAAGAGCTTCACTCTAAGATTCTTTTTTCCCCTTTTTTTACGTGGGAAGCAGAAAGAAAATTTACTAATGAAGTGAAAACTGATGTCAGGAGAATAAGAGCACCACTGACATTCCTTAAATTCCTTAATATTCCTTAAATACCTTAAATAAAAGTATTTAAGGACAATTCAAATTTCTAATTTGTGAAAGTCAGAACTAAATTCTAGATTTAATTTTCTTGGCTGAGCGAAAAAATGATTCAATTACATCTATGATTTTCAAACCCCATGTATTAAGCAGATCTGGATTTTGCTAAACCTGCATCAGATTTTATGAATAACATTTTTCCCCCTACGATAACATTGTTTGCAAGACTGTATTTATAATTCATTGTCCAATATACAAAACTTAATACCTGAAATGGGTTATATTATTAAATTTGTGCAGAGGCACAATACCTTGATATGGAATTATTGGAACTAAATAGACAGACAGATAGTTTTAGTTTACAAAGGTTACAGTACAGCAGACTAATTCTTAAGGATCAATTATAAAACAGACTTAATGGCCCTTAAGAGAAATCTGGGTTAAACAGATTATCACTAATTGAAATCCACTTCAGTACAGTGGGGAGTGTCCCCGCCTGCCATGCGGGAGACCAGGATTCGATTCCTGCCGGGGAGGCAATGGTGTGGTTTAAGAGTTGGACTCGATGATCCTTGTGGGTCCCTTCCAACTCACAAAAATCTGTGAATCTGTGAATCTGTAATTCAAAAATACATGTTCTTGCTTGGTTGACAATAGAAAGGTTGCAGATGTTGTGTACTTGGATCTTAGCAAAGCCTTCGACAAAGTTTCCCACGGTAAGCTTGAGAAGTTCTTATAGCATGGATTGGATAGGAGTATTCTATGTTGGGTTAGGAATTGGTTGGATGAATAAGCCCAGAGGGTGTGCCACATCCAGCTGGCGTCTGGTCACTAGTGGAGTCCTACAAGGATCAGTGCTAGGTCTGGCACTGTTTAATATCTTCATTGATGACATGGGCGGGGGAATTGAGTCCATCATCAGGAAGTTCGCATATGATACCAAGTTAGGGACAAATGTTGAACTACCAGAAGGTAGAAGGGCCCTTCAGAGGGCCCCTGATGTGCTGGAGAAATGGGCAGATTCTAGTAGTATGAGATTTAACAAGTCCAGCTGCTGGGTTCTTCACTTTGGACGCAACTATCCCATGCATTGCCATCGGCTTGGGGATGATTGAATAAAAAGCGGTGAAATGGAGAGGGATATGGGAGTAATCTGGGACAGAAATATTAATATGAACCAACAGTGTGCTCAGGTGGCTAAGAAGGCCAATGGCATCCTGGCCTGTATCAGGAACAGTGTGGTCAGTCAGACTAGGGAGGTTGTCCTTCCCCTGTACTCGGCGCTGGTCAGACCTCATCTTGAGTACTGTGTGCAGTTCTGGTCTCCCCAGTTTAAGAAGGATGTTGAACTACTTGAGAGGGTCCAGAGAATGGTGACATGGATGGTGAATGGACTCGAGAACAAGCCCTAATGGGGAGCTTCTGCGGAAGCTGGTATTGTTCAGTCTGGAGAAGAGGAGACTCAGAGGTGATCTAATTGTTGTTTACAACTACCTGAGGGGAAGTTGTAGTCAGGTGGGTGTAAATTTCTTCTCTCATGCTGCCAGTACCAGAACAAGATGTAGCCTTTAAGGTGTAGCCTTAAACTACACCAGGGGAGGTTTAGACTGAATGTTAGGAAGAGCTTTTTCTCAGGAAGAGTGATTCTTCTGTGGAATGGTCTGCCCAGGGAGATGGTGGAGTCACCATCCCTTGAGGTGTTTAAGAAAAGACTCGATGAGGAACTCATTGACATGACCTAGGTGATGGGAGGTTTGGATGGATGGAGTGTGGTGTCCATGGCTCTAGATTTGTGGGTTCAATTCCTCGGTGGACATTTGCTTGGGGGTTGGACTAGATGATCCTTGTGGATCCCTTCTAACTCGGAATATCCTGTGAACCTGTAAAAGAATTGGAAGAGAAAACTGAGTCTTTGGTAGCAGTGTTACTCTTCATATGTATGTGAAACTAATGCATTCTTCCCTAGACTGATACAGATAAAGAAGATTCACATCTGAAACCTGTAGGCCCAGTTTGTTTTGTTTTGTGGTAACATTTTAATTGTCAGCTTATTTGGGTTTTTTTTCACAGTGTTTTTTACGTCTGTCGAAGTGTCCTCTGTCCAACAGTTATCATGATTCTCTATTGTAATACCCTTAGACAAACTCTCACATTTTGTAGAATGACTTAAACCACTAAGAATACAGAGATGACTTTGACACATAATTTAATATGCAGCAATTTATCAACTCATAAATTCTTTTCTGTACTCTACAAATTTCTCTTTAAGGTCCCAAATATTCTACATTAAATCTGTAGGGATTCTATAAGGCACGCGTCTATACATATATTCTATGAAGCACTAAAATTTTCTACCTAAACTTTTAGATTTTAAACATGTACTTACAAGAATGATTTTAACACACTGCAATTTGCCTTTCATTTAAAACTACAAATTGAACCTGTTGTACTGCTGTTCTGTATCTGAACATGACATTCTGTGGGCCTCTATTAGTTTTGATGGGTTTCCATGGAAACTGGAGTGAGAGAAAGAGAAAGAGAACACTTTTGTATGCTTAACCACCAAGAGCTACAGCATCTTCCACATTTCTGAGAAAGAAATCAGTGACTGAATGACAAAATATTAATTTTAGAGATATGCCATATATGACATATATTTTTGGCAAGATGGAAGGTATTAATGATTTATGCTGGATTTTCATTAAAGGCTTCTGTTTATACTAAGACCATGAATGTCACTGATAATGGGAGTACAAGCTGCCTGAAATTTTTATCAACCTAGCTACCCACCACAAATGGGGCGTGAGAGTGAAAGATGAACCTATGAAATTGTGCTGCATGACAAGACATCAGAAAACTGCCAGTTCTGGAAAGTAACAAAAATTAATCTCCTTGTTGAAATGCTCTCAGCTTACAGTGAATTTTTGTCCAGATCAATGTGGACAGAAATTGAAGTAGTGATTCCCTTGGTTTAGATCCTAGAAGGTGAACTTATGAACAATAGATTAAAGTTTCATTAAAGGAGATACCAACTTTATTGGGAAAAAAAAATTGTGTATGTATATATACATATATATATATATATATATATATATATAT
>WEKX01018485.1:336-11409 GCA_013390025.1 Pitta sordida | reverse complement strand
CTACGGGAAGGAGCAAAGAATTGTCCGCAGCACTTCGGAGTTCCGGGGGGTGGAGCAATGGGCATGGCCTTCATGCATATTAACAACCTGCCGTTCTTCGCGAGAATAATATTTCGCGAGGGCTGCCGCCTGTCCCGTTGCTCGCGATGGAGGAGGTATAACTGTATTATCCTTATATTGAAGGCATCAGAGTGACCTAATTGTGGCTTTACAATACCTGAAGGGAGCCTACAAGAAAGATGGAGGTAGACTATTCACAAAAGCATGTTGTGACATGACAAGGTGGAATGGTTTCAAACTGAAAGAGTGCATGGTTTAGATTAGATATTGGAGAAAAATTTCTTTAATGGGAGAGTACTGAGACACTGGAACAGATTGCCCCTTGATGCTGTGGAAGCCCCTTCCCTGGAAGTGTTCAAGGCCAGGTTGGATGGGGCTCTGAGCAACCTGATCTAGGGGAAGGTATCCCTGCTCATAGCAGGGTGATTGGAAAGAGCTGTTCCTTTCCAACACAGGTCATTCTCTGGTGATGATTCTCTGATATATTCTGTATACATTTTATACATTTATTACATGTTATATATATTGGCTGAAAATACATTGCACTCCATTTCAGTGAAAATTTTACCTAAGATTACAAGGGTGTCATGGCAATGATGAAGAAAGTTTCCTGTATTTAAAATGAACTGCTGCTGAATGTGCTGAATGTATGTAATGATTTTAGTTTTTTTTCAAAAAGGACATATTCAGTTGATAATCCAGTCAATTCCCATTATTGATTAAAAATCAGTTTCAAGTGTATTTTATCTATGTCTGAATGCTTTCTGTGAATCACATTTCACAAATCCTATAAACACTTTCCAAAGTCTTTGTATTTTCTCACGCTGTGTGAAAGACCTTGTGAAACAGAGGGTGGTTTCTTGCAATACACAGTAAATTACAGAAGGCACATTGGAGAAAANAATAGTCTGAGGGCTGAATTAGGGTTGGGCCGGGCCAGGGGCCAGGGGGGGAGCGGCGCAGGGTTTGGGCTGCGGTCACAGCAGCCCCTCAGAAATGGTTCCATTTGCTCCCCTGTGCCAAGACAGACTACGGGAATGAGCAAAGAATTGTCCGCAGCGCTTCGGAGTTCCGGGGGGTGGAGCAATGGGCGTGACCTGCATGCATATTAACGACCTGTCGTTCTTTGCGAGAATAATATTTCGCGAGACCTTTGGCCTGTCCCTTTCCTCGTGATGGAGTAAGTATAACAGTAATAGCTTTGAGTACACAAATTGTTTTTCAGACAGATCTTTTTCTCTTGGAAGTAGATCAAAGTAAACAAAATTTTCTACATCTTTCTAAATTTATATTCACAATGTAAAAAAATCTTTTCCAAATCACTGATACAAAAATATGCTGAAATCTGATTATCTTTAATATTTCTGCCAACTGGTACATGACAAAAATGTTTATGATCAGGACATGATCCAGTCTCCATTAATTTCACAGAGATCTGTGCTGCTTTCTAAATACATAGTGCAAAAAGGAGATTATTATTTTAGGTATAAATGCCTACCTATTAGAAAATATTTGCAGCTTGTAATAATTCAACTATGTAAATATGCAATTTTTAGACAGTATTTTTTTATACACTACATGTAACAAACCAGACATGCACCATAAAGACAGGTAGAAGTGGCATGATGTGATGACAGTGATAAGGAAGATAATCATCCCAAAGTGTTCTACAGCAATAGCACAGATGAGGTGTTCTAAAGATCGTACACATTTATAGAGACAGTTATGGGGGTACAGAATCAATGTCTACAATGCTGTAAAAGACAACATTAACAGGGGTCACTCCTATAGATGGATCTGACCTGTGGCACCCTGACAAGCACTAGGACATGCAGAGGAGCAAGAACCCTTCTCTAGGGTTTGTCATTTCATGTTCCTGTTTCCAGCTCCAAAGAAGCCAGGTTATGTTAGCTGTGCACAGAAGCACTGGTGAAACCATCAGCAAAGCTATCAGTAACTTCCCTGAAACCTGGCATTTTGCCTCTCCTGCAGAGCCAGTTTACCCACAGTTCCCCTCTAAGTGGTCTTAGAATTAAAATACAATAAAAGATGCTGACATGTTGTGCGAGCATTGTTCCTGACTCTAGTTATCCCCATTATTTTTTATGCTTTCCCCTTAAACGAGAAAGACATCAGGTGGTAACTCAAACACTGAGATAGCTATTTATGTTTTAGAACAAACAGTTTAAACAGTATTATATACAGATGTCTAAATATTTTGAAAGTATCTGTTTATGGAAGTAAAATTAAACTACCTGTTTAAATTTGGAGAATTTTATTTAAAACCTGCATGTAGAACTGAAATTGCTTGTTAGTTGAGACACTGTGGCAAATGAGGCTTATTTGCAGAGTATATGAAGTGCCTGGATTTCTGTTTGAATCGAGTAAAGCAATACATTTGAATTTTCATTAGACTGCTCCATTTTTACAAAAATGATTCATTGTATAAAAACAGTAGTAAGTGGCTTACTCTCTGTCTTTGTCAACAGACAACTGGCAAATTGCTGGCTGCATAATATTTCTGTTAGACTACTTGTGTAGGGAAATCTGACTCCTTTGCAAGCAATTTAATCAACAGTGTAAATAACCTGTGTAAAATAACCAACAACGCAAATGCCTTTAAATAATCAAGGCTCTTTAATGTACATAAAATAAGCTTTTGTACCTACAATAGACTTGATCTTTATAACGATAGTTCACTCTCACCTATTATACCACATTGTGGTCTACAGTAATCAATGCATATAGAAGCTTGATTCTCAAACCTACTCTTTTAGTAGGTGCAATTTTTCACCCACAGAGAATTGTGTTCACAATCTCACACTACTAATAAATTTCCAGGAAAAAATAAGATAGGAGTACAGATGTAAAAGCTGGAAGCTTAGACTGAAAATTGGACTGTATATCTGCATAAATAAAAATCAATCTACAATACCAAAAAAAGCAGGTAATTTGCTAATGTTATTGAGAGACATCTCCCATTTTTCTTAGGCAATGAAAGTTCCCTGGGTTTTACAGCGTATTAGAAGTTATTCAGATGTTTTATGAAGCATAATATATTTCCAAGTTTTCCCATTTTAATGTCTATCAATATACAAATGCTGAATATGTGCTTGATTTACTTAATTACACAAACACATGAGCATTTCCCTATATTCTCTGCCAGATGACATCACACAGTGAGAGGAGCTGCAAGACTGGCAGGCAGGTAGAAAAAAGAGCTGCCAGACTGGTAGTAAGGTAGCAAACGAAAGTGGGTACAAATATAACTGATACCCACTTAGAGGTTTTCTTAGAGTCGCAGAATAATATTACATTTGAGAATCAAGTTGTGCTCATTTTGCTTTTAAGTGTCTTTAACTGCATCTTTGTATCATGTGCATTTTAAGAAATCTTTTCAAATTTAAGAAAAAGTATTTTTTGTGTTTCTTTAATTTTCGAACAAATATTGGATGCAAGGATAGTATTTCAGGCTTGTATTTTGTAGATAGTTGGAAATATCTTTTATTAAAAGAAATTATTGACGTTGAATGGGTTTAAAAGAATAAGCTTTCAAGAAAATTAACCTCAGTTTCAGGCAAGCTGAGCAGTAGAATATAGTAAGCAGCATGAAACAGCTAAAAATATTTATTATGAGTTACATGAAGTTAAAAGTTTTACATTACATAAGAAATGTTTACAAAACAGCTTGACTTCCTGAAGTATAACATGCTCAAGTGCATTGTTCAAAATGCTGAAGTACACCATTTAATCTTTAACTAACCCACTTTTTATACCTTCTGATCCTATCTTCACCACATTTTCTCTTTCCAAGCAACTGCAAGGAGGTAGTTCTGTGCCCAAGTCAGGGACTAGATATCAGTAAGACTTAAAATTTGTGGTGAAGTTGCAGTTCTTTCAAAGAGAGTACATATTTTGTAAACGGATGCTCATACTAGCTAAGACATTGCATTTCTACCTTTCTCTTTTTAATGATTTTGAGTTTCATATGTTCTACATACACACACAAACACAGTGAATCCCCACTGCATCCTGACTTCTCCTTTACAACTCCGTCCATTTGCGAAGCAATTTTTTCACAGTCCAGCTTCCGGGGTCCGCGAGGTTCCCCAGAGCACGCATGCTCAGTGCTTCTGCTTTGCCGAGGGGAGGTGCCGGGAGGGCACGCAGGGAAAGTGTGCAGTTTCTCCGGCTAAGCCTGGCGTTTAGCGGCCTGCAGCGGGCCGGCAGCTGGGTCCCACAGCAGCCCCCACCTATCGGCAGCCCCCGTGGGCCAGCAGCCCCGGCGGGCCAGCAGCCACAGCCCCGCAGTGGCCCCGGCTCCGCAGCAGCCCCAACAGGTTGGCAGCCCCCTGCCCTGCGGCAGCTCCGGTGGCTCAAGATGCCTTGCCGGGATGCCGTGGGCACACGCATTGGGGTCGGGGTGGGGGAGCCGCAGCACGGGGTTTGTGCTGTGGGAGCACGGCCGCAGCAGCCCAGAGAAGCCAACAGATTCTCGGGGTGGGGATCTCCTGAGTCAGAGGNGGGGGGAGGGTTGTCTCCTGAGTCAGAGGGGGCTCAGAAACGGTTCCCTTTGCTCCCCTGTGTTGACAGTCTGAGGAGAGAAGCAAAAATTTGTCTGGAGCGCTCCGGACTGCCGGGGGGTGGAGCAATGGGTGTGGCCTGTATGCATATTAATGACCTGCATTTCTTTGCGAGTTTGGCTTTCTGTGAGACCCCTGGCCTGTCCCCTTCCTCACGAACGAGGGGGTATCACTGTAATAATTGTAATTCTGGGCATGGATATTTTTATTTATTTATTTATTTTATTTATTTATTTTAGGCATAGATGTTTATATCTATACCTCCAGGTCAATAAATCTGGTACCAATTCACAGTACCTGCAATGAATACTATTGCAGTGCCTTAATTGTGGTGTTCCTAATTCATGAGTTACTGAGATCCCAGAACTGCCACTGAAGTTTACTAAATATTTATTTTACAATTTTTCAGCTATTCAGACACTCTTAATCATGTTTAGTAAGAGAAACAGACTTAATTCCAGATGTTTCTTCTGTTTACCATATTTTAACTCAAAACACTACAGTAGAGAATAAAGTACTGTGACAGATACTTCTACCTGTCCATAAATATTGCATGTCTAACAGAGGCAAATAACACTATACTTCCTTTTCACCATTGGTTGTACCATGACTAGGACCTTAACCACCTCTGTGTGTAGGTAAGCTCCAGAACAATTATTGTTGTAATAATAACTACTATTGAGTTATTTCAAGGAAATTGTCATAAAGTAAATTATCATAACTTGCATTTATCTTCATAATTCCTACTATTAGTCCTCCAGAGTTCATATAATAGAGATACTGGAGCAATACCTGTTCATATCAGAAGAGGTTTTCTTCTATGGAGTTCACTTGTAGCAATCACAGCACTTACCTGTTGCATCCTTTTTCTCCCAAATTAATTCACCACATTGAACTGCAAACTGGAGCTCTACTTTAAGAAAAATAATAGGAGGTCAATCCAAGTAGGCAAAATGGTGAGGTCCTCATTAGAATTGGGATTCATTTTATCCAAGCTTAGATGCCCACATTGTATATGTCAATTCCTGATTTAAGCTGTCTAGATTGTCTCTACAGTCAATGGAGTGATATAGACCATCCTCAGGTATGAATCATCTCTCCTGTTCTCAATGTTCCTTTGTATGAAATTAATCAATCCCTGAAAGGAATTATTTTTCTCCACAGACTAAAGAATGCATTACAATGTGTAGTTCAGATACCAATATCAATGCTGTAACATCCTAAAATTAGATTAGTTCAAATTTTGTTTTTTCATCCATGTTATATGATCATCATTTCCAACCAGTAATGGAAATTATACCATCATAGCCCCTGGAAATAAGCCAAAGAATTACTGAGTCCTCTGCTCTTACACTGAGCTCTGTCTCCTTTCACAAGTATCTCCTCTGTTGAAATGAAAAGTTTCAAACTTTCATAGATTATCACAATGGGACGATGGTAGTGTTTCAATTGGCCTCAGAAAGAACACCTGTAAACAAGAGACAAAGCATCTTTTAAAAAAAATTTAAGACCTCTGTTCTTACTTAAATAACCATGCTTAACTTGAAATGACTATGTAAGGAAGGTTTATTTGACTCTTGAATCTGTACTAGATTATTTGGCTTAAATACGTATTTTACTATGATTATTGCTTGTGCAACCCTTTGGAAGGGTTACTGTTAAAAATCCAAGCAGGTTATTTGGAATTTTGTGTTTAATATGTAGAAATTATCACTTTTGTTACTACCCAAAAGTTACAGCTCCAACTCAAACCCAGGAAAAGAGTAATAAAGAAGAAGATTGTTTTAATTGACTATCTGATTCAATGCACATTGGAGGAACATTGGAGTTCCTTTCTTTTCCTGGCGATCTGGCATGATTTATGTCATCTTTCAACACAGAAAGAGACTGCTGTTGAGAAATATGGCATTTTAAAACATTGTTAATTTTATATTATGTTTTAGGATAGCTACACCCCCTTCTGACATTTCTATTAAAAGCTCTAATTAAGGACAAATTCTTGGGTATTCTACTGAGATTCCTACAGGGCTCAGAAATATGAGGTTCATTGCAATATTTGTTTAAAGACTGAAAAATAAAGCCCAAACCACAAAAAGTTTACAGGTGGAGCTTAAGCTACTGAAGAAAGTATGTGAATTCTAAATAAAAAAGAATATTCTCCTGTTTATCAGCAGAGGTTTAGCATTAGGGCTATCCTACCTAGTCAACAAAGGATGAAGACCTTGCTAAGAAGACTCAATGTGATATGTGTTGTTTGCATGCTTCAAAAGACTAGAGAGGAAGGTTGAAAAGGAGAGCTTTAGATTGGTTAAGAGGATGAAATAAATCTGAATTTTTCCTTACTTGACAAATTCTTCCAAGAAAGAATGAGTTTTACCCTTATCCCATCACAGTTTCTGTTCAGTCGCTGTTCCATGCCTATGCTTTGCATAAATGTTTTCAGTGAATAAACAACTTAGGCAGTAAGTTACCTCTGAAGGGTCAAGAGTGCAGAGCAGCTACATTTTTTTCTAAGCAATGACAAGTAGTTTGGAGCTCAGTTAAGGATAATAAAATTCCATTTAAGATGAGTTGTTTTATTTTTTTCTGTAATTAGAGAATGACAAACTGTGCCTTATTGCTATGCCAGTTTCATGGTTTGCGTAATAAAACACAATAATACAATGAAATGTAAAATTAAAATAAAATGTAAAATTAAATGATATTCAAACCCAAGTGTAAGGCAACCGTTCTGAGTACAATACATTACTAATATTTGAATTTTATCTTAATATTAATTTAAAAATATTTTGGTTTGGAAAACTAGATATCAGCTATATGAATCTAATACAATCAGGTCTCCTATACTATGGTACTGCGGGTCTTGCCCCCTATCCATGAAGCCCTCCTTTCACGTAGAATGGCAGCTCATTAAATATGCAAATTTTCCCCGAACTCTCACATGGCCCCCAGGGTTGTTTCACCACTGTGTAGCTGTGTATTGGTTGCCACGGCAGCCATGCTGGGGGCGGGTGGAAGCAGCGGATTCACTGCTGTGCCGGGGCGGGTGGGAAACTGGTGGAGCCGCCGCGGCTGTGTGGGTTTATTTGCATATTCATGACTGCTTAATTGAATATTCATGCGTGCCAGGTCATGCATGGGCAGTTGCGAAAAGGGGCCTCCTTAATTGGTGAAAAATCATGCCGCTAAGACGTGAAGCCACAATATTGAACATGTGAAGTTGAAGAGGGCCAACTGTAAATCTTATTTAATCTTTTTTTCTTTTTTTTCCCCCCAAATCCTTTCTACGAGATTTCATGAGTTGAACAGTTTATCTTTTTCACGTCACGTTAACCTCTTAGGACATGCTTCAAAACTTATGATTCTTTTCTCCATTAACTCAGTTCCTCACAGACCAAATGTAAAGCCTGTTATTCATCTATTGAGAGGTTGAGGAGGCAGACCCAGAAAACATCAAAAATAAAACTTACCAACAGAAGAAGACACTGTCTCATAAATAAAAGTACGTACTTCAAATCTTGTTCTTATAGTAAACTATACTCCATCTAGGAAAAGATGTATTTTGTGCAACAGATTTTCATTTCTAGAAGAATGATCTAATTGAACAATGACAAGAACCTCCTTTATATCAATTGATTTAATTTAGTGGAAGTCAGATATATGCATATTTATATCTATAGTAAAGCTGATTTTTGAAAGATAAATGGACAATACTGCTGGACATGAGAAGATAAATGAAGCACACTGGAGATGATCAACCCACGGTGAAATGATAGCAAAATATTAATGTAGAATAAGTAGATAAGAAACATTTGATTTTGCAAAGACTCTGTGTGATGCATGTACTTATTTTCCACCTTAAATCGTGGAATATCCTCAATTGGAAAGGAATTATAGGGATCATCAAGTCCCACTCCCTGCTCCTCACAAGACTGCCTAAAATGGAACCATATGACTAAGTCCATACACTCCTTGAACTCTGGCTGACTTGGTGCCATGACCACTCCCCTGGGTCCTGTTCCAAAGACTGACCACCCTCTTAGTGAAGCATATTTTTCCAATGTCCAGCATGAATTTTGCCTGACACAGCTTCATATCTGACTCCATACCAAAGGTTTGGAGTACCTAAGAATTCATAAAATGAGGATACATATAAAAACATGGATGTAGTGAGAGAAGCTAAGAAGTCTTTTTTGACCAGAGCTTTAATTATTACTTTCTTAGTCTATGAGCAGCAGACATAATTAAAGTGTTTTTCAAGATCTGCAAAAGCTGTTTTAATCCAGGGTTATTTAGGACCTCTCATGATTTCCAGCTACCAGAAAATTTTATGAGTTTATTTGGTAACCTGCATCAAGCAGCTGTTTAGGCAATTTCTGTGCAGAATAAGTAGATCCTGTGCAGAAAACATGTCAAGAGTAGCTTTTCTGGCTTAGGACTCAAACAGCAAGGAAGGGATTTGTATAAGAAATTATTATTTTAATATGTCAATTAATAAATAATAAATATATAAATATTGTCAAAAGGCTCAAATCTTTGATCAAAGCTGAAAGAGGATACCTCTATTTCAGAACTGGGGATCAAATACAAGAAAACTCTGATGAAGAAGACTGACATTGTGATGTAATCAGACCATCATCAAGCCTCATCTCCCTCATGATCTGAACTAAAATGTACAAATATACAGTGAACCCCCGTTACTCGCGGGCTGTTGGGTCTGGTCCACCTCCCGCAAGTTGTGAAATCCGCAGAGATAGCAAACCCACTACGTACTTGAGTACACCACACCCGTAGCCACGCCCCCTCCCCATATAAGGTCTGGAGGATGGTCCTGAGGGCGGTGCTTGTCTCAGTTGTCTGGTTGTGTTACGCCAAGGCGGGCACAGGGGTGCGGGGTGGCCTGGGGGGGGCAGCGGCAGCTCGGGGAGCGTGAGGTGGCACAGGGGTGGCACGNGTGGCACAGGGGTGGCATGGGGGCGGCACAGGGGCGCGGGGTGGCTCAGTGCAGGTTGAGCCGGGGGCCGGCAGCGAGAGCCATCCGAGCGGCGGGCACGGCCCCTGGCACACAATGGCACACACACAATGGCAGCCCCGTCACCCCATCTTGTAGCCCGGCGGAGGACAATTCCAGCTGTGCAAAACACACATTTACACTAAATGCATCCCAGGCGCACTGTGCCGGCTCCTAGCTGGGACCAATTTTCATATTCGTGAGCAGACAGGGCATGCTGCACTCGGCCTGTGAGCAGCGGGGAGGGGGGCGGGGCCAGCTGTGCTCACAGCACAAGCGGTGAGACCGGGGGCATGCTCCGAAGTCACACATCTCGTGGAAAAATCACTCACAAATAGTGAAGCTCGTAAATAGCAGACCGGGAATACGGAGGGGGCTCACTGTATTGTGCTTCTAGTGACTCCTAAATAAACACAAACTGTAACATGGTGAGGTACCACAAACAGTGAAGATTGCACTTTTTTTGGAATCCTAATTGAAGTGAATATGAATGCATTTGTCTTTATTATACTTTATTCACAAAGATGCTTCAGATATAATAGGATCTCTACATTACATAAAGCTTTCTGACTGCTTTCCAATTCTTTCCATTCAGCCATTGGGTAAGTTATTGATAGCAGTATCAGATGTCTTCCACACTAGAAGACAGTGCACTGTAGTCAAAACCCAGTAGACATAACTGTCTCAAACCAAAATTCTAGATATGCCATTATGGGAAGTGGGTGATATTGCTCGCCTGTCCGGCACGGCGTGCCCCATTGCAACAGCAATCCAGCGGCAACGAGCGGCTACTTCGGTCTCGTAGGGACCACGTGACTTGCCACCTGTGGGTACTTAAACCATTGCCTCTCCTGTGAGCACGGTGAACCTGAGCATGGTGAACAGGAGCAAGGCAAACAGGGTTGTTACTGCAGGGGGCTTGGGCAACCGCGGGGGGCTCGGGCAACTGCGGGGGGCGTGTAAATAAGCAACTAAAAGGCAGCTTGCGCGGCAGTTTGCGTGGTCAGGACAAGCGGGCAGGGTAGCAGGAGAGGTTGAGGTCTTGGCAGGTGCTGTCTCTCCTTCCTCCCCCTGTCAGGCATGGCCAGAACCAGGCGAATGGCAGCCGCAGCCAAGACCACAAAGGTGGCTAAGAAGGCCAAAACCGCAAGTGAGGNGCTTGTCTCAGTTGTCTGGTTGTGTTACGCCAAGGCGGGCACAGGGGTGCGGGGTGGCCTGGGGGGGGCAGCGGCAGCTCGGGGAGCGTGAGGTGGCACAGGGGTGGCATGGGGGCGGCACAGGGGCGCGGGGTGGCTCAGTGCAGGTTGAGCCGGGGGCCGGCAGCGAGAGCCATCCGAGCGGCGGGCACGGCCCCTGGCACACAATGGCACACACACAATGGCAGCCCCGGCACCCCATCTTGTAGCCCGGCGGAGGGGA
>WEKX01018482.1:15946-30937 GCA_013390025.1 Pitta sordida | reverse complement strand
CCCCCGCCCTGCAGTATATTTTGGTTTGTCTTGTAAAAGCCCTGTCTATGAAAGTGAATATAATGCAGAAGATTCAACTCATAATATTCTGTGATTCTGTGATTTCCCATAATATTGGCCTAGCTCTAGGAAAGAAGAGCAGTTATAAAAGTGTAGTGGAGCTGAATGGAACAAGACAAGGCCAAACTGTGAAAAAAGGAGGAAATTATGCTACTGCTCCTTACATCACTGTGATTTTGAAACGGCTAAGCCTCACCTCCTTCAGAGCTGATATACTATGGGTGTAGTGGTGCCTTGCCCAGTGATAATATTGCAAATAACCACAAAAATTTGGCCCAGGCTGTGATGCCTGCTGAGCCAGAATCAGGAGGAGCTTTTACTCAAACAAAACTGTGAAGAAACTATGTGCTATGTGAAAAAACCCTCAGTGTCCACGACTGCATCCTTCCTGTGGTTTGCCGGCAAACCTTCTCCTTCAGTCTCTGCCTCCAACCCTGGAGTGGCAGGGAGCTAGCAAGGCAGTGAGCAAGGCTGAAAACATAATCCTGCTGTGTTTTACAAAGTCCCACATTGTCTTGGACAGCAATTTCACATTCTTTGTTTAAGTTGTTCAATAATGTGCTCAAATATGAGAGCTGAGAATTATAAATCCAGTGCCAGGCAACACAGGCAGTGCAGAAAAAATCCAGTGATTGGCTTGTGGATGAAACAGGAGTGGAACTGGTGTGCACATGTGCCGTGCAAGGAGAGAGCTATGCTTCTTACTTAGTAAAACAAACCAAAACAAAAAGTGTAATTTTCTTTGATGAAATGTATGAAGGAGGCTGGAAATGAGGTGTGGAACACAGCAGCAGAAAAATCTGAAGAAGTGATGAAACGCAAGTGCAAAGCACCAGGACAGCCTATACCAGGTGTTGATGCACCACCAGTGGCCTCAGAGCTTGGTTATGCCACACTCTCTCATTGGAGGCAGGAGCCTGGGAGAAGGATGTCTGCAGCTTATGATGAAGACACCAACTCCAGGGTCCTTCAGCATCACTGACACATGGCTCTGCCCCAGCACAGCCCAGTGAAGAGGCTCCCAGCATGAGTCTGCCCGAGAGGAGATACTGAGCTTCTTCTCTTTAGCTGCGTGAAGCCATGGGTAGGGCTGTGTTCCATGTGTGTCCAGATGTCAGCTCCCCATGAGGACACCAACAAAGATGTATCAACAGACAAGGTCTGGTCTTTGAGAATGCTCTGTGAGTCCTGGGCTGGGTCCTATTATGACAAAGTAGTGAGGTTGTACGGATGAGCTGGCACATATTCTCTGGCAATATAGACTTCAGCTTTCCAAGGCCCTAAACACAACACAGAAAGGAGGTAGGGGAGAAGAGGGAATGTGTCTCAGAACAAGAACGAGCTACTTTTGTAGCTTGGGTTTCACAGCAGGAAAGATGCCTTCTGAAGCTTCTAAGTCAGCATTCTGACAATCTGCAATGGAAACATCTCTTGGTGTATTTTGTGGAGGACAGAAGCTTGTGAGCCTGCTCTCATGAAGGGCACAGGAAGACCTACTAGGGCTGGTTTAAATGTCTGACTTAAATACACCAGTAAAGGGGTTCAGTTCTGTTTTGACCGCAGGAGACCGGCATCGACAGAGATTTCTGTGACATCTCATGCTTTATCCTTTGTTTTGGATCTGTCTGAACCCTTAACAGTCCTCGCAATGCTGTGCTTTAGAAGGGTGTTGATAACACACAAGGGTTTTAACTACAGCTGGACACACTGTCTCTTCCCGCCAGCTGAGGACGAGATTCTAGGAGAACCAGGCCAGCTGACTCAGACTGGCCAAAGGGATATTCCATATCATATGATGTCAACTCAGATATAAAAGCTGAGGAAGGGAGCAAGGACGGGGGGAGCATTCATTGTTCCTGATGACTGCCTTCTAAGACGCATAGGAACCCTACTTCCCTGCATGTGGATGGACACCTCTACTGATGTGTCTATCAAGTTGAGTTAATGCTCAGGTTACCATTATGATATGTGTGGTAAATGCATCTTAGTGTTGCGGGTTTTTTGTATTTCCTATTGTTGTTTTAAAACAACATTGTCTGTAACAGTCCTTTCCCACCTCGTTAAGCTGGTAAATCCTGGAAAGGAATCTGAGGCATTTGGTCTGAAGAAGGAGGAGGAGTTCCGGGGGCAGCGATGGGCTCATCAGATCAGCAGAATCACAGAATCACAGAATGTTATGAGTTGGAAGGGACCCACAAGGATCATCTAGTCCAACTCACCATCTAACACCCATGAAGAGACTGAAAGCACATCCAGATCGACAGCTGCTTCTGTTTTTTCCTCCATTTCTTTTCTTGGAGCTCTGAGGAACTGTGCCTATCTCCCGTGGACACACCAAGCTCTTTGAACTGAAGCAGGGAAACTCGACTGCCTGCATTCAGAGGGTTTTCAGCCCCTCCTTCCCTGCTCCCCCCATCTGGCGGGAAGAGGCNTGATGACTGCCTTCTAAGACGCATAGGAACCCTACTTCCCTGCATGTGGATGGACACCTCTACTGATGTGTCTATCAAGTTGAGTTAATGCTCAGGTTACCATTATGATATGTGTGGTAAATGCATCTTAGTGTTGCGGGTTTTTTGTATTTCCTATTGTTGTTTTAAAACAACATTGTCTGTAACAGTCCTTTCCCACCTCGTTAAGCTGGTAAATCCTGGAAAGGAATCTGAGGCATTTGGTCTGAAGAAGGAGGAGGAGTTCCGGGGGCAGCGATGGGCTCATCAGATCAGCAGAATCACAGAATCACAGAATGTTATGAGTTGGAAGGGACCCACAAGGATCATCTAGTCCAACTCACTATCTAACACCCATGAAGAGACTGAAAGCACATCCAGATCGACAGCTGCTTCTGTTTTTTCCTCCATTTCTTTTCTTGGAGCTCTGAGGAACTGTGCCTATCTCCCGTGGACACACCAAGCTCTTTGAACTGAAGCAGGGAAACTCGACTGCCTGCATTCAGAGGGTTTTCAGCCCCTCCTTCCCTGCTCCCCCCATCTGGCGGGAAGAGGCCTGGACAGTTTCGGACTGACAACAACAGGGTTTTATTTCCTTGCTGTTCCTTAACTCGCTGAAGGATGAATTTTGGTTATAAATCTCTGTACCTCAGTTAATAAATAATTCTTCTTCACTTCCCTTTGAGGAGAGAGATCAATTTAATTGGAATTGGTGGGAAGGGAGAAAAATCTCACTCTAAACCACGACATAGAGATTAGTTCTTTTGCTTTGCTTCTGCACAGGCTTTTGTTTTCTTTATTTGTGCTGATATTAAAATACCTTATTCCAACTCACTGTTTGTACATCATCGTATTATTTTGGAACTGAATGACCATTCGGGCCCCTGGCATCCAGCCAGGGTAAAACCCATTACATCCTTCCAGAGGAGACAGGAGAGAAAGGAAATAATAATTGCGGATTTGTAAATATCTTCCTTTGCCAGTCTAAAAATATCTCAGACTCCTACCTGAAATAACACATCTTGCAGGCTGAGCCACCTGTGTTTAGTTCCTGTGTTGGTCCTGAGGCTGCATACAGCAAGGAAATGGGAAGAGATGAGGTCAAATTCCAGTATTTAATGAATTTTTAAGCTACGCACTCCAGGAACATACTTTCAGAGATTCTGATTTCAATTTGCCATGGCCTTTTGTATGATTTTTAAGGGATTTCCTGATTAGAAGAATAGCTTCTATTTTCCCTGAGAAACTGGGAACATTCTTATGTTACTAAAAGACAAATGGAGTCCCTTCTAGTCTGAGGAATTAGCATTTGTATCACTTGCCATAAATGCACCCTCTGAACTATTTACAATGTGATTAATTTCCCTGCTCCACCAGAGACAAGACATGGATTCAGATAAGTGTGTTTTACATCGCTGAACGAATGGATCACAATTCAACACACAGGTGATGTGTGAACTCATGTGGTCTTGAGTGAGGCTCTCAGAGTCACTCTGGAGGTTTCACTAGCACAAGATTGATCCACCCTATGGAGACGACACGTTCTGTCCTGTGAGAAGTGATGAGAACATTATCTTGTCCTCCCTGAAGGCAGCTGGGTGTCAAGTGCATGGTGGCAGGAGGAACAATTTCACAAGGTGACTGGTGAGATCTGAAGCTGTCATTATCAGTACTTAACAGTGAAAATTCCCAAATATCAGGCTAGGTAAGAAAAACACCTGAACCTTCAGTTTGTGCCTCTGGAGATGTAGGAGTCACATTTATAACTTTCCTCACAGACTTGGGTGCAAGTATTCTTGAAATTGTCTTGGAAATTGATTGTACCCAGATTATTCTTTCTGCTACTAAAACAACCTGATTCCTGTACTTTCCAGAAAGAATCTGTCTCCTTCAGGAGGACAAGGACTGGAAAGACCTTCTTGGCACCACGAGTGATGTGAACAGTTGTCAGCATACATATGATGTGGCAAACAGGAAAGAACAGATGTGGAATAGATAAAGATAATTCAGTTTTGAGATTTCTGTCCCATACATAAATGTTTGCCTCAGTCACAGAACCAAAGCATTTCATGCCTCTGACCACATGCCTTGACATAGAAGGGCCCTCAGTCAGTGACAAGGGGGATGTAAGACTCAGACCTCCAGAGGGACTTATCCAAGGCAGGAGTACAGACCTGCAGGATGCTCAGGAAGGCTCATTCCTCTCTCCATCCTTGCCTTTGCTGTAAGGATTGTGGCTGTAGGCAAGAGCTGAGGTAGCAACGTGCCTATTCCATTGCCTGTAATTTGCCCCACACCCTCAGAGCATCTGGGTTTATGCTAAGTGATGTCCATTTAAGTTATTTTTAAGGTGGGTTCACACTCATGACCAGCCTGTTTTCTGAGCTGTGTTGCACCATCCATGTGAGTCTGCCACAGGTGCAAGGCTGAGCAGACCAACAAACCAATCCAACATACTTCCAGCAGTGCATGGTGGCTGTCAGCTTCTTAACAATGGTATGGTAAAAAAACACCCCTTTTTTCCTTAAGCTCTCCCTCCCTCCCTGAGTAGTTTGCATCTAAAAGTCTCAAGCTTCTGTACAGCTAATCCCTCTCATGATCAAAAGGACGATAAATTTGGGACACTTCGCAGCATCCAGTCCCCTGAAAAGATGAGCTTAAAACTCACATAAAGCAAGCAAGATGTCCTACTCACTAGTTCTGGTGTCAGTGTCTTAAAAAGGCGAGGTACTTTTACCACTGAACACCTTGCAGGTCCGAGTAACTTCTCCCTGCAGTGCCTTGGACACTTCAGGGGTGTCACAGCAGTGAGTGAGCGCTCCTCTTTCCTGCACTTCCCCTTTTCTTCTGAGACAAGAGTTACGGATCACCAAATGAAGAAAATAATATAAACTTCTCTTTTTTACCAGTTGATTATGAACAACCCTCAGAGTAATTCTGGCAGTCCTGGATGTGTTGCAACTCGATTTAGCCACAGATCTGAAACCTATGAAGATAAATCTTCCTGTAACTTGGGACCTCTTAGATAGGACCTTGCAGCAATAATCTCACCTGCCACCTCCCACAATATGGCTAAATAGATGTGAACAGAGAATTTTTATTTGCTGGTTTTCAATTATGCGTCTGAGCATTACAATGTGCTTCGCCCTTATGGTTGGAATCAAAGGGAAGAGACAGGTGGGGTTGTGTTTCTGTGCCAGTCTACACATTTTACTGCTTCTTCTAGGCAAAGGAAATTAGGCTCTTTCTGTCAGCTTGACACAAAAGGTGATTCACACACCTATTACAACTGAAATAAAAAAGCCATATAGTTGAAAAGCATGTGCCAATATAATTACAACAAGATATAATTAGAACAATTGGCTGATAGCAAAGAGACACTACAGCATTGTGGAATGTCACACTGTACAGCTATTTCCGAAAGAACAAATATGCAAGTAAAAAGTACATTTTTGGCAGCGCAATCTTGCTCAGGGTGTGAAGTAAATTTAATTAAACCTCAGAGTTACATTATTATATTTTATTAACCATAATACTTTTCCAGAAGCTTTAAAGTAACAAATTGTGTCATGGTCTCTCAGCCATTTTTCACTGTTCAAGTAACACTTCAATTTTGATCGCTGTGTAGGGAAATAAATGAGTTTATGGACATACCCAATTTCCTTCATGTTATAAACTACATGAGTCAATAAAATTTAATTGAAATTGATTTATGAAAATATTAAAATTAATTGTGTAAAAATATTAACTGAGACAATACAGCAAGGTTAACAGAGCTGGGAGCCTGGCATCCAATGCCCAGAAACTAATTTAGTTGAGGTTGGCTTAACCTCTTTTACCTCTAATATTCTATTTTGATTGGTGAGAGTCATCTCTAAGCAGGTGGAGTACAGTTCAATTGGTCAGAGTTGTATTTCAGGAGGCAAAGTGACTTCTAATTGGTTATGTCTGCTCATGCTCACTTCATTTTTCAAGAGGTCCTTGAAGAAGTAACACAGGAATGCATGCAAGTACCGCACAAAGTTGGAAAGAAAAAACATAAAATACACCTTTTACAGAAAAAAGGCCACAACCAATGCAGCTTTTAGAGAAACATCAAAAGCAATTTTTGTAATACACGTTAAACTTTTCCTTTACTGTCCAAGGTCACTTCAATCTATTTCAGTAAATATACTTAATACTATTTATTTTTTCTTTTTGATTAAAACAAAAAAATGGATCAGAAGAACCAATAAACTTACTTTAAGAATTCTCAGTCTTAAAATTTCTTTAAATGGATTTAGGTAACCAGATTTAGGTAACCCTGAATAGTGAGATTTACAAAGAATCTGAGACAGACAAATATGTTATGAAAAAAGAAAAGAAAAGGAACATAGATAAACAAGTAGTATTTACCTGTTTCATAATAAAACAAGGCAAGACAAGTGAAAAAGGGCTGTAAGAATAAAAATATTGCATATCCAATTTGAACTTATAAATATGCACAAGAAAGAAAAATACGATTTCAGGAAAAAATTGTCAAACTCAAAATACAAAGGTTTAAAGATAAAAAATGCAATTGGAACTTCTAAAGAGACAAAATCTGACTTAACCCCACAACAGGAACATAAAATGCAACCTTAACTCACATAAAAATATATTTTATAAGAAGAAACATAAAAATTTGTATTTTAAAACTTTTACCAAAAAATACATCTTTTATAGAGAAACACAAAAAATCAATTTCTTTTGGGAACTCAGTAGCAAGCTACTGCTTCTTCATAGGTTAATTCCAAACTGTTTCAGGGAAACGGCTCATCCTGGATTTAGTGGTTTCAAGTAGCCCTAGAAGAGATGGGCAACCTTGGAGATTCTACAAAAAGCCAAGCTGATGGTTTTCAAATGTAGAATGCTCCTTAATACAATGGTTTATGCTATGTTTATTCAAGGTTTCTGTCCTAGACAGAGAAACACGCCTCTCTCCAACAGAATGATGTCGGGTCTCCTATAGCACGGAACCACAGTTTTATTCGGGTCCCGCGAAGACCTACTTCCGTGTTGAATGGCAGCTCATTAATATGCGTATTTGTCCGGCACCCTCAGAGCCTCAGACGTCTCCCTGGTGCTGTTTTGGCACTTTGTTGCTGTGTATCGGTGCCACGGCAGCCGTGCCAGGTGTGTGGGGAAGCAGCAGAGCTGCAGCTGTGCCCAGGGGGAGGTGACGACGCGGCGGAGCCCAGGGTGGGTGGCGAAGCGGCAGAGCCTCTGCCATGGCAACTGGGACAGGGCAAGCCGCCAAGCTGCTGCCAACACCAAACTGCTACCACCAGTGGGATGGGGAAAGCAGCCGAGCCGCTGCCACGGGCGGCCAGGACAGGGTAAACAGCCAAGTCACTACAACCGTGGCCGGGATGGAGCAAGAGGCCAAGTTGCCACCGTGGTTGTGCAGGTTTATTTGCATATTCATGCTGCCTAATTGCGAAAAAGGACCTCCTTAAACACTGTAAAATCTGCTGCTAAGGTGTGAAGCTGCAATATTGGGGGCACGGAGTGGAAGAGGGCCTACTGTAAACTGATTTCTCCCTCAGTCCAGGAATCTGGTAGCTGGAAACCCCACTCAAAAGACAAAAAGGTGTGCCAGCCATGCCTAATCGCTTTCAGAGGAGCATTTATGAGTCAATGGCTATCTATAATCTCTGTACCCATTCCGGCAAGTCTGGAGAGACAGACATGCCCACATCCTCCTCCCCCTGTGGGGGTTATCAAATACACCTTTCTTCAAAACAATTCATTTCAAACTAGGCTTCATTGTCATAATTTTATTAATTCTGGTCTCAGATGTGAATTCATAATTCTCAACATATAATTTTTCACACTTCATATCTGAAAATGATTAAGAAAGGTCTTAGTAAGACTAAAAGGGGGGAAAAAAAAAAAGGCCTCTGATTTGTTCTCCCAGAAAGGACACAGTCAATGAAACCTGAAAGGTAAAATCTTCTGAAAAGGGATTAGAAAATGCTTATTTGGGGGGTTTTATTTGTTTGATTGGTTGCTGTTTACTGGTTTGTTGGGGTTTTGGTTTGGTTTGGGTTTTGGGGTTTCTGTGTGTTTGGTTTGTTGGGGTTTTTTAATCCAGAAGGAGTGATATTCCTGTGAAATCCACATGGCAAATTATGTTCATATCTTATCACATTTAATGAGATTAGAAGTGCCATCAGAAGACAACCAATGGAAAAGCACAGGTGACCCTGCTGCTGACAGCCTCAGCAGATGCAGATAATGAATCACTGTCCTGTAAGTCCCTGTAGAAATGCCTCAGAGGCCCACTTAATTCCTAATGCCATCACAACCTGGTAAAAACAAACCTGCATTAATTCTGTTAGGGAAAAATTCAGCTTTCCTTTCAGGAGTGAAACAAGGAAACCTCTTCCACGCAGTGGGGGAAAAAAGAGCTGCCACCAAAAGGAAAATCAGAGAATTCCTCAGTGAAGGCACAGGGTGAAACAAACTGCTGCAGCAAACTGACTGATAAAGCAAGATGTGTGCAACATCAGCAACCAGCTGATGCTTCATTCTTTATGAAAGAAGAATTAAGCAGCAAACAGAATTGCAGTAACAAGACAGGTCGAGCAGGTACTGGACAAAAGGACATTTTCTCACACATTCACGGACTCTCCAAAAAGCCAGCAAGCGAGGCCCTCAGACCATGACAAAAGTGTCAGATGTGCTCCAATGACTCTGATTTTTATTGCATACACCTATCGAAATGGTATCAAACTGCAGCACAGACTTTGTAGAGCAGAACAGAAGCAAATGTCTCAGTTCTACTTAAGGTGGGTGTCCTAGGGTGGTGTGTATATAGTCCATATCTTTGTGTTTTGGCTTCAGTTTATGAGGAATTTTGTTGTGGATACTGGTCCTTATCGACACCAAGTTCATTTTCTCCCTCACTATCCAGAAAAGGAGAAAAAGGAGAAAAAAAAAACCAAACAACAAAACCAAACTGAGAAGTGGCAGTTGAAGAAAAAAAATTTTCAGTAGCACACACAGAGTGGCAGAGGCAGGGAGCTGGTTGGAACTCTCTGACACAGCTGCAGTTGTGTGGGGCTGGAGAGAGGTTCCTCTGGTGGGTTTGCTCCAGCTTTGAGAAAGCCCCGTATTTTTGTTTGGGTTTTTTATTTCTATTTTTCTTCTTTTTTGTTTCCCTTGGACATTTTTTTTTTCCTTCTTGCCTCACTCCAGCCACTAGAAGAGGGAGAGGGGACCTGCAATTCCCTTCCCCTGTCCCCTGGGAGTTCTCCCTGTTCATCTCTTGGTTTCCCCTGGAGTGCCTGCATCAGGATTCCGAGCTCTAGCTGCTCTCTGTGCACCTGAGGAGTTTCTTCTGAGATTGTCTGGTGGAAATTCATCGAGACTGGCAGGACTCTTCACATTCAGGACTTTTCACAAGACTCTTTACATCACAGGACTTGTGGGATATCTCAGGTTTTGTTGTTTAATACTGTTGAATCTTAACTTGTCTGTTTACTAAAGTAAATAGTTTATACTTTTCTCACTTTCCTTTGGTTTTTTACGAATCTGGGAAGGGGGAGGGGTGGGTTTTTTTCTTGTTTTGGTTTTTCTTTGGCTCAGCCCCAATTTGCCTTAAACCTCATCAGTAGAGTAGCCTTTTTAGGCAGGGGAATGGAAGGAAAAGTGGTCCAGGAGCTGCTGAGCACTGGTGAGACAGAAAGTGGGCTGCATTAGGCTCTGGAATTTTGCACGGGACAGCACATGTGTGTCATGGTTTAATACATATGTTCCTGGTTTTCTTTTTGAATTTTTTCCAATTTCTCTCAGGGTGAGAGTGCGGCAGAGCTGCACAGCCCTCCCAGTGGCCGCCCAGCCCAGCGCCCCGGCCCTGCCACTGCCAGGAAAGGGGGAATGTGGGGTCTGTTGTAAGAGACGGAGGGGTGGGGGAGAAGGTTGCCTTTAAGATAATACTTCTCACGTCAAGCCCTGATCTTGTTAGAAATAAATCCTTTACCTATCCACCTTGGGGTTTGTTTTGCCTGTGACAGAAAAAGGTTTCTAATAGTCCTCATTCCTGCTGTAGAAAAGCCTTTCCCTGTTTGTCTGAGGAATTGGCGGGGGCGGGGGATGAAGTGAGAGAGTGGCTCTGGGTGAATCTCTGGCATCCAGACAGGGTCAAACCACCACAGTGCACCAGCATATTTTTCTGTCTCTCTGAAATACCTGCAATTTTCTTTTTGATTGTGACTGTACTCAGAGAGAAGGCACCTCTGACCACCATCAAACCATCACTCTCAGGCATCATCACCCTCAGGCAGCCTGAGAACACAGGTTTCACCTAGGCTTCGGCTGGTAAAACCCACAGCCATAGCAAATCCATCATCAAACACATTTCAAAGCCACCTAACAGTGTGATTTAACTAAAACATGTGTACAGAATCTGCTAATCATTCACTCAGAGCTGGCACATGCTGAAAGGAGCAGCTGTGATCCTGTGTAGTCTTTGTGACAAGTATATTCCAACCATGTTGTGTTAAGCATGAAAAAGAAGAAAAAAGGTAAAAGCAGTTTATGCATAAAATTAAGAAGGTGGGACCCCCTAGAATACCCTTTTTTATAACAGCGCACATGGGATTTTTCTTGAAAGCAGGAGGCAGCACATGCTGAGCTTGCTGGCTCAGCTAATGTGGGGCATCTTGTGCACCAGAGGTCAAGTTGTGCTGCCTGCATTTCACATAGCAGGTCTCCTAAATATTTACCTGTTTCAGATCAGACTCTTGGTAAATTCACAAACTCAGTGTTTCCCTGACAATCTGGGCAAATTGCTCATATCACGACCTGAATGTAAGAGCTGTAAATCTCACAGACTGACTGTGGGGCCAGGAGATCAAGAACATCTGTGAGGGAAAGATTTTATCCAAAGCCCTGGTGGTCTGGAGGCTGGCCATGGGCACAAAGCCGTGTTAGCACTGGGGATGCAATTGCCACCTTATTTTTGTGCAGGACATAAATAAATTGAGCAGATAAACCACAGTGACAGATTTCATTAGGCTGAAAAATACCTGGAATAGGTGTCTTAGTGCTGCAGTGCATCAACCCCCTCAATTAAATTTTATGCAGAACTTCTGAATTTATATTTCTGGTATAACTGCACGAACCAAAGTCCCCAGGCAAGACATCCACGAGTGGCAGAGGAAGCTCCTGTGCACCAGGGACAGACCAGTCTCTCTGCTGGAATCATGGAGCTCAGGAGAAGAAAAACCCTCCCAGAACAATAGTTCCAGACAGCACAGACCCTCTCTCAGCAGGGGTAAAGTTCTCAGTCAATAAAATTTCCCCTTTCTTTGAGGGTGCAGGGACAGTACAGCAACAGCAGCAATAGAATAGGCAATGGATAGCTAGAATTCTGGGCACAAATGTTGTGTCCAATAGCCCAAAGGGAGAAGAGTAAGTAACACAAATGCTGCTGATCTGCAGAGCTGCTCAATTTTCAGGTCTTTCTTAGTAGAAACCTACCGTCACCTTCTGATGCTGCACCGACTCAGCGTCTCAAAAACACGAGCATGGCCAAACCTGAGTGAGAAAATCAATCCTTTCCAAGTCAAATGTGCCTTCAACTCTTGAACCTCATTAAAATAAACTAAAATATGATGTTCCGAGCCACCCAAAGGTATCTGGTATACAGTGTCTCCAGTCACAGGAGGTAATGGTACTGGATTTGCAAGTTTTGAAGCGGGTATCCTCTCTGTGTCCTCTTCTGCCGCCCTAATTCTTTGAGAAATGACATTCAAAGCCACTCATCTCATTTGTACAGCCCTACATCTCTTAAGAATGCAACAATTTCCTTATTATCCTACGAAATGGACTATTTAATTTCAAGTAAAATGCTCCATGCATGCTGAGTTGTTCTGTTTCCTTAGTGATAGGAATGGAAACACAGTTTCCGTCTCAATAGAAATACTTCGAAAATTTGCTGAAAACTGAAAAAAATCAAGGTTTTCCTTATCCCAGGGGGACCAGAAACATCTGTTGCCAATAAAAGCTGAAAAAATTGCAAAATTCAGTGTGGAAAGTACTGGTCTACACATTCATTATTAACTGAGATACGGCAACTTTTGAGAAATTTAATAAAAAATAGTGTTTTCATCTTGTCATTCGTTATGACATTTAGCATGCTTGAGGTGTTGACTCTTAAGCCTGATGCATGCCTTCGTATGTGTAACGAACACACTAGAAAAGTAGACACTTTGCAATTTTTGGGATTAAAGAGAATCAGTAATTATACAATTTATTGAAAGCTATCTAATAAATATACTGCTCTGATGTTTTCTGCATCATGTCTGCAATTAGAAATAAATAGCAGATTTCATATACCCTTCTTAGAATAGCAAAGATGGCTAAGTACTCTAAAAGCAATGTTTATCATTCAAATCCTAGTCCCATTCCAGTTTTGCCATATATGATGGATTTTACTCACACAGGAAATGTTCTCTGTTAAGTGTTTTCATTTTGTTTTTCCATAAAAATGTGCGAGAATAGCTGTTTTCCATTAAAAAAATTCAACCAGGAAAATATTTAGGAAAAAAATGTGGCTTTTTGTTTCATTATTGACAACGAATTGACAACGACAAAGTAATGTTTCACCTATTATATGTACTTTAGCTTCAAGACAGGCAAAATTTCCACTTTGGAAGCCGAACAAAACCGAGACAATCTGTCTTTACCTGATAAAAAATATATACATATATTCAATAATAACTAGTATTAAATATTTCCAAGATTTTAAATGCTCTAAAAGTGTTGTGAACTTGAGCATTTTTTTACAGACTGAAGTGGTGCTCATGAGGAGCTTCCAAACAAGCAAAGTGACCAAAATCAGCAGCTCAGAACACAGGATTTCAAAAATGCAAAGCAATCATCCACAAGCATGAAGGAACATTACATGAAAGGTTGGGTTGGGGGCCAAAGTCATGTGAGAAAGCCCTGAGGGGAGCCCAGATGGGTGAATGGCACTTAATTCAAAATGTGACAAGTATCTCACACAAAATTTTGAGCTGAACATGAACTTTACTTTCCCAGCTTTTTTTTTCTTAAAGTTTGCTTAGACTACATCCAGCCTTGTGCTCAGGATGTGTTTCGTGCCTGCAGTGTATGAACTCATTGACTTTGAATAGGCAGGGCACATCTCCCATACTGTTTTATTTGGAATTTTCTGACTTTTGTGTTGGACGCCTCTTACACCGCACCAGATGACTTCCCCTCTCCCTCTCTGGAAAAAAAACCCAAAAAACTATGAGAACTCCAAACACACAGGTCAAGTGGATATTTACAGGCAGACCAACATGTGAAAATTATGCCATATATTCTGAACAGTTATATCTTATGTCATGCTGGTGTTACTGTCTTTGAGAATCCTCCATCTCCCTTGGTTTCAGCAGCTAGAGTTATAGGAAAAAGATTTTTTTTCGCATTATATGATTATTACTAAAAACCAACCAAGTGTGCAAGCACAAACCATTCACAAAAACACTGTTTTAAGTACAAAGCACACTGCAATCACAGTAGAATGGTGTTGTAAAAAAATGTTATAATATTCCTGATGAAAAATAAAATATTAACAAAAGCATAACAAGTTCTTCCTAACCTGGGTACCATCAGGCACAAGGTATGTGTGAGATACCTGGGTGAGCCAAAGGGGTCAGACTAGGCTGGGCAACTCTAAGACAGGAGACATGCCATGCTAAGTTTGCTGTCCCAAAAATAAGATTCAAATTTTGTGCTGAGCTCTCACAAAAATCACCACAACTTTTGTGAAAAGGACAATCAGAATTATGTGGTCCCTGTTGCTCTTTGGCTATATGAACACACTGGGAATTCAAAGACACCATCATTATGTGCAGTCATCGTAAATGAGAAAAAGAAATCTGGTATATTTATAGGAGCAAAATAAACATATCAACATTTCCCCTGCCTTTAAAAATTGTATTTAAAGGTCAGTAGGCCAAAAATAAACTTCAGAATATGTTTAAATGAGAAACCTTTGCAAATTTGTGTGGTAATTTATAAATGAAATTATAACTGTCTGAAAGCTCCCTATAATGACTCCCTTAACAGACACAATTCATGCCCTTTGTGCACATACAGGTTGGGCAAGTGCCAATTTCCTCAGTATTTTCTTTNTTAACCCACCTCTATGAGCTCAGGGAGAAGGGAAAAAAGAGAAACTATAACTCAAGCTTCATTGACTACTTCAGAACTTCTTAAAAACCCATTTTAATAAATAAATAATAAATAATAAATAAATAAATAATGAATAATAAAATAATGACTTGGATTTTTCATACCATTTCTACCTTCAACCACACGATTTCAGTAGTGTGACATAGGTGTACCAAGTTACATTTCAACAGATCAAATAGGAGCTTTACTCTTACAGTGCAAGTCGGATTTTACATTAAAATTTGAAAAGGATTACTATCCGGTGAACATA
>WEKX01018482.1:0-11022 GCA_013390025.1 Pitta sordida | reverse complement strand
AGTATCATCCGCAAACTTGCTGATGATGGATTCAATTCCCTCATCCATGTCATCGATAAAGATGTTGAACAGTGCCGAGCCTAACACTGACCCCTGTGGGACTCCACTAGTGACTGGCTGCCAGCTGGATGTGGCACCATTCATCAACACTCTCTGAGCTTGTGTTTATATCCACTTTGCTCTATCTTTATGTCTCACAAAACATGATAGTTGACTGATTTATGTTTTTTCATTAATCCCATTATATTTTAATTCCATATAAATAAGTAAGTAAGTAAAACTGGATCATCAAATGCTGCATTCAAAAATTATCTCAGTGGGTATTATAAATCTACAATTTATTACAGTGCACAGCTCTCTTATTCCAAGTTGGCTAATTTATTCTATGTTTGACACCTTTTTGGCCATAGAGAAATTTGTGCAAATATCAACAAAAACACTAATTTAGGCCCCAGAGACACAAGTGCCCTGTTTTGTGCGGATGGCACAGAAGGGCGAAATCAGAGATGATCTCCCAGTGGTGTTTATCAAGTTCAAAACCAGGCACTGCTCGCACACCAATACTGATTCTTGCAGTGAATTTTGATGAATTAGGCAGGGTTTAGTGGCTCTCACTGGAGCAAGGTCTGATGACACACTGCACCACTTCAAAGCCATTATGTCAGGAAGTTCTCTGTGTCAAGTCTGTTTTGCATTCATTTCCTTCATGTGGAAGTGATTTAAAGACTTCCAGGGAGCGCCTATTCTAAGGGGCTGGGTCTACTCATGGCATTCCTTGCAGGAATGAAGACTGATTACACACTATGTCCTGCTGCACTCAGAAAAAATGAAGATTTGTTCCAGAGAGTGATGATCAGAGCGGAAGTAGCTGAGCCTGATGTCTCCAGCACATGAAAAAACAGGAGCTGTCAAGTTGCTCCTTGAATGTATCTTTCCCCTATTTATCTAAATACAATGTTTATCTTCAGTCTCTTTTAAGATGACAATGCCTGCAAATGTATTTCTGCCCATGTGATCAAAAATGACTGATGATGTGGTTTGAGTATTAATGAAATAAAAAGCTTCTAACTAAGAAATTCAAAATGTCTGATTTTTTTTTTTTTAAGTAGGATTTTGAATATACTATTGAGCACTTACAGTGTACATTCATGGTCTGCAAAGGCAAAGCTTGTTCTCTGTACTTACGGCAAAGGGAGACTAGGAGCTGCGGAACTACCACACGTGGTGTGGGGGTGTTGTTTGGGACAGCCAGACCAGGAGCATGACACATCTGTCTCTATCCCACTGGCAGTACAGACAAGCAGCAACTGTTTCCTGAGATCTGGTATCCACTTCAGAGCCATGGAATATGCTGGTACCTCTAGTGGTGCAAGAAGCAGAGCTGGGGAAACGTTCAGGTCTGTGGGAGTGATCTTTCCTTTCCCCTTAGAGCCACACAGCTTTGGGAAGGATGGGAATGTTCTGGACAGACTCCAGCATCAGTGTATAACTGCCTGTCCTGCCTGCCCAGACAGAGATGGGTGGTCTCCCATGAGGCTGCAGGAGTCCTTGCAAGCTATTTGGGTTAATTTGGCCAGAACTGAGTGCAATCCCCCACACCTGTAAATGCAGGAAAAGAGAAAAAAACCAAATTATTGCTTCAGTTCATGGCTCTTCACAATGCAGGTCTCTACATCAATGGGAACTTTGGGAACTCTGAGGGTACAAAAGACAAAAACTGAAAACTATCACAAGGACCACACTGCAGCTGATCTATCACTAACAGAGAGATGCATTCCTTTCCACAAATTTGGTGTCTCCTGGAACTTAATACAGTGCTGGAGACATTAATTTCCCGTCTATTTATGTGGAAATCCAGTAGAACTATAAAAGAATATCCTTTAAGACAAGATCATGAACGGCTGAAAATGAACTTATAGTAAAGGAAAAGAAATTAAGACTAAAGATGCATTAGACAGTGTTGCTGTCAGGCGTGCCTCTGTGTCCTGGCACTGCAACACCACCAGCAGAACTAGGTTACACTGGAACAGCATCATCAGGGTTATGCCCTCACAGAGCACACACAACCTTCCCCTGTTGTTGTTTCAGCCCCGTGGGTTCAGTGCGCATTTTCAAGCTAACAGCCTGCGGCAGCTGGATCAACCACGCAACATTTTTCCTCTGCCCTCACTGGATTAACTTATACCTCCATCAAGCATTATTGAGTATAAAAATCTAAAGGGCAGTTTCCATGACAACTTGAATGGGTGACTTCAGATTTTGCCTTCTGTGAGAACTTTTTGTTAGTAGAATTGGATTACTGAAGTACCTTCTTGTGGAAGTGGAATATACAGGTAAGTTTAGGGCAACACTCTAGCAGGGTGGCCTCTGCACTGTTTTTAAACAGCTCTGAGCATGAGTCTGGTCTAAGAACTGGATCCTCGTCACTGCCCGAGTCTCATTAAGATTGAACCTCCCCTGGCTCAATGAACTCCTCAGAGAATTTATACTAAGAATGGTGTTTCACACGAAAAAAAACCTTGCCATTTATTTGGTTCCTCTTCACAGAACTTGCTCTACATATGTTTTTGAGGGAGTTTGTCACTGTCATGACTTAATGGGGAAACTACTCTGCACTGACAGCAGCTTTCACAGGTGCTAGTTCAGCTTCTCCAGTATAATTTTCTGGAGCAGAATAACCTGTAATTTTTTTCTTGTGGACAGCTTGAATTGACAAGGACAGATTTCACGTCCTAAATCAATATATTACCTAGGACACAGCTACTTCCTTCAGCTTAACAAAAGAAAACCAAAGTGAGATAAATATGAGATGAGATCTTCATGAATAAAAAAAAAAGGATTTCATGCAGCACAAATCAGTTATGTTGTCCAAGTCTTAGAATGTTTGTTTGTCTGTGCTTAAAACTATGTTCCTCTGATTACTGAGTTTACAGAGGAACTTCAGACCGACTAGAGGTTTGTGTTTCTCCTTATCAGTGTAATACTGGCATTGGCTAAACCAGCAGGAGCCATACCTGACTTCAGCTGTCTCTCTCAGAACCTAGCTCTTAGATTTTCAGGTGCAAGGTGTGTTTATCCACAGATTTCACAGCATATAGAGATTTTCATTTTGGTTTGTAGATGCAATTTCAGTCAGGACTTTTCTCTTCCCACTAGTTCATTTTACCCATAGGCGCACATACTTTTTTTCCTGCCTGAATACTATTTTCCTTCTATGCAGATTCTAGAGATGTATAAACCCAAAATAAAGAACTAATTGACTGATCTCATTATATTTTTTCCTTCAGATTTCGTCTTGTCTAATACACTATTTGCCCTACAATGCAATGTGTGCTCATATGTGTAAAATGAAATATTTTTCTACAAGGCTTAATTTTTTTGAATTTCCCTATTTATTTACATGCTAAAAATGCTGCTTATTATTACATATAAATGAAGCATATTAAAAGGCAGACTGTCATCAGGATATACAGATGAACCTCTGGTTTGACTGCAATTTCAGTCCCCTTGTTCACAAATGCAGTGCTTATACAGCCCTGACTCTGTGAAAACCCCACTGTGACCACATCTGAAAACTTAATGTGTATATGAACAGTAACCAAATGTCTCTAAAGAAATACCTAAGATGTATATTTTTCTTTATTTTTATTCTTCAATAAACGTGTCATTTGGACCACGGCAATGGCTTTTCTTTTTTAATTTGCCTATTTCTAGCAAGACAACAGCTCAAGAACTGATTAGTTGCATTGCTTTATCATGTCATTACTGGTCATGGGGAAACCTTATACAGTTAAGTCTCTTGGTAGGTTTTTTTTCCTCTGAATTTTTTTTGAAAATAAAAACAAAGATACATATTTACCACTTTAGAAATATTTCTTTTAATGGGCCCTGCCTCTGTTGCCTGCATAAGGTATTCAGCAAGAAATAGCAAACACAATTTTTGTGACAGTCTTTCGAAAACCGCTAATTTCCCATAGCTCAACTCACTAATTTTATTTTTTTTTCTGAATGAGAGCAGATTGTTCTCAGAAAGAGAAAACTGCGATCTATCTTCTGTCATTTTCACTACTCACAGGGCATGATCAGAACTGTCAAGATGGTTAGGGTTTTTCTGAGGAGGCACAAGGAAACACTGATCTGGGCTGAATGCTTGGAAACACCCACAGAAGATATGCAGCCTGGCTAATCTGATTGAATTTCTAGGAAGATGTACTGCATTATGGATGTGACAACTTAGGCTTTGTTCTTAATAGGAAACTAATCAGGTAGCTTATAAACCTGGCTTAGCATTCAGGTATGAATAAACAAAATAAACAATTCCTGACCCAACATGAAATGCTTCTATCCAGTCCATATTCCAAGAGTTTCTCCTGAAGCTGACATGGGAAAACATGTCAAAGGCTTTGCTAAGATCCAAGTACACAATATCCACACCATTTTTTGTCAACCAGGTGAGTCACCAGATCATAAAAGGAGATCAGGTTGGTCAGGCAGGACCTACCTCTACTAAATCCGTGCTGACTAGTTCTAATGTCATGGTCATTTTGCAGGTGCTGTGTAATAGCACACAGGGTAATCTGTTCCATGACTTTGACTGGGTCTGAGGTCAGGCTGACAGGTCTGTAATTACTGGGATCATCTTTCCTGCCCTTCTTGTGGATGGGTGTCGCATCAGCCAATTTCCAGTCTTGTGGTACATCACCAGTATCCAGGACTGTTGGTAAATTATGAGAGCGACTTAGTGAGTTCATCTGCCAGCTCTTTCATCACTCTGNGTTTGCAGATGATACCAAGCTGGGGGCAAATGTTGAACTGCCAGAGGATAGGAGGAGCCTTCAGAGGGACCTTGACAGGCTGGAGAAATGGGCAGATTCCACTAACATGAGATTTAACAAATCTGAGTTCTGAGTTCTTCACTTTGGATATAACAATACCATGCATCGCTATCGACTGAGGGATGAGTGGCTGGAGAGTGGTGAAATGGAAAGGGATTTAGGAGTAATGATTGACAGGAAACTTAATATGAGCCAGCAGTGTGGCCAGGTGGCTAAGAGGGCCAATGGCATCCTGGCCTGTATTAGGAACTGTGTGGTCAATTGGACTAGGGAAGTTATCCTTCTCCTGTACTCTGGGCTGGTCAGACCACATCTTGAGTAAAGGTGAAAGGACTGGAGAGCAAGGCCTCTGGGGAGTGACTGTGGGAGCTGGGGTTGTTCAGCCTGGAGCAGAGGAGACTCAGAGGTGACGTCATTGCTGTTTATAACTACCTGAAGGGAGTTTGCCGCCAGGTGGGCGAGGATCTCTTCTCTCAGGCTGGCAGAACCAGAACAAGAGGACATAGCCTATAGCTACACCAGGGGAGGTTTAGGTTGGATGTTAGTCACATGTTAGTGACATGGCCTAGATGTTGGGAAGCTCTCCAGTCCTTTCACCATCCTTGTCTCCCTTCTCTGCACCCTCTCAAGCAGTTCAACATCCTTCTTAAACTGGGGAGCCCAGAACTGCACACAGTACTCAAGATGTGGTCTGACCAGCGCCGAGTACAGGGGAAGGATAACTTCCCTAGTCTGACTGACCACACAGTTCCTAATACAGGCCAAGATGCCATTGGCCCTCTTAGCCACCTGGGCACTTTTCTGGCTCATATTAAGTTTCCTATCCACCAGCATTCCCAAGTTCCTTTCTGCCTGACCACTCTCCAGTCACTCTGTCCCCAACTTATAGCTCTCCATTGGGTTGTTATCACCAGACTGTATAATCCCTCACTTTCACTTGTTAAATCTCATGCTACTGGAATCTGGCCATCTGTCCAGGTGCCTCTGTAAGGCCCTCCTACCCCCCAACAGATTGACACCTGCTCTGAGCTTGGTATCATCTGCAAACTTGCTTATAATGGACTCAGTCCCACTGTCAAGATCATCATGTTGATAAATGATGGAAACCCGCTTAGTGAGCTCGTCGGCCAGCTCTCTCATCACCCTAGAATGGATTCCATATGGTTCCACGGACTTATTAGGATCCAAGTGGCTCAGCAGGTCTCTAATTTCTAACAGAAGCTGGTTATATTTTTACCTGCAAGTTTGTGAGATGATAAAAATAGATCTCAAGTCCTCATTTTTGCAGTAAGAGACTGATAAAAGAGGGAGCTTTGCTGCATATATTTACTAGAGGAAACTTCTCCTAAGCTGACCAGAACACAAAAAGGCCCCAGGGGGAGAGGCAGCTGTACCTCCTCCCTAATCCTCCTGCTTCACTCCGGGCACTGAAATGGGTGCTGAAGACATGGATATCTCTTGGAAAAGGCTCTAGAAATTAGGATGGAAAAAGAAAATTAATTCATCAAGTGACTAATTCCTCCAAAGAGCTTCCAAAATCCTGCCAGATTTGAAAGAAGGGAACTCTCAAGAAAAGTCAGTAGATCAAGAGAGGAAAGGGATAGAGGAAAAGCTTCTGCACTGGGAGGAGATTCCTACTTTTAATAAAAAGATAATGAAGCAGACTTGCACAGATTCAGCTTCATAGACTTTGGTCCCAAAAGGAAATTCATCATCTGTTAGAGCAGACAGAGTGATGGTGAATGGTGCCACATCCAGCTGGTGGCCAGTCACTAGTGGAGTCCCACAGGGATCAGTGCTTGGCCCGGCACTGTTCAACATCTTTATTGATGATATGGATGAGGGAATTGAGTCCATCATCAGCAAGTTTGCAGATGATACCAAGCTGGGAGCAAATGTTGAACTGCCGGAGGGTAGGAGGGCCCTTCAGAGGAACCTTGATAGGCTGGAGAAATGGGCAGAGTCCAATAATAAGAGATTTAACAAGTCCAAGTGCTGGTTTCTTCACTTTGGACATAACAACCCCATGCACCGCTATGGACTGGGAGAGGAGTGGCTTGAGAGTAGTGAAGTGGAGAGGGACTTAAGTGTAAAGATTGACAGGAAACATATGAGCCAGCAGTGCGCCCTGGTCANGAGGTGGTGGAGTCGCCGTCCCTGGAGGTGTTTAAGAGAAGACTGGATGAGGAGCTCAGTGACATGGTCTAGCTGGGGGTGTAGGGCTGGATGGTCCTGTGAGTCCCTTCCGGCACTGAGGGGCCTGTGAACCTGTGAGGGAACTAGGTTTATGTTCACAGCCCTGGGGTGTGGGTTCGGTCTTTGTATGGGCGTTAGCTGGGGAGTTGGACTAGGTGATGTGGAGCAGGATTCACTACAACTGGATATGCAATGACTGTGTAACTCCACAAAACGTATTTCTGCTGCTGCCATCAAACAACAGCACAATAGAACAGCTCATGCACAGTGATATCAAACCAGATGAATGAGGAACTCTAAAAACTTTGCATGGCTTCCCGCAAAATACAGTGCCTCCTCAGGCAAAAAAACCTCATCCACAAAACACAACCAGACAGAGGTTGTGATGTCTGCATGTCCTTGTAGAAATGTACAAAGAAACCCCTGTGTGTCCCAAGTACATGTCAGAATTAGTCCAGTGATATGTTTACATCCCTTTGGAAAGCAAAGTGCCAGCTGCCCTGCAGGGTTTCCATGGTTTGCCTGAAACCACCAAGCAGAAGCCAGCCTCTCTTGCAGCTCTTTTGTGGGATGTGCTGCCTGACGCTTGGACACAAAAGGGCAAATTACAGTAGAGATGAGACATGGGGAGGAGCACAGCAGAAGGATCATGGAGGGGTGAAATTCTTCTTGGGCTCCCAGAGCTGTGCTAGACAAGCCTTGGCTTTTGGAACAAGGAGAATTTCTTTATTTGTTTGTAGCCTTTGTTGTACAAAGGACCAACAAAACCAGTGAACCTCTTGCTGCCATTACATACCTTCTCAGACAACTTTAACACTGGCATAGTCATACCAGGAAAAATTCCAACGGTGTGAGCAGTGCCCAACCTGCAAGCGAGCAGGAGCCTGGGCATGACGTCATGGAGTCTCTTGTCATGTGTCTGTGTTTGTACCTTTTCTTACTGATGGCCTGGGAACTTCTCAAGTCAGCCGTGACTAGAAGTTCTAGCTGAAACACATATATTCAGCTCCCTAAAATGTTGCGACACCAGAATGTCAGACAGAGGAGATACACTTCATCAGTGCTCAGTCCTAGGGAAACTCATGGCTTAACACTTGTCCAGTTCCATCAGTCACAGGTCACAGATGTATGGAAAATCTTGCTCCATTACTTCCACTTCCCACAGAATGACATGCTTCATTATACACTTGCAGCAACAACAACAAAATAGTGTTTCTTAGTCCAGGAAAATACTGGAAATATGTTTGAAGCTGTTTTATGTTGTCCTCAATATGAACTTGACTCTTAACAACTCTGCACAGTCAGGCATGTGAAAAAGAAGTGAGTGTTTTCAAACTTGACTTTTTGAGGAACCCATGCTGAAATCTCATGGTTATTATCTTTTGAAGAGTTCAGTCACAACGGTATTTTTTACAAAGGTCATTCTACCTCACTAGAAGTTTGCACAAAGTCAGGCTTTGTATCAATGTAAACTAGTTTGTATCAATGTAAACTAGTTTGTGTTTTCTGCTACGGGACATCAGAGGTCATTATGGCAGTGAAAGTTCATCAGAGCTTCCACTTTTCTCTCCTCAGCAAGAGGCCAGGATAGTGTCCCAGGGTTGCTTGTTTCTAGAGCAGTTCAGCAAAGCCCTCTTTACAAATATTCACTGGAAAAAATGAAATAACCCTAAGCTAAACATGTGTTGGCTTTCTTGCTGTGTCTTTTTGAAGGTCAGACTCAAGGGGTCCTGGTGGTTCCTAAAACACCTTTCTTAAAAGTTTCTGGATAAAATACTCCAACATAATTTTTTTCTTGATTCATCATTTCTTGCCACACTTATGAAAAAATAGAGCAATCTCATGGATTTTTTTTTTCCTCATTCATGGTGAATTTTGAAACAATGGGGAGTGAGGGTATTTAATTCAGAATTCAACCAAAACTCAGAAGTTGAAGAGTTTTGTGATGCAGAATTTCAACCCTGTAGACCATTCTCCCCCACCTGTTGGAGGAATGTTACAGCCAGACTTCTAAGAAGAGCATCTTATCTAACTTATTATCTTTATACCTTATGATCTACATCTCTCACTCAAATTCTTAAACAGAATAAAACTTAACAGTTTCAGGAACAACAGTTTCATTTCTTTGGAATTGTTACCACAGATTAATTCCTTTCCTGGAATTTGTAAAACACAACTACATGTACTTATCTGTTATAAAAGTTATAATTTATGGGAAAAATAACCACTTCTTTTTTTTTAGTGGTTGATACAATTTCATTTAGCAAGTGGCAAGTGAGCAAAATACAGTGCGCTGGGTGGCTTCGGGGGGTCAGCACTCCACCCTCAGCTTGCAAAGTGAGTTCTTGAGTCTGTGCTTTTCATACAGTTCTTCCCTGCTAGCTTCTATGCCTATGTCCAGCAGTCTTTCTTTGTGTCCAGCAGGTTTATCTTCTTGCAAGTATTTAACAACCATGTGTCATTAAGCCAGTAGTTCCCATTCTTTTAGCCTAACAGGGTATTCTGACCGCAGCCTTCCCTTCTCCCTTAAGATTTGATTAACAAACATCTTATTTTATTACATTATCTATCTTTTTCTGATTTTACTGACAGTCAGATTGAGCTCGTATTTGCAGACAAACTGCGCTGGGCACTGCAAAAGCATTAGAACACTGTACCTGCAGCTAAATCCTTATAGCCTGTGGGTTGCTTCCTGTAATATTCATATCTTGGTGTCAAACAATCCTTGAAGGATTAGAATATGAAATTTTTTTTGATTCCTTCAAAATTCCATTTAGTTCCTGACCCTCTACTGTTGTGTTTAGAAGCTGAAATAAAACAGTTATTGCCACAAAATAACATTGCCAAGAATACCAGATACCAAACTGGGTTGGTGTGTTGAGTTCAGGGTTTTCATTCTGGGGCAGATTCATTACTTTCAACTCTTTGGAAGGAACAATTCTCCTTTTCCATATGCTGAGTATTGTTCTGACACAAACCCAAGGAATAAGATATGTCTGCTTAACTATTTTCATATGTTGAGAAAAATGCTCATAGAAAGACCTACAATAACTGTGCATTTCAGATACTTGATAGTATGAGATCAAGGTGATAAAAAAAGTGATAATTTGAGATTAATGGTTCCTTTTGTCAGTCTCTGAAAAAGCAAAAGAAGCAGTTTTAAAGAGTATGTTAAAAGTGGGCTTCCTTTTTTTTTCCTCCATTAATTTCATTGCAATAATTCAACTAATATATCCTACTGAATGCTACCACTTCTACTGGAAAAAAAAAAAGATCACTCAGGCCTTGAAGTCTTGTGTGCAAAATATATGTAATAACTGCATCTCTAATCTCAGCATTAGACACATTTTTTTTCTGATCAAGATTTTAACAGAGTTGTCAGGGGCATGGAAAATCATCCTGACAGCAACATCACAGTTGCCATGTTGTGAGGATGAGGATGGTGCACTCTTAAGGATATATCTTAAGATTTTTAGGGCATTTTCAGGTCAGCGGGTCCTGATATTTTCCCCATCCTCAACCTTAGCTGCGTAACACACATAAACTGGAGGACAGTGGTGATGGAAAAGATCTATTATGGGACACTGGTGACACTATTAGCCTCCAAGTGCATTTGAACTTGTCTTTTAGGTCCATCCTTAAAATTTTCCCCTTTAGACTGTCAGGCTGTAAACAAACTTTGGGTCCCATCTTGCTTGTTTTTAAAGAGTGACAGAGTCTCACAACTCCCACAGCTACAATTTCCATCCAAATATTTTGCTCAAACGTCCCTGTTCACTTTTCCTGTCCTGTAAAACTTAACTCCTGTGAAAACCAAACAATTAATGAAGACTGAGGCTAAACACACTGTTGTGAAGGTTCACACAACTGAGCTTTCCTACCCCACAAACAAACAACACACAAACACACACATAAAACAACCCATGACCCTGTACATGGAGACAGGGTTTGAACCAGGCCCTCCTTGGATCACAGAATCACAGAATCAGTA
>WEKX01018480.1:153835-173792 GCA_013390025.1 Pitta sordida | reverse complement strand
TCCAGTCTAAACCTCCCCAGGCGTAGCCGAAGGCTTTCAAAAGCCCCATGGAAAAGTTTGCAACCAGTATTAGGAAAACTGCTTATGTACTTGAAAATCAAGGTACAGGGATAACCCTTGGCACACAGCTTCACCTCTGCACCTTCATTAGCCTTATGAAAGAACCAGCGTCTTCAGAGCTGGTAAATTCTCCTCTGTCTTGAACAACAAGAGTAACTTACTTGATACATGCAGCGAGCATACCTGCTGTGTACATCCAACATGTGAGTAGGATTAAATAAAACAAAAAGCTGTTCCACCTTCTCTATCCTATAGCATGAAGAATGGTCCAAAGTCACAGATCAAGACGGGTAAAACCCCATGGATAGAGGCTTGGCCACCTTAGAAGTACAGGTTTGTAATTTTTCACTTTTCAGTCTATAAAATGGAAACAAAACCACTTCAGTTTTATTAAAGTAAGCATGCAGTATTGATTTCAAGGCACTCCAAGACACTATAGTAACTACGTAAGGCACTATAATAACCACAGGCTCTATAATAACCCTATAAATACCAAGATATGAATAAATATTAAAGGCACCAGGTTGGCCAAAGTATGCCTTTGCTGCAACATAGAAGAAAAGGAATTCTTTAAACTTGGGATAGCTAATGCACTTGAATTATTAACCTCTATGAGCATGCCAAAGTGATTAGTTCGCTATTAAGGTTTTCATCTTTGCAAAATTGCATGAAATATTTCAATAAAATAATTTTTTACTTTCTATATAACTTATTAAAGAATTGGTAATAACAGTAGTTATGCAGCAATGAAAGAATAATCAGGTATGCTCACAAAAAGTCCAGAATAAAGGAACAAGAAACGCTCCATGTGTGGCATTGATATCTCAAGGTTAGTTTCCCAAGGAATAGAACAGTAAGAGCCTGATTGAAAATGCTTGGGAACCTAGACTGGAAGTATGTCTACCAACCTCAGTTATACTATCTATACACAATAATATTGTTCAATTAAAGTGGTACAGAATCTTATTTAGAAATATAAACTTTGACTAAATAAACCTATTTGTTGCAAATGGCAGACCAAGAATGATATACTTTTGCAATAAATAAAAACAACAACGAAATCAAAACACCCAAAGCAATGTAACACCTTTGAGATGGTTTAATTAAATTGGATCCAACTGGGATGAATTTGTTCCTTGTCATTATCTCAGGTAGGAGCCCTAAAGAAAGACAATATGTCAGACCCAATTGTGCCTTATTTAATGTGAAAATAGCAATAGACTCTCTAGAGGTCACCAGAGTAGCGAAACAACTTTTTAATTACTTCAAGAGTCTGGTTTCATCATTGCTTGGGGAACTACCCTGCCACTCCTCCTTGGCTGTTGTCTCAGTAAAATGCCCATCCCCCATGGCAGTGACAGAACGACACTGAAACATCCACCCTCTGAGTTCTATGCATCCATCTCTCTGAAATACCCCTTGCTGGCTGCTGTCAAAAAGCTGATTTTAATTTCAGGTGAGCATACCTTCTTGAATGTACAGGCCCAGAAGATTCCTGGGGAGAAGAAAAGAAGGATAAGAGAACTGTCATCCTACCTTCCTGACACTTAACTCCTGAAGGAGTGTTAGTGAAGAAAAGCTATTCATATCTTCCACTAACTGGTACCTGACTACAGTGTCATACTTGAGATAATTTATTTGGTGTGAGAGATGGGGTAGCTGATCCCCCCACTGCTCATTGTATGTAAGGGTATGGTGGCAACAGACCTGCTGCTACAGCAGCGGAGCTTCTGGTAGGGAGAAGAGCCCAGAGCTCACCTCAGAAACGAGAAGGTCCCATTAAGCACAGATGCAAGCTGGGAGGAGAATGGATTGAGAGGACCTATGCCAGGAAGTACTTGGAGCTGCTGATTGACAAAAAGCTCAACATGACCCCACAAAGCCAAGTGCATCCTGTGCTGCATCCAAACAAGTGAGGCTAGCAAGTCAAGGAAAGTGGTTCTCTGCTTCTGCTCTCCTCTTGTGAGACCCCACATAGAGTACAGCAAACAGGTCCTAGGTCCCCAAAACAAGACATGCACCTGTTGGACTGGGTTCAGAGGACCACCATGATTACAGGGCTGAAACTCCTCTTCTATAAGGACAGAATGAAAGAGCTGGGGTTGTTCAGCATGGAGAAGCATACAGGGAGACCTCATTCCAGCCTTTCAGTATGTAAAGGGGCTGGCAAGATTGCTGGAGAAGGACTTTTTATAAGGGCGTGGCCCAGGGGGCAATGGGTTCAAATTGAAAGAGAAGATATTTTTCTTAGATGTAAGTAAGAAATTCTTTACTGTGAGGGTAGTGAAGATCTGGAACAGGTTGCCCAGAGAAGCTGTGGATTAACCACGCCTGGAAGTGTTCAAGGGTAGGCTGGATGGGGCTCTGAGGATCCTGTCTAGTGGAAGGTGTCCCTGCCCATGGCAGGGGGATTGTAACTAGATGACCTTTAAGGTCCCTTCCAACTCTAACAACATATTCTATGATTCCATGATTTATTGGCATTTTTCCAGGCTTAGGGAGTCAAGATTAAGGGAAGGCAAGGGAAAGATGCAGAATGAGTACGGAACTTAAGAAAATAAGAAAATTCCAGGTTTGTAAATGTATGGCTGAAACTGCAAGATCATTTCAGGGGTCAAGAAGTCCTTATTCTTATCAAAATATTATTTCCAGAGCAGAGACAGAATACAGTGGCAGATTTCATGTTTGGAGCAGCAGTATGTGCTCTAGGACTCCCCTGCCCACTTATGATATACTGTCACAGTGAAGTAGATTGACTTAAGTTTTAAGAACATCACAAAATCACGGAATTTCAGAAATGAGTCAATAAAAACTTAGTATAGACTTGAGGATTTGAACACAGCAGCAGTAGGACTTAGGTAGAGCTATCACAGATGAAAGGGAGATGTCAATAGACTTAACAAGAGTAAATCCCATTTAACAGGATACATTACACTGTCTGCTAGAGTGCAGACGAAAGCAAACATCCATCTGACTTAAAAGATTCTTTCCTATCTCAAAAGTTCATCCTGTGGGACTCAGCATGGCACACTCAAAGGATTAGAAGCGCCGAATGAAATGTGTCTGAGATTCAGCACTGTGATAGACTTGACACAGATTTAATATCCCCATTTTATACACATGGCAGTTTTCACAACCATACCACCTCTGGTCTCACAGTCCTGAGCTTTAAAGATCTCCAAAATGCCTCCCAAAGACAAGCCTAGAGCTAACAGTTTAAACTCTACTGGTCACTAGAAAACAGGGATTCAACAGAGATATTGATTTCACGGCAGAGAATAATAATTTCCTTTTCCTTCCACTAACCTTTCCATGTTCTACAGACTATGAATTATTTTTTTTCTTTCCTTCCCTCAAAGAAGTTACTAGCTTATCAACTTTCTCTACTCCACACATACTAACTACCTTTTCCTTCAGAAACAGTTTACTTGGTACATACCTGAACAACTGCTTTCATTTTGTGTTTAGCTCTGAAGTCTGCTAATTCTGTTTCAGACCTGAGAACGGGTGTAAATTTTTCTAAGTTTCCAAATGACATTGATTGATTAAATGAAAGATGATATCTCAATGTTCACATCTTGTTCTACCCTTCAGCTTTAGAAAACCATTAAAAACCCTCAGGCATATCTCCTTTACAAATATTTCTGAAGTTGGCAGGTTAAGAGAATACAGAAAGTAAAACACACCAAGTTAAATAAAACATGAGCCATGATGAGATCCTATTCAAGACAACAGTAAAGTGGATCAACAGGTAGTGGTGGAATCATAAATAATAAATATGGAAAATACCCAATGTGGGCTATGACTAAGCCCTGTGGCTGCTTCACCTGCTGATTCAGAAAAGCAAGGGTCTTCTCTAGGCTCTGTGTCACATCAGACAATGTGTTTTGGCTGTCTAGGAAGCCTTCAGGCAACATAAAAGGCACTCAATGTTGAGAAAATTCAATCTAATCTAAGAAACTTGCATGTGAGGAAGGGCTCCTTCAGGCTTCCCCTTGCTTGGATTCAGCAACAAATGCTGATAATTATCTCTATAATCTTCTAAATAACTGCTAGCTAAGAAGGAAGTGCCCAACAGAGGGGACACAAACCGAGAATACCTCTCTTCTCAATGCCAAAGGCAGCCATGATCTAACAGGTTGCTGCTCCGAGGCAGTTTGCCAGCAGGACCTCATCATTAGGCTAGACATTCCCCTCCTTACTGACCTCATAGGAACACATATGATGAAAGCAGGTAGGATAATAAAAATAAATCCTGAAAATAAGCAGCCTGTAAGCTGCATGCATTTTTAAAAATACACTGGTACTTTTTTTTTTCTCTTAGTAATTGTTTCAGTTAATCAGTAATAAAAAATTAGTCCATATAACTTAACCAACAGCACTAGTAGCTTCACTATTGTCATGATGAATTTTTGCTATATTTTAGATCATTCAAAACAAGCGAACACTTGTAAATAGTATAATACAGAGAGAAAATATGAGGATAATATATAACAATCCCATAAATTTTATTTAGATGGACAGTATCCTTTTATACATAGGCAAGTTCCAGTTTATTTCATGTAAAATAACACATATTTGATAATACTTGTGACGTGTTTTTGATAAAATAAAGCTTTGAGTCAATCTTGACAATTTTCCCAGAATATAAAACATTAGAGTTACAAGTGAGAGACACTTGCCCTTTTAAAGTTGTTAGGTGTTCTAAGTCCATCCTTTGCTGCAAATATTATTTTTGGTGTAAATTTTTTTTCTGTCCTTCAGGAGTTATTCACAGAAAGTGAAAACTAGAAGAAAAGTATGTGTTAAATTACAATTTATGAAAGCAGGAATCCAGCTTTTAGATTACCTGACCACCAGAGTTAAGTTGGAAACGTAAAAAATGTTTGGCTGTGTTTTAATATGAGACCAATATCTATTTTTAAAGACAGCAGTTAACGATGGACATCATTTACTTTGTTGGGTTTTTTTTAAAGATTCCTTTGAAATCCACAAGTGTAAGTAAAAAAGACCCCAAAATATCCCATCACTGTAAGCTATCCTTTTTCAGGTTAGTAAAAAAAAAAAATAGATACTGCATATAAAATGATTTCTTAAATTACACTACTATGGCTATTGTTATTATTTTATTTATTCCTAAAGACAGTCAGTGGAGGGACTACTTGCCAGAGTTATTTACCATCCTAGCAGAGAGCAATTTAAGAGAATAAGAAAACAGAAGAGAAGGTCTTGACTTGGCGAGAATCAGTCTACCAATATTCTGAGAAGGGGCCACTTACAGATGAAGAAATAAGGCTTTGATAATCCATGGATATGAATCCATCTCACAGAAGATCATGGGCTCATGGACTCCATGGGAAAAAAAAAAATTAGCTTTCCTCCTTGGTGTTATACCAGAGTGACACCAGCCTGTACTCTGTGCCGCCTGAGACCAGGTCCCCACAAGCCAAAGCAGTGCTTCATGGCATGGGAGATAAATGTTAGTATCAAAAATTGAAATAAAGTCTTATTCCTTGGAAAAAAAAATACACTAAATTCAGTTCTAAAGCTCATTAAGAAAGTTTATCCAGGGATTTTTGTGCCCTGAAAAGATCCTGAAATCTTAGGAAATCTGGGAAATTTGTTGGAAGTACAATTTATTTAAACATCAAGGTACAATCAGAAGGGAATGCAAGTCTGCACATCAGCACAGGCCTACTTCCTTGTCTCAGGACACCCACGTAAAATTACAAAGTGTTTAACTTATTTGTTATCTGTCACACATTTTATCTTACTGATTCGTCTACTTATCATTCATTACATGAAGGAATCAAACCGAGGAGAATAATCTCCTTACTTAGCATACTAGAAGTCAGCGGAAAAAACCCCTTGTCTGTCCATCCTGTAGTAGTGTAGGCATGAGATGCATAATTGATCTGACTTTTCTTTCACATTGTTGAGAAACAGAAAATAACCCTGCTGACATCAACAGACTATCCAACTTCTCAGATTTTAATGACAGACACTGATGGAGCTGTCATCTTTCTTGAACATGGTGGCCTAAAATGAACTCAAATTTTAAAGCAAAAGGAGTCCAAAGCACAGGGTAGCACAGACAGGAAGGTTGGTCATACCTATGCAAATCGAGATTCATAACTGTGGCACAATGTCATCAAAACCAGTGGATAATTGAGACTACAGGCCTACTACCCATAAACTGAATGTATCATTCTTGCTTTCTGCTGAGAGGTCTGAGAAAAAAAAGTATTTTCTCAGTGGTGAGTGATTTGACTTAGCTGAATGTATTCTTTAATTTCTCATAAGAAAACCATCACCTCCTTTATCTCCTGGCTTAGTGGGTGCCCATAGAGGATTGGCACAGAGGAGAGAAGAGGAACAACTCTGGAAAATGGTCCACCACCCCTAGACAGCAGCAGGGCCAGGACAGTGTGACAGCTGAGCAGATTTAAATGCCCAGGGTTTTGCTTTCCCCCTTACTGGTATTCTCTGCCTTACTAGCACAGATAGAGAGCAGGAGCCTGTGCCAAGCTGTGCTTGGATATTAAAGTGATTGCATGGGAACACAACCGGGTTTTAACATCAAGCTGCCACCACTAATACAGTCCCAACCTCACTGTCCAAAAGTGCAGAGATTCAGTTAACATCAGCACCCCCTGTCAGCCCTTTCAGAAAAACCTTCCTGGTATCACTTGTTTTCAATAAAAGAACTCTGTTTCCAGAACAGAGTGCAATATAAACCCTAAAATAATCATCAAGATCTTACCTACTATTGAGACTGACAGGAAAGAATTATGGTTAACAGCTGTAAAAGCACTAAACCCTCAAAGTTTGTTTCTCTTCGCCTCATTGACCCTCCTTTTCTCCCCAGTCTCTATCAGTTTGCTCAGGGATGAAGCTTCCAGCAGCAGGAATCTATGTGGCCTTTTTCATGGTCACAGTCACCTGTTGATATTTTAAATACATGTACCAAGGTCAGACACTTCACTTTTGAGAACTTTGTCCTGAGCCTGACTTGCCAATAACCCATGCCGGTGCAAGAGCTAAGTTCTGTTCCTCCAGTGAGCCAGGCACCCCTCCCACCCCCCCAAAAAGGTTCAGTCTGCACATAGAAGTCCCAGGGTTAAGGTAGACTGAAGCTCTGATTTACAGTGACAGAAGAGAGAGAAGCATTTACATACTGTATGAGAAAAGCTAAACAGCAGAACAAATCAGTGATGATAAATAATAAATCTTTTTAATTTTTTTTTTGTTTCCTGGATCAATGAACAGACCTATTCTTTAATAAGTGAATTTTGTATGCTTACTCAGCTTCTTATTTTGACTTCTGTTTAAATTGCTTCCAAAAGTAATCCAAAGGGCTCTGTTTATGATCTAGGAGCAAGAGCTTACATATATAGATCGTTATCTGGTCTCAGAAGCAGACGTCCTAGCACTCTCTTTAAAACCTCCACAAGAGTTTTTGCAGGACTGGGAGAGCAACCAAGGGAGATAGCCATACTGTGTTTTTATTTCAGCTTTGTCTTTATTTCAGCGTTTTCTTTGACCCTGCAAACTGTGAAAAAGTCTTGGGCAGATACTGCTACACTTCCCTAAAACACAAATGAAAATCACTTCACTTACCTGGCATTACAGAGGGGAAAATGACCTCACATACACCCTGACACCTCAGAAGGCTGATGAGGTCTGACTGCAACGAGAAGAAGGGAAACAGAATATGTGTCCACTTTTTTCAAGGTATACATGCCCTCGCCTAACATGTAAGAATGATTGGCAGTAATCTGGGGAGGTGATAAGGTAGCTGAAAGCTGTCTGAGGGACTGTAAAGGACAGATGGCTGCCTTGTCCCAGAAGCAATTGTTCAATTTCGTTGAAACAAAAGGAAAAGCTGTAGTTATAGCAGCATCAGTCCAGCCACTCAAAATGTGTTAGACCCACAACAGTACATATACAATGACTTTAAGCACAAAAGAACACATTTTTCTAACATATGTGAATGCACATATATACTTGTCTCATACACATACATACTTGCTTGTATATATATTTATATATAATAAATACTTGCACACATGTATATATACACACACAAATGTATACTTAGGAATGAGGCCAGGCAATAAGCAAAAGGGGCTAGTAGTGTTCACATATGATGAAAGAAAAGTTGCTGAAATGACAGGAAGATTAAAATGAATGGCTTGTACGCGCTAAAGAATGAGAGGGAAGAGTGTTGGTCTTCTACCTGTTGCAGCATCATGATTACTTCTAGCTCCCTGCCACAATGAGAAGATGATTTTTGCAGTTGCCATGCTGTTTTGTGCCAGGGAATGAGCTATGCAGCCTCACCCCTGCTGCCTGTGGCATGCCATGCTCTGAGCCTTCCCCTGGTTCTTGAAATGTGTCAAGGAAACACATTCCAGCCTCTGGTATGCCCAGATTCATCTGGGACTACTGACACCCTGGTGGGTCTGTTTGCAACCCTAATTTATTTAGATCTATTGTTTCAAAGAAAATAGGGGGCCCTTGTGCCCGTTAGGCCTCATTTTGAGACGTGTAAAAATGCAGAACAAGTTAATCTCAGCAAAGCAAAGGAGTTAGGCTGAAACAGCTGTACACAAAGAAATAAAAGGCAGGGCAGTACAATGTGCTACACTACCCTTCACTTGTGTCTGCTACCAAGGTTTAGAGAGCTGTGGCATGCTGAAGGCAGCTGAGACTGGCGCCACAGAGGCATCTGTGAGACACAGGCCTCCATATCACACTGGGGTCAGGCTAAAGGGACTTCTTCCCCAGCAACATCTGAGGAAGACCAGAATATCAGCACATATAAATTAATTTTCAAGCACATCCCCCTTACTATTTAATTTTATGGGAACATAACACCAATTGTGATGGGCCTGTGAATATGTAAACAGAAATACTTTTCAGGCCTGTCTGGAGTCACACAAAAACTTGACATACTGATTTCTCACACTACAGTGGAGAGAGAACTGAGCTGGAATTTGCCTGATTTTCCATGTCCCAGGCACCATGACTTTCGTTGTTGCATTTTTCATAGCCTGATTACAATTTATAAATATGTCAGAGAGCCCATTATCATTAAGATGCTGTGTTTCCACAGAGACCACACACTTAAAAATAAACCAACAATACATATTACTAAGTTGGCACATGGTATCTCCATTTTCCAGTGCAACATTGCAAGCTGGGACCCACCACACTTAACACTTTTCTGTTTAATTTGAATCAGATTAATAAATTTTAAACATTTGAGAATTAAAGTTGCAACTGATTAAAATGAAATTAAGAGATGGATGAGCTTTATCCTAGATGAGAAAATCCCACTGGAAAACTAAACAAACTACTCCTTAAACTTCCAATTAGAATGTACAGAGTGAACGAGTCAGAGATGATTTTAAGTTGAAAGATTGTATTGCACATCTCAAAAAGCTAGAATTCAATGTTTGAGTTTGAAAAAAGGAAAAGAAAAAAGAAACAGACAAATTTCATACCAAAGGGACCTGTTCTGTTTAACATAAGTTGACTCAAAAATGAATTTCACCTTAATGGACAAAAAAGAAATAGGCATTAACCAAAACTGGTTTTTACCTATGAAAGAAAATCACACTCAACATACATCTACACTGTGCACGCAGAATGCAAAGTCAATCATNAGGACAACCTCCCTGGACCGACTGACCACACTGTTCCTGATGCAGGCCAGGATGCCATTGGCCTTCTTAGCCACCTGGGCACACTGTTGGCTCATATTGAGTTTCCTATCGATCAGTACACCTAAGTCTCTCTCCACTTCACTAGTCTCGAGCCACTCCTCCCCCAGCTGATAGCGGTGCATGGCCATTGTTATGGCCGAAGTGAAGAACCCGGCACATAGTCTTGTTAAACCTCATACTGTTGGAGCCTGCCCATCTCTCCAGCCTGTCAAGGTCCCTCTGGATAGTATGCAATCTAGGGAAAAAAACACCAAAACATCTCTTCCTCAATTAGAATAGCTGCTACCAGAACTACCAAGAAATTTCAAGAGCTGTAAACTTGGAATTACTGATACATTACTAGAAACTTGCAAACTGCACCATTTTATATACAAGGGGAAAATTAACAAAAGCACTACCAGTAAAAAAATCCTACTGATAAGGAGACCAAGTGGCAAGAATATAGAAGAAATGAATATTTAAAGAAAGAAAAAATTGAAGAAGTAGCTAATACATGTGAGCAACTTATGACAATTTAGAAAGTTAGTGAAACCTGAACAGTCAAAATAATTAAAAACAATAAGATGGAATTTTTAATATAAAGAAATTCCTGACCAAAGATTAAATAATTTTCAAGATAGAGCAAGATAGCACAAATAGCACCAGAAAAAAGTTAAAATGTTCACTAGATATTTACCTTCTATTATGAGAATTAAAAAAAATAATTAATTGATGTAAATATTATACAAAATATTTTGAAATAGTCACATCTATCAAACATGGGCATAAATAATCAACAAGTATGGGCAACTTAATTGCACCCCTACAATGCCTGAAATTGCTTAGCTGAAGGGTTCTCCAATTCATTAAAATGTTATAAATTATTTTTATAAAATCATAGAAAACAGGAACAATTCCAAGAGATAGGACCACAGGCAAGAAAAAGAATATTCCAGGGCTGGAAGAGAAAACAAAACCCTCATATCATCTCAATTTGTTGAAGCTAAACTCAAAAATGTTGATCACTCTGCAGAAGTGGTCTGACAGTAGAGATATTTTTATGCTGTAGCACTTTCCAGCGGGAAGATGAAAACACTGGAGGAGCTAACTAATTGGGCTGAAAGACACTCAGCATGAACATGCCTAGATGTTGGGGCTTTTTGTTTGTTTTTGGCTTGGGTTTTTTTGTGGGTTTTTTGTTTGTTTGGTCGGATGTTGGGTTTTTTTCCTGAGCTGGCCAGGAGTCTTTGCAGCCATATCCTCCTACTAGGTGGCAGGTCCCTCAGACCTCTGATTTTCTGGAAAAGACTCCTAGAGTTTTCAACAGGCTTTGACATTGTTGTGCCAATGGGCTCAAGAATGCAGTCATCTGCATGAAAAACCCCATCGCCATAGTCCCCAGGAGAATGAAAGCAGGATTCAGCTCATGGAGATTATGTGAGAGCTTGCAGGTTGTTGTGATATCTCTGAGAATGAATGAAAAATCTGAAAATTAATTAAAAGCACAGCTTCACAGCTGAGACCTTGAACAGGGCATTTCATGTGGAGCTAATGTTTATGAGTAGTTACACTCTCCCTACCTTGGCAAAAAGCTATAGATTTACAATTAATAGATGTGCTATTAATCTTTGGATGAAGTGGAACATAGGCATTGAACAGAGAAAGCCTTTCAGAAGGAGATGCATGCAGATGAGTACAGAATCTCTTCAGGGGATGAAAAGGGAAAATTGGCAAGAAATATTTTTAAAAGCTTGTTACTAAAATGATCCGATTCTAGAGAGTCTTGCCCAAAAGAAGTCCGAGTCAGCTGCAACATAGCCAAGACTGCTCCTGCCTCATCCTTCTGAAGCCGTGTCTGCTTTCCAGATCAGAGCTCATTGTTCTGATTTCAGTTGTCTCCACCATCACCTCAAGCACCAACTCATGAGGTGCAACATGTTCCTGCTGCCAATTTTTGAAGTTTGAGGTATAGAGACAACATGTAGTTTGGAGCTAAATCCAGCAGAATAGTCTATCTGGGATATTAGATCTTCCCTTACACAGGTTGTTGTCCAGTGGTGAGGCAGTCTTCGGAAACCAGCTCAAATACCACTACCAAGGTGCACAGTGAAGATTACTTTCTCAGAGAGCCTTTACCTAGATTATCTCCTTTCTCTGTGTTTTCCCATTGTCTATCACTATCAAAAACAGAGGCATGAGGCCCTTGCCTATGCCTTTCTCTGGAAGCTGTTGCAACAGTTAGGGGCTCACACCAGTGCCTGCCCAAGAATCCAGGTTTGACCATTAAGGTCCTCCTGACAGCTTGAGAGCAGAGCTCCAAACGCAGTCTTTCTGGTATGCTCTTTTTCTCATGTATGAAGTAATTATCCTGGAGATCACCTTCATGGAATTTCCTTCAGAGATGTAATAGGCTAGAAAGAAGGAACTTTCTACTTCAGCTTTGACCCTAAGTATAAACTGCTGATACCTCAAGTTTCCCTAAAGTCTTCTAAGTTTTACAGGCCCTATTAGAACCAAGTACCTTGTATGGTGGGAAGAGGAAGAAACTTAATCTACTTATTACCTTCACTGTTGCATGATATGGGGAAAATACACTGGTTTGTTAAAAAAACATATAAGTGAGAAATTAAAAGTGGCAAGTGGCTGTGTTTAGCCACCCATAAACCTTTAATTTGACTACTTATTTGGAACTATCTAAGTAACGCAAGCGCCTCAAGAGGTGACACATTCCTACAAAACTTAATGGGGAGCAACCAAGCACAAGTGAGTTCATTAAATGGTGCAATGGGAAGTGAAGTTGAAAATATTTATCAATCATTTTCAGGGAGATCACACAGTAATGGACAACTTTCATGAGTTTGACAGGCATTTTTTTTTCAAAAGACAATTTATTACCTAGGAATATGTACTTTTACTGAGCATTCTTGCTTTTTTAATGACTTCAGCATTAACCACAGCATTTTGATATCCATATAATTAGTACACTGCCTAAGACAGGATCTCCAAATTCCTGGACTTTTAGTAGCTTCCATGTTTTAGAGGCCAGAAAGTCCTAATGCTCCATGATAGTATGAAGAGAAAAATCTTTTAACATTATGTGTAAAATGTTTTAGTCACTCCCCAGTGAACATCACAAGTTATCTAAGAAATAGCTAATAAGTAAATGCATGAGGAAACAACATCAAGACCATAAGAAAATGAAATTTTAGTTTTGGTGAATTTTGATGGGTAATATAAACAAGCCTTTTGTCTGTGACAAGAACTATTGATTCCACCCACTCCTGAGGCAGCTTGACAAGATTTAGAGGACAATGTGACTGTGGCCATACCATCAGCATCTCTTCAGAGGACTCCCGTCTCTTTGTTTCATGCCTTATCTGTGTTGTCTGGGCTGCATCCATTTGTCACTCGTATGGTGAATTCCAATTTATAGTAGGTAAAGACCAAAGTATCTCCCTACAGAGGATTCAAGTAAGTAATTGTTCCCAATCTTTCCATGGAAAGATTATAACATTTCAACAAGCTGATTTTCCACACTTTTTTTCCTTCTGTTTCAAAAAAACCTGTGAGCTGAAACAAGTGCATTCTGCTTTTACTTACTTATTCCTTAATATGCACTTGTAGGCAGTTACATAATACTTGTTAGGCTGCATTGTGCAATTTGGAATTTAACAGGACATCTGCACAGAGCTACTAGGAAAGTGAGGGAGTTTTATTTCTCATCTCATTTGTTAAGATATAACAGAAGATTATGATGAAGATTGATAGCGATTATGCCCAGCTTTATTGTTAGAACCAAATGATCACTGAACAGTGAGGCATAAAACACAAGGTGTATCAAGTCAGGTAGTATCCACAGACTTCACAAGGCCAGAGAAAATGACATTAACTGTGGAGAAGCAATTATTTTCACTGACTGTCCTTTTAGTAAGGACAGTTTTATAATAATAATGTTTTAATTCCTATCCTGACTGGAATCCCTTAGCCAAAGTAGTAAGTGGAAGACATTTAAAAGGGAAAAAGAAAGTTAGAAACAACAGAAATCTGGCTCGTAAATCATAAGACAGTGCTCTGAGGAAAACACGGAAAATGCAGTTAATTTCTAATATATATGCTGCTAACAACTGTATGTAAAGCATCCTATGGAGAGACTATATAAAGTGAAATATCTGCTGCCATGGATCAAATTGCAGACTATGCATGTTTTTGTGAGATTTTAATTTGCTCTAGTTTGCTTCTGTGGATGAACCACCCACTATCTGCTGGAGAGCATCTTCCAGTGTGGGAGAGTATCTTCCAGTTAGGTTTCAGCTGACAGGAGTTCAGCTCATGTGTTGTCACACCATTTGGGAAGGGAAAGCAAAGCCTGGTAGGCAGGGATTGATAAAGTCACTCACCTTAAAGTGAAAACAACCAAAACACTAAACCAAAACACTAATGTGGATGATCCCAGTGTGTTGATATACAGGGACACAATGGACAGTGCAACAGAATGACCATAATAATGTTCTAAAATTTGTCCATGTGTTGCATTGCCATGGTTTCTGCAATAATGGTGGCAGTAGCATCTGTCCCGCATGCTTTGTCTATGCTTCCACTCCACGAGCACATGGGCATTAGCACTGCATGGCCTTTCTCTTCTAGGAGAGTAGAGGAAGGGGTGCTTGAGACGGACTATATTAGTCTCACTTCTCCTTTCTGCCTCTCACTTTTCTCATTTTTGCCCACCAGTGAAGCTGCCCACACTGGGAAAGCCAGACAAGTTCTTAAAACACTCTGCAACCTGCAAGGAAATCTCATACTTGAAGGGCACTAAAAGGAAAATTAACCAGCTTCCACCTTCTGCAAAAGAGAGAAGATGGGTCCCTCTTCTCGGTCAGAACCTTTCTTCCCCCCCTAGGCTTCATAGATCCCAGTCAGGCCAGTAAACACTCCTCAGAACAGTATCACGGAAATCTGTGGTCCTGTAGCCTGGGAGAGAGGCAGGAATGTTATTGTCACTGCAGTGGCACTTTCTATCACTAGGGGACAGTCAGTCCTCTCCAAGCAACACCTAGCCTGTGAGAAAAAGGCAAAAGGACTTGGTTTCCATTGAGCAAAGTGACTTCCTTACCTAGAAGGGGTACATTTGTTCACAGGGGCTAGTTTGGAGCAAGTACCACTTTTATCTAATCCATGTGTTACAAATTGCCTGTGTTAGCTAATATAGCTGGTTTCTACAGCACAGTTTTCCGCAGAGCATTTAAGTAATTAGGAGCTTGTCATAAGACACAGGGAGGCAAAATTTAGTGTAGAATCGTTCAAAACTCATTTTCACTTCTCCTTGCTGTTCATACCTTCATCCGAGGAGGGGGTGAGAGAAGGATTTAAGAGCCATTTTATTAGAGATGAGTGCCTTTTTATTCCTACCTTTCTTTCTGAGCTTTCTTCTTGCTCATAAGACAGCCCAGTCACACATCTTACCTGGCCTCCTTACAGAGTTCAGCCTGGAACTGCATATACATATCCTCCTGGAATAGCATCCCCTAGATTTACACTCTGGGGAACTGACCTCCTCCACCTTTTAAAGACTCTGTTAGTCTGGAGTAACCGAGGTGTCTGCCCTGTTTTTAGTTATAACATCCTTCTTTTGAGATAGAGGCCAAAGAAGCCAAGGAACAGCACTCTGTCAGAGCGGGCAGTGGACTTTGGGTTTTGAGATGACAGCCCACATAGAGAAAAAAAAAAGGTGCAGTAAACAGAAAACAGCTTTATATAAAAAAAGAAGTATTCTACGTACCGCTGTTATAAGTCCCAATTCAGGTCACACAGGTGATGGTGGTTTCCATTAGCAGTGCATCCTCTAAGTAACTAAACACGCTGGCAAATTTCCATGTGAACAAAATGGAACTCAGCACAGTCACCTGGTTGAAAAAGGCAGTTATGGTGGAAAATCGCAGTTTCATTCAGCTTTTCACACTAAGCACACTCATACCAAGCACTGCAACTCATATTGCTTTTTGACGTCTTTCAATCACAGAATATCACAGAATATTCTGAGTTGGAAGGGACCCACAAGGATCATCGAGTCCAACTCTTAAACGGCACCACTGCCTCCCTTGTGGGAACCGAACCCCCGGTCTCCCGCATGAGAGACGGGGACACTCACCACTGTACTAAAGGGGATTTTGCAATTCAAAAGGTACTACCTCACCAATTTATCTCATAAGTTTACAGTTCACTAAAATTGATGCAGATATAAAATGTGTAACTTATCATCTACTGAATGAAACTAATTAAATTAATGACATTACTTTCACACTAAGCCTGACACTGCTTTAGCTTAAAAATTCAATGTGAAATCCCACATATAACTCTTTTTACATTAATTTTATTGTCACATATGATAGAAAAAATTCTCTCTAAAGTTTTTGGAAAGAACAATTTTCAAAATTGATTACAGTTCTCATGAAAGGCTCTGCTGTAACCAATCTGGAGTCTGAAAGTCCTTTTCCCACCTTCCCTTCAAAAATTAGGTGCAATTCAGGAATGTGAGAGCACCAGCTCCCTAGGCACAGCCTTCACAATATTCTTTCCCAGTATCTCTGCCCATCAACTGGAGTACCTCTTCTAGGTATGGGAAAAATAGCTGGCATCACCTCCAAGCACGTTTCTGCCCTCTTTGCTTGTAAAGTAAAACCATTATAAATAGTGGTGGGGAGAATATCACACAGATATCTATGGGGCTAAGACCTCAGATTATTTCACAGGTTTCTGAAGAGCTGCCTAAAATATACTTCTTGTCCTCCATTTATTTTTCTCACTCATTTCTCCAGAAATTTGCACAGAAGAAAAAAAATCTAGAAGAGATTTGAATCTTAATAACGAGAAGCAGCATCACTTTTCCTCTGGTCGGAAAAGCATATAGGGGAAGCCACCATATTAGTTAAGGAGTAAAGGAAAAATAGCACTAAATATGCTATTCACAAATAGAATATTTAGTGTATCACGATGGTGATGCTGCCAAGTACAAAGACATGTTCAGTGAAATCAGTATCAACAACAGCTCTGATACTGTCTGTGTACTTCAAAGCTAAAAGACTCTCCTTTCAAGTGAGTGCTTTACAGCTGTATTTCATCCATCTTCCCCAAAGCTCCTAAGACCTTCCAGGGATCTCTGTGTAACAGCAACCTGTTCTCAGTGGCCCCACCAATGTGCCAAGTTCCTCATCCTCCAGCATGGCTTGTGGGCTGAGGCTGGGAGCAGAGCACAAAGCGGCAATTAAACTGTGTAAACTGGACAAGAGTCGATGTTGGATCAGTTCTTCAGGGCCACAAAGCAATTTAATCTGTCTGAAGAAATCTGCTGCACAAAGCAGATTTCATAGGAGAGAGTCATACACAGATGGGGGAGTGCAGGCAAAGCATATTTCTCTGAACTAGAGAGCATCTGGCAAACCATTAAACCACACTTAAATTACTAATGAGCTAAACAAAAGTTTTAAGTAGTGCATGATATGTGTCTTTTGCAAGGACCTGAAATGTGACAACTGAAGACGAGTCATGGGATGTTTAACTACTGCAGATTCAAAGCTGTCCAGACAGATGCTTAAACCATGATTAGAACCAGAGGGGAAAACCCCAACAAATTCAACAAAAAACCCACTTAAGCACAGAAACTGTTCAAGTCAAAATGATGGATATGATGGAGAACTGGGCCTGCTAATGCAAAGACAGAGAAATAATTAATGCATTGCAGACTACTGCAGTTAAAGGAGAGGAAGATGGCTGAGTAACTGAGTTTTTTTGTCACTGTATAACACCATGCATTAAATTTCTGTAAGATCAGATGAAACTCTGCTTATGCACTACAATATAATTTTGCCTATAGGCAAAAATCTTCAACAATTTTCTTGCAATAACTAAGTCTGTGTTGTGGCTTAACCCTAGCCAACAACTGAGACTCGAACAACCACTTGGTCCCTCCCCATCAGTGGGATGGGAGAGAGAATGGGATGAGTAAAAGTTGGAAAACTTGTGGATTCAGATAAAGGCAGTTTAATACGTAAAGCAAAAGCCTCATGTGCAAACAAAGCAAACCAAGGAATTAATTCACCACTTCCCAAGGGTAGGTAGGGTTTGAGACACCTCCAGTAAAGCAGGGATCCACCATATATTGGGATGATGGAACTGGTGACTCAGGAAAACAAATAACAATGTCCCACTTACCACCTTCTTTCCCATCTTTATATGTGTAATATGACATCATATGGTGTGGGATATTCCTGTGGTCAGTTGGGGTCAGCTGTTCCATGTGTGCCCCCTCCCAGCTCCTTGTGCACCCCCCAGCCCACTCACAGATGGGATGGTAAGAAAAGCCAAAAAGGCTTTGACTTTTTGTGAGCAGTGCTCAGCAGTAACAGAAAAGATCTCTGTGTTATCAACACTGTTTTGGTCACAGAACCAAAACACAGAATGAAGGGAACTAACAGGAAGAAAATTAACTTTATCCCATCCCTAACCAGCAGAGTCTGCAATCCCCAGAGCCTTTCGCATAGAACTGATGCTTATATTACTTTTTAGAAATGCAAGAGTCTGGCTCAGAGGAAGGTCAGTGTATTACATGTGGTTAGATATGATGATACGAAACTCTGTATCAGTTTGAGTAAAATCAATACTAAAAAACCCTCTCCCACACTCAGATGAAAACAATTTGTAACTAGACGTAGCCATGCATTTGAAAAAGAAGTGCAGGTAATGTGTTTTAGGAAATTCCTGATGGAGTATAATAATATTTCCCCACTGCTTACATTATCTTAAATAGAACAAAATCCTTAAAACATATTTTTGGACAGAAAAAATCTTTTGTCTGTAGCCTCTATTCATATTTTACCTGTATTAAGCAGACTAACTCACAGTTGGCTTTTAATTTGAAGATAGCCTACCCTTGCCTTTGTTGATTTGTGTTCATTTTGCCAGTGGTTAATAACAGTTAAATAAATATAATAATAAAACCTGCCTGCCTGATATTTAATTTTGAGCTTGTCTCATTGCGTTTCCAGCTATTAGTTCTTGTTGTGTTTTTCTCTGCTAAATTAAGAGCTCTTTTGTATCCATTTGGTTTTACCATGAAACATTTATACAGTAACCAAGTCACTTCTCAATCTGCTCTACCATAAAGAACAATTTGATCTGCAAGTGTCTCATTATACAGCATTTTCACTTCTCCTGAGTAATTAGGGGGGCTTTCTTCTTCATACTCTACAATTTTTAGTATTGTTTTAAAAAGTATGAAATGGAAACAATTTTCAGGTTCTGACTTGTGCTCACACAGAAAATTGTGTTGCTGCTGCCATATCTTCTTCCCATACCCCAGGGTACATGTTAACCTTTCTGTCATGGTAGGGATTCATATACTGACCCAATGCCCCCTCTAATATCTTTTTCAGTCAGTGCTTTCCTTTGCCTGTTTGTGTTCTACATTTCTAGATGCATCATTTGGTTTCTTCTCCTATTAAAATGCATTTTCTATAAATGGACTCTGTTGCTTAGTATTCCTGATCTCTCTGAAGGTCTGCTTCTTCTTCAGTCTGTCAGAGCACCTCTCCAATACACTTGCAAATGTTAGGAGCAGGAATTTAACATCCACTGCTGAATATATTAAACAGTAGTGAATTCAGTGCTGACCTTGCATAGCCTCCCTTTAAGAGTATCTTCTTTCACTGATAACTTCTAACTAAATTATATTTTTCAAAATCTGCCAATTATTCAGTGTTTTACTTATGTAATATTTCCTTCATTGAAAATATGATGGATGTTTTCTGCTCCCATGGCAAGACTGGAGGAGACAATTTTAGCTGGATCTTTTTGCCTTCCTCTATGATGTTATGTATGAACTGGTTGGAAGGGCGGGCTCAGAGGGTGGTGGTGAATGGTGCAACATCTGACTGGTGGCCAGTCACCAGTGGAGTCCCACAGGGGTCAGTGTTGGGCCCAGTACTGTACAACATCTTTATTGATGATATGGATGAGGGAATTGAATCCATCATCAGCAAGTTTGCAGATGATACCAAGCTGGGGGCAAATGATCTGCCAGAGGGTAGGAAGGCCCTCCAGAGGGACATTGACAGGCTGGAGAGATGGGCAGGCTCCAACAGTATGAGGTTTAACAAGACTAAGTGCCGGGTTCTTCACTTCGGCCATAACAA
>WEKX01018480.1:66336-153660 GCA_013390025.1 Pitta sordida | reverse complement strand
TACGGGTGTTAGATGGTGAGTTGGACTAGATGATCCTTGTGGGTCCCTTCCAACTCATAATATTCTGTGATTCTGTGATATACATACTGGGGACTATTCAGACATTTTCATCTAAGAAAATCTCTCTTCTGCTGAAGTTGGATATGACTGAAGCTCAGTGCAAGCCTGTCTCTCCTCCCATGCACCAGCATGTCCTTGTGACATCTCATCAAGTGTCTAAGGTCCACCTGCCTCCAAGCATAAGGACAAGGCTCCATGATCTGAGTGGCCTCACTCAGTCCCCCATCTTTGGTTTAGTCAAAATTAAATCTGGCTGAAGATAAACCCCTGTAAACTGTCTTTACTTCTATATATTTCCCTAGTTTGTATAGCTGAAGAGAAAAGAAGTAGAGATGTATGAGAAAACCATATGGTCATCCTGACAACAAAAACCAGAATCATACTCTGGCTCTCAAGGACTGTGTACACCCTCCCAGGAGCTGTACTGCACAACGAAACATGTACAGACATTGTGTTCAAGGTCTGCTGTATCCAACAGTCTAAAAGTACTGCCTAATCACAGCTGAACAGCTGTGAAAATAAACCTGATCAATTGTAAGTTCATCTGTGGAAAAAGTCATCTTAAACTGGACTCAGGTCTGTCTTCCACTGGGATCTTCCAGTAACACCAAATGCAAACATGTTGAAAGGCTTTCCTTAGTTTTCAGAGCCAACTCTGATTGAAGCCATCCAGCCTGTCACCAACGTATAAGAAACACCAGGAGCAAGACAGACACCTTGCCTGCCAGCAGCCTCTAGCTGCCAGGTCATTCCCAGAGGGCTCTTAGTGCCAGTGAAAATTAATGGAGTTATAGTCACACCCATTTCATCAATCTTAGATATTGCTAAGCTGTACCTAGGGATCCTCTGTCTGAGCTACAAGAACAAGCCAAGACCATGTAAATGTACACAGCTGCTTTTTAATAGATGGACATACCCTTTAGAGGTACATTCCATCCTAGCAAGTTCCCAGAATAACCCTATCTCTGGATTTGGGAAACATGCCCAAGCCCCAACCTTTTAAGCAGTTCTCTTTGTTATTTGCCAGTTATCCAATAAGTCTTGTACAACACAGGCATAAACACCACATTAATGGTAGAGTCACATAAACATTTCTGACCGCAAAGCTGGATCAAGAAGTTCCCCTACCTCTCAGTCCATCTTCAGCTTCAGCATTTTCTCACTGCACCAGCCTGACTTTCTGAGGTGCTGCACCCTTGGAGAGACTGCTGAACTTTAAAAAAAGGGTAAAAAGCAAAACAGAAGAACTTCCTACATTGCAATCTCTTCCTCTCCAGAAAGGAAAAAGGTATGGGGAGGTCAGGCAGGATAGAAATAAACATTTGTAAAAGCTTTTCCAAGTATTAAAATAGAAGAGGACAGAAAGTACTTGAACTGACTTTTCCATCTTTACCAAGAACTCACACTTGTGACTGCTCATAGAGAAACACATCTCAACACAATAGACCCTTCGCCTACCTGTGTTAAAGTAGTCTGAAGCCCTACCAGAGACAGCCTAGAAGACATCAGGCACTCAAACTCCTACAAAACTACAATTTAACATTCAGGGCAATTCAATTTGAGATATAAATTTTTTTCAACAAAAAAGGAAACAACTATAGTTACAGAATGGCAGCATGACTGAATTATTAGGGCAACAGCCTGGATGAGAGAGGAGCTCCCAAGCTGTTCCTACAGACGCCACTGGCTCTGCTGACACAAGAAAATCAGGAACAACAGACGATGAAACCATTGAGAATTATGTGACTTGGCTTCACTGCACTGAAACTCCCTCTTGGAAAGTCTCTTTCAGAAGTTAAATGGCCTTAACCCAATGTAAAGTAAGGAAAGTGAACTGAATTAAGAATCCTTGTATTCAGAATAAATCCCAGGTGGTTTTCATTCTGTTTACGAGATGATGGGAGTGAAGGAGTTGCTGGCTCTTTTAATTTCATACATTCTCATCAAAATTCCCTGCTGCACTGATCAAATAAGGTCAAAGATTTGTGACCCTACTGCTCTGTAACTTGCTAGAGATTTGCTTAATATTTATCCCAAATTTATTCACAGCCAATTTATTCCAATTTATCCGCATAACAACACTGCCCTTTCATTGAAATAGTTCTTTTCCCACTCTGCTTCATGCATTCTAGACAATATCTTATCTTCTTGCAGTCATGATTTTGCTAGATAAACAAGTCAACCTTTTAAATTTTTCATTTGAAAGGAGAATACCTTCCCACAGAACTTTTTTCAATAGTCTTTCCTCTCCTGCAGTAATTAGAGTTCATCTTCCATGGGCCTGGATGACTAGCACTGCACACAGTGTTTCAGACATTATATCACTGTTGCCCTGGAGGAGAAATCAATTTTAAATATTAATTTAGATTTAAGCATTTAATCATCACTTTTTATTATCTACAACAAGAAACTTAAAAACTATCACTTTTGTAACTCATACCTCAGTATTTTGACAGAAACCTGGTAAAATTAAGACTTGAGAATATTTTCATTCATTCTGCTTTCTGAGGCAACATGATATGAATTGAAGACTAGTGAGAACGTCTCTCTCTATATTCTGTTATTTCAGGATTAAATAATTCATACCGCATACCTTAAATAATGTAATCAACAAAGAAATAGCATGCTTCTTAGTCTCAACAATATTTTCTAAACATCCAGTTCAAGGTTATGGGTAGGTTATAAACATTGTATCTGTTTTCCAGAAACGGAAAACCTGTGCTAAAAACCATAAGAGTAACAGAAACCAAAACTCCTTAGCAGTCCTTAAAGTACACTTATTTTTATTTCTATATTTAATTATTTCTTTTCAAGATTTTTACTAGGCTCTCAAATTGCTGATGTTTTTTTTCCCCTTATTAAAGCGATAAAATGAGTCAATTTTTAGTAGTTAAAATTTTGTTAAGTAGCCCCAGGATGGTGGCAACAGTTATGCAAAGTTTAATGGCTTTTTAATCTGCTTTGTTTCTTGACTGCTATGAATGTACCTGTCTTCTAAAATTACTACCCCATCACCACACAAATATTTTTCCCCCCTCAAACAGAGGAAATGCAGGCAGGCTCCAATAACAAAGGTAGGACAAGGCTCCTGGTGTCTTGTTAGTGTGAAATCATCTCAGAAAGAAATCCATCACATATTGTATATATGGAAGAAAATTTAAAGGATAAACTACTTTCTCAACTTCAAATTTTTAACAATTCACTTGTCTGAAGGACTGTTTGGTCTCTTGAATATCTGTAGGAACAGATATCTTCAGTCATTTAAGTCAGTGAAGAGGAAAGATGTAAAAAAGTACATTCTTGCAAGCTATGAGGATATATACTTGTACTCAGTTGTCTTTTCTGTCTTATAAGTTGTCTTATCTCTGAGTGCATTCACTGGTACAGTACAGTTGAGTAAGATTCAGCAGTATTAAAAAAATCTTCAGAACAATTAATATCATAACTTCAAAAAATGTAATTGTTTGATTGCTTCCTCTGTCTTCTTGAACCAGATCTAGCCTGCTGGAAAGGCAACAAGGATGGTCTTTCATGGTGAGCTGTCTGCACAAGGCAATAAAGTTCAGCTTTGTGAGCACTCTGAATAAGAAAAAAAATTAGTTTTTTAAAAAAAAAATCACATGTCAAACTGAACCACACAGAATAGCAGAGACTCACGCCTTATACTAATCACTATCTTTGTCTAATTTCAATTTTTGCATACTTTACATGAAACAGATAACAGGACCTCCATATTCCACAATGGCAGACTTTCTTTTCTACCTATAAGGCATCTCTATTTAGAGCACCTGAACTCCAAAAGTCAATCTATACCGCTGTCCTGGTTTGCAAGTAGGTTGAAGCTTTAGGGACCAACTTTGGTGGCCTTCAAGACGTGCAACTCTCTTACAAGTTAATGCCAGCTTTGATATGAGAATAGAGATAAAATGCTGGATTAACGCTTATCTCACTACACTTCAAAGAGTGGCAAGTCAGCTAAGGAAGCAGAGAAAATATTCCTACTCCAAAACCAGTAATGATCTTCCATTTAGTGGGCCAGAACTTTCACATGGTTATCGAGAACAAAATTCAAGCTACAGTTAATAACACACAAATAGAAGCATTGTAACACCAAATATCTGTGATTTCTACCATGCTTAGAGAATATAGTCAGGAGCAGGAAAAAAAATACTGAATTTCTTCCAAAAAGTAAGTGTATTTGACATATATATGTGCATATAAGTATGTATTTGAAAGAAAGCTGTTTAAGAAATGTGAAAGGTTTTTTCCCTCCTCCTCTTGTAAGCAGGACAAAGATTGTGTAAACTCCCTGTGCCATCAATCCTGGATGGAGAACAGCAATGCTGCTGACAGCAGTTGCTATTCTTTTGATACACCAGACACATGCCTCACATTCCTGTGGCAGCTGACACTACAATTAGCCCTTGTATGGATAAAAGGGGGTGGGGAAGGAAAGAGTTCTTCTAGAGAGCTTTTGGTTTCCATGGATAAGCCTGGTTTCTTCTATGGCAGTACTGTCACTTGGAATCATAAAGTCTTTATACTCTGCCTTAATTCCATTCGTATGTAACTTTGCATATTAGTAAGGATTTCTGAGAGGGGAACATTTACTGAGTTTCAATCTTGTTTTGTGAAACTTCATGCCAGTGAAAATCGAGCAGGCAGAAAAAAAGTTCTCAAGAGTCAAGTTATCTGGTACATGAATGATATATCTACTGAAACTGGGAAAGGTTTTGCCTAGTAAGTTTTTTGACTTTTTTTTTTTTACAGTTTCCTTGTAAATTATTTCTGACTAAGGATAGTGCAGAAGACTTGAGGGTTTATTAAGTGCCTGATTTTGTATAAAGTCACACAGGACAGAATTTTTGTAAAGAAATAGTAGGTGTAAAGAAACTAATAGAGCTTGACATATTTTACTCTTGACAAAAAAACAGTTCAGTGATAACAACAATTTCATAATCTCCAATATTCATAAATAATTAAATGTTATGTCTGGTCTCCAGTAAAAAGACTTGAAAATATGCCCACACCAAAGTGATAAATGATAATTTGTAAAATTTAAGTAAGGAGAGAAACATACATACATATTTAGACAAATCACAAACTAGCTCAAACATTCTATGTTAAAGACAAAGAGATGCACAAATTTGTGCTTAGAGGTCAATATCTTCTCCATTCACCACAGTCATAACAGAAGCACAGTGGCTTCTGTTCTGGCTATGCCACAGGCTGAGGCATAGCTGCCAAGACTGCTGTTTTCCCTGCTGGCCACACAATTTTGCCCTTCTCAGAAGCCAAAAGGGAAGGCAATGCCTATTGGTTTTCCTCCAGCTCACAGCTCAAGATGCATTGTGTGCTTTAAGAAACAGCTTCTTCAGTTTTAAATAAAAGTCATGTTTTACATAAAAGTCATGTTCTACTTCCCTGATTTAACTCATAATTTGATTATCCAAATCCAGAATTCCCAGGGGCTTACATAAGACATTCCAAATAAACATTTCGCTCCTTTTCCCCTTATGTCTGTATTTCTCATGCTATTCTATTTAGGACTGATGTTTGTGGTAAGTACAACCAGAAAATACCTTCCTGTTCAAAGGAGAAAAAAAACATTTCAGTAAAATCCTTATTCTTCCACTGCCAACCCATACTGTGTTATCACAAGCCCTGTGAACAACCGCACACCGTTGTTAAATAATTTGATCCTCTTGCTTTTACATTTTGTGTTTTTAAGGTTGGAGCATGAACCAGGACAAAACTAATACTTATTTCTCCTCCTTCTTTTTGTACCCTTCCTACTGACCAGGATGAGAAAGAAACCATGTCTGAAATTTATCATACAGGTTTTATTACTTCTCATTGAATTCTTACATGATATGTGGTAGCTATATCCTAGGCTCTCCTTAAGAGGATATGCTTACCTCTACACCACTCAAATACAGAAACATGCAGTAAAAACTAGATTTTGCACTCTGTTCTCCATTCCTTTCCCCTTCAATATATTAAGCAAACAGTTTTACCATAGAGTTAGTATGATCAAATGGGTAGAGCTGTAGGTTACAAGTGAGCACTTTGCCACTGAATCAGAGTTGTCCTGCACTGACAGTGTACGCCACTGTTGAGTAGTTTCTTTCACGGAACCGTTTTCCACCAAGACTTCCTTCTATCTGTCCACCTTAAGGTGTTTCACAAGCATGAAGTCAGCCAGTGTTCTCTTCCTCCGTATTTTAAACATGCTATTCATTGAAAAAAGGTTTAAAGAGCCGTCTTATTTAGCTGCAAAGGATTTTCAGAAACACTGTACACAAGTGTAGAAAAATCAGAGCACAAATGACCTGCCCAATAAACCGGTGGTTGACCCATAAGACACCTTCACATTCCCCTACTCCTACTGTATATAAACAGGTTCTGTAGCCTGAACAGCAGAATTGGTACGAATTTTACCCTTGCAAAACTCCCTCACTTCGTGGTTGAAGCCCTGGGAGCTGCCCAGAAGTACGAGCCAGCCTGATCCCAGGTCTCCTCCTCGGACAGAGCTCACTAGAGGGAGCACACACACCACTGCCTCTTGTCACCAGCACTGCAACCTGATGAAGGAGCCCATCTCAGATTTGTCAGTCTCCTCAGCTGCTGAAAGTGAAATGAAAATAATAAATTCTAATGAACAGATATAAAAATCACCATTTCAATTTTCTATGGAGGATTTTCCTTTAAAGAAATTTGAGTTTAGAACAAAGCCTGATTGTTCTGACAGAAAAAATACAATAATAATAAAAAGATGAACTTGTTAATGAATAAATCACATCTCACTTTCCAGAAACACAAAGGTAGTTTTTCCAATCCTCCTCATTTTCAACATTTGCACTGGGATAATAAAATAATCTCATTACCATATGGTCTGAGGAAAGAAGAGAAACTAGGGATTCCAGACAGACTGTAAAATGAAGACTTGATTTTCCCCCCCCATCTTTCATCAGTTTATTTTCCTAATCCTGTATTGCTGAGAGATTCTAGTATAGACAATTGCATAGCCAAATGATTCATTACTATAAGCAGGCTCTGTTGGGCAGCAGCAGCTCTTCTGGAAATGACTGCTGCAAGCTCCGGCTGAAGTCATGAAATGAGGAAATTGTTCTATGGCCCAGCCTTTTTTCTGCTGTTCTCTTTACCCACCTTTCCAAGACAGACCAGTGATGCATTTCAGGCAATTTTTTCAGACATGTATGCCAATATGTTGATGATTTGTCTAAAACACAAAGAGCTCGTGCACTTGACTTATTTTTTCAACTACGAACTTTGCATAATTAACACAAAAGTCACCTGAGCCTGATGGTGATGACAGTTCCCTGTGGTCTAAAACAGTCCTTTGAACGATGAGAAGCACATAATTTCCTTCAGTCTGCATATTTACACATTCATTTCCTCCATCCAGCTACAGGTGCTTAGGGCAGTTCCTTTGCTTTGGGTGCTGGTGTCTGCACCTTGCATGTCCCAGTCTCTGCTCCCGTTTTCTCTCCTACCCTTTTCTGTTCACCTCTTCAACCCCGCCCTTTGCTTTTGCTTTACAATAATCTGGCGAGAAGATTGGAAATGTCTTTTTAGATCCATTTGTAACCCTCTGGTGAAATGACCCTTGACTCTTCCTTTGCTTTGTACTCGCCACAGGCTGTTTGCTTTTTCTACCTGTTTCACTGGCACAGTTCTTCATGCACTTGTGCATGAAGGAATTTCTCTCCTAATACTTATGTGGCATGTATCCCACTCTTAATTCAAAGCAGTCAGTAGACAGGTCTCCTCAGGAGAAAGGCCAAGGTCCCACTTAGTCTTGCAAGCAGGTACAGAGAAAGGTCTACTGATTATTTCAGATACAGTAATCCCTTGAATTTTGTGTGGGTCTGGGACTGGAGGAGTCCCACAAAAGCTGAAATCTGTGAAGAGCAGTGGATAATACATATGCAAATAAGCCTGCCCAACATCCTGCCCCCTCAGCCCTGGGGCACTGGGGGCGTTTCCAACACTTCCCCTTTGCCATGCGATGGGACAAGGGAATGAAGGGGGTTTTCTCTGCCCCTCCCTGGCACAGTGGGCAGAGACAGGGGAGTGGAGGGGAGCGTCGGTGCCATGCTGCAGGGGAGTACTGTCCTCCCCTGCCCTCCCCTGGCACAGCAGGCACACCTTGCTGGGTCTGGCCTGTGGCTGTGCCGGGCACAAGCGGCAAGGCAGGGCTGGCCTGGCCTGGTGCAGCACTCCACCAAGTTCCTGACCCTACACAGCCCTGGGGTGACCATCTGTAATAAACCCTTGACACTGTTTTATGAAGCTTCCCCACCATTTAATCTCTCCAACACTCATAAGGGACGGAATTCTGGGTGGTACCCAAGCGAGCAAGAGGCATCTCCCCTCTGATCCCCAGCACGAGCCAGTCCCATTCCCCAGTGTGGCAAAGGCACTCACTGTGGATGCATGTCTGTCATGTGCTCACATGACACAGAAAAACATCGCTATTGATCGAGGGAAGACAAAGATGTCTTCACAGGAAAAAGCCCATGAAGAACGGAAGCCACAAAATTCGAGCCGCGAAGAGGGGAGGGATTACTGTGTACCAGGAGGTTAAGAGCAGTCAGCTCTACTTATGTAGGCATATAAGAAGACATCACACATTGTGAGTGCCTGTGTTTTTGGGAAAGAAAGGGGGAGAAGAAAAGACTTTGGAAAAAACTAAAACTTATCCTTTTATCTTATAAGGTCACAGAGAAATACCAAAGCAGCCACCCTAGCCTGTAAATCCCAGTAAACTCAACTTTTCCAAAGAGACAACCTTTAAAAAGAAATTACTGTAGCCCTCTCTAGCGGAGTGCACCATTCCAGCCCTGTCAGATTGCTGTAGGTCATGAGCTGAACATATTGAGGGTTCATTTCTCTAATAAAGGAAGTAAGTCACTTTCCCTGCACTTGGATTAAAGTGATCTTTCAGCAGCTGCCACAAAGTCCTTGCTTGTTGGTGGTAATTTGGAATCTTTATCCCTCTGCTGCTCAGCAGTTCTAGCACTCGTGCAACATGTTTTTCCAAACAAATGTGGATAACCAATTTATAAAAACACCAACAAAGCCAAATCATTATAAAAAAGGAAGGCAGTGTTTTTCAATACGGATGAGATTTTTCTTAATATGTATTTTGTCGCTCTTGTTTTCACTGGTTCTCTGACATTTTTGAATTGTCTTTAGTGCCAAAACTTCCTTTTGAGCAGACCAATCCATCTGAGTGTGGTGTAAGAATCAATATGGGTTGGGAAATATTAAACCCATTTCTCTCCTGAATCTTAAAATGCAAAATATTTTTCGTTAACTGTACCATATTCAACCTTCTAAATAACTGGAAGATGCTTCTTAATTTTTAAAGTTTTTTTCTGAATTCGTGAAAGATTAATCTTTAAAGAGCACTGACTACAAGCTGACAAGCTACATACACAGACATAATTTATGAGACATCTTTATCCAAGGAATTCTTGATCTTCCACTTCTGGTATCACACACTCCAAGATGTAACAGATGAGAGATGTTTCTATGGCAAAGGTCTCACTTTAACTATCACTGCAGGGAAAATAAAATGACCACTTAAATCATGACAGAAGCAAAACTTCAAAGAACAAAACAGGATTCCTCAAGTTTCCCTGGAATTCTTCACCTGTTGTTGTAGCACTAGCACAATTCTTGTCAGTTTTGGTAACTCCAGAAATATTTGTTTCAAGCACATCAGTTACTGAGAGGGCAGCATTTTTTTCTGAGACAGCTTCCTGGTAATTCCCATTCAAAAGTATGCCAGCCAAAAAGAGAACATGGGACACCAGCAGGATTTTAGGAGAGAACTGGATGAGAAAGCCTAAGATGAGGTCACACAATATGGTCTTCATGAAAAGATGATCTAAATATTTATATGGTAGTACTTAAAGACTCCATTTGAAGAAAGAGAATAAAATACGAAATCCCTTTGTCTGTTAGAGCCAAAACTTTGAATCAAAGCTTATTGAGAAATTGAACAGGAGAAGCCAAAAAAATAAATGAAGATTTTTATGTTAAAAAATGTCTCCAATATGAGCCACAACAATCCAAAACAGGAAATGGGAGATTTTCCTCTGCCATGTGTGATTCCTCCCTCAACAGTGAAATAATGCAGTAGTTCTACTCTTTTTAAGTTGATCCAGACACAACATCAAGAATACCCAGCCTCATTTCTGTAGGATTCTCTATTTCTCTATTAAGAGGTAGCTTGGCATAAAACCTTTGCAGCAACTCAAAGTCAATGGTGAAAATGTACAAGCTGTTTGAAAGGCAAGACTTACACAGTCACAACTGATCTGTTGATTCTTGTTCTCTACTGAAGATGAATATTGACTTTCCTATTTGTTCCTGTGTGGATGTATTGATAATAAACCTTTGATAAATACCACAAGCACCACTTTGAGAAGAAGGTTCATTCATGTTGGAAGGCAGATGAAAGGACAAAGGCCTTAGGAAGTTATTTCACTCCCAGTCCATTAGTAAAAGGTCTAGATAATCTAGCACATGAGCACTATTTGGACCACTGACATGCCTTTAATTACAGCTCTCATAATTGGATTCACTGCTCTAATAAAAGGGCAAATGCTTGATCTAATTTGTTGGAAAAAAAATGGGGTCCTATTAAAACTTAATCTCTAATACCAGGCTTTATTTTGATAAGGGCATATCTTTTTCAGACTGATTTTATGCAGTACAGATACATTTTCAGTACAGGAATGGCTCTTTCCAGGGCTAATGTTGCTATGATGGGACTAGAGGATGTAACACTTTGCTATATATGATATAGGCAGCTATACATTATTGTCTGGCTCAGTCTCCTTTGCATTTAAAATAGTCTGGTAGTGTTCGGGCTGTTTTTTGCACAGTGTGTTGTGCTTGGCTACGTGTTTTGTTAAACTCAGAACAAGCTAGCGCATTCAAGACTCTTCCACACAATTCTCCCCTGAGTCAGATAAAGACACTGCTATTCCATCAGACCAACTCAAGATATTTCCAATCTCATTCTACAGTTTCTGTCCCCCTGCTGGAGTTTATTTTGCTGAAAGACATCAACATTAAGTTAAAAGAAGCAGTGGGAAAAATCCTTTGTCTCAGAAGTATGTTTGGGGCTAGCGAAATGTATACATGAAGGAGCAGGAAGCAGAGCTGGTCAGGGGGTTTATAATAGATAGACTTCTTCAAAACAAACTTTTCATCACCAGAGGACCATATGTCTCTGCACATTTTTCTTACTGGAAGTGTATACCAAATTTTTGCAGTCCTAAAGTAAAAACTAATTAAGACATTGACACTATAAAAGTGAAAAGGAAGTGAAAATGTTGGGAAAAATTAAGTATTAAAGATTATTGAAATATAACTTTTGGTTTTATTTCAGTATAAAGCCACATCCTTTTCTCCTTTCAAAATGTATGCAAACAAAAATCTGTTTAAGAATAATTTCAAAGATCTTAAGTTGATCTTCCTCTCTGGTCAAATAGTTACTGAGAGTCTCTATACCTGACTGCTTCTTTAACAGAACAGATTAGACTTTCTTCTCAAGTAAAGCACTGTAAAGCTAAAGATCATTCAGCTTCAGTGTTAGACCTGATGTCTCCTCACTTGCCTCAGCCACGGACAAGGAATACATCCAGGTTACAGGTTGACTTGAACTATCGAGTCAGCCATGACCAGTATTGATCACTGTAATAAAACCAGTTTAGAACTGCAGAGAAGACAGAAAAACTCTTCTCAAAGAGCAAATGTATCTCATTGAATCCAATAGTATATTTAATAAAAGACCTCTCCACAAAATTAATCTCTTGAAAAAATTTTATAGCAGAAAGAGATCAAAAAAAAAGGCAAAACCTCTAAAAGAATAATTGAGCAGAAGATAAACAATATAGTTGCAACAATGTTAGTCAGAAACTGTGAATTTAACGTCTTTGAAAATTCAATTTGACAAACTTTTTTCCAATTAGGGCTTTCTAGGTGCCACACCAGAAAAAGTAAGACATCTACATCATTTATCTGATTATACATAGTCAGCTTTTAATAGGATTCTGGAGACTTTAGTGACAAATTGTGATGCAAACCCAAGACTTTTAGGCAAATAAACGTTAATAAGGAAAGAGGAAAGAGTCTTGTCAGGGTCTTGCAAAATGTCTAACTCACAAACACGTGTGGGTCATTAATATGCGTACAGGCTACACCCATTGCTCCACCCCCAGCCAATCAGGAGTGCTTGAGAGTGTTTTCCGCTCCTCCCTGCAGGCTCTCACAGCACAGGGGAGCAAAGGGAAGTGTTTCTGACCCCTCTCTGCTTGGGGAGACCCCCCAGAGTATCCCTGGGCTTCCACTGCCGGGCTGCTGCCAGCNTTCTCTTCGGCCAAGCTGCCGCTTCCACTGCCGGGCTGCTGCCAGCGCGCATGCTTGCACTGCCTCCATGGTGGGGAAGCTCTTGGGCCACAACAGGGAAGGGGTGTCCCTGGGCTCAGGTTGGCGCTCTTGGAGCCTAGGAAACTTTAACTTGTGGGCACATCCCGCTGCTGCCCCATCCCAGCACTCAGCTGCTGCCCCACCACTGCCACAGCCAGTCCAGCCCCACTTTTGTGGGGCACTTTCCCTGGGGCTACGTCATCACCAGGTGTGCCGGCGTGCAGCCCCTGGGCACAGATTGCATCGCCTTCCCAGCCTGTAGCCATGGAAACAGTAACACATGTCTGGCAGGGATCAGTCCCCCGGCTGGACTTAGAGTAACAGGGGGCAGCGTGACTTGTGGCAGTGCTGTGCTGGGTCTCAGCATCCGCCTGGGGCATACCATGGGGTGAGCCTTCCACTGTAGGGACAGGGCATGGGGACACACAGGAGTGGGGCAGGGACTGGGGCATGGCGCCACGGGACCATAAACACCACGGGAGCGAGAGGTATGGCACGCCCTCCCTGCGGGGTCGGGCTAGTCCCACCCCACAGAGAGCACCGGCAGCACCCCTCAGCAAAGCAGAGGCACTGTGCATGCATCAGCCAGAAAGCTTGGCAAGTCACTGAGGCAGATTTGTGAGGAAATTTCTCACAAACCAGCGAGGTCACAATGGAGGGGTCACAATGCAGCGAGGTATGACTGTAATCACATGTAGAGTTTCCCTGGGAACTTTTTCTGTATTCTCTATCTGGTGACTGCAACAGCCACTTTGAAAAAACATAAGACTAGACAACAAATACAGTCCTAGTAGAAATATCTACAGTGAAGGTTGTATGAAGGAGATATGTAACTTGGTCCCCATCAGTTTGGGCATTTTCAATGTTCCAGGTTTTGCAGCAGCAGTCTCTTCACACTGGATTTCTCTATGACTGCACCTTTTCTCACTTCCGTGCACTGTCCCTTGGTTTTCCTCCCCTCTGCTGATGGTGCTTAACATATCTGTCCTGCAAACACTCTAACATTAACCCTTCTTCACCCCTCTCTCCTCAGTTGTTCTTTTGCTGCTGTGACATCGTCTCCATTAATTGCCAGAACTAGTCCATGAAGGATGTCACTTGTGTGTTCAGCTATAGGGTTTTTCGAAGAAATATGAGAAGACTAATTTGACAGGTGTACATTTTCACCAACTGGCTTAATAAATCACTGTTATCCCATTTCCCTCCTTTGTCATTTAGTCTTGGCATTTTACTTTGTCAACTCCACTTGCTGCCATCATGTCTGCTTAGACTGTGAGCTCTTCAGAATAACAGACTTCCTTTTCGATATAACTAGACAATTATTAAACAGAAGGTTCTCTAAAATAATGAAGATTTTTCTCAAGTCAGCTTTAATACATTTGTTATTTCAAAGTAGTTTCAAATAGGCAGGAAGACGTTGGTGCTCTCAGCAAGGAGGTCATGAAATGAAAAGGCCCTAAAGAGTAGCTATTTTGATGCATTTGAGAACAGCCGGCATGAAATTGGTTCAATTCTCTTTTAAAGTATTAAAAAAAGGCTCCTAACGGCAGCCAAACTCTGCTTCCATGCAAGTCAAAAGCTTTGCCATCGATACTCACACAAATGTCAAGTCCTTTCCAAAGTTCTCTCCCACACACCTGGTTTATACTCAGCACATGTAGATATGTATGACTGCACTTCAGCTAGCATTACTAAAAACCAAAACAAAGCCACAGCAGAGACCAATATTTTTCACGTGTTTTTGACACTTATTTTGCTAGTCATGCAGTCCTGTAAACATTGCAACGTTTCCCAGTGCAAAATGAAATAAAGAATATAAACATAAATGAAACATTAAATCATACAATAAATTAAACAAGCAAAAATGCACTTTTAACTACTGAAATCACAATACCAACTCTACATGCAANTAGTGACAAATTGTGATGCAAACCCAAGACTTTTAGGCAAATAAGCGTTAATAAGGAAAGAGGAAAGAGTCTTGTCAGGGTCTTGCAAAATGTCTAACTCACAAACACGTGTGGGTCATTAATATGCGTACAGGCTACACCCATTGCTCCACCCCCAGCCAATCAGGAGTGCTTGAGAGTGTTTTCCGCTCCTCCCTGCAGGCTCTCACAGCACAGGGGAGCAAAGGGAAGTGTTTCTGACCCCTCTCTGCTTGGGGAGACCCCCCAGAGTATCCCTGGGCTTCCACTGCCGGGCTGCTGCCAGCACGCATGCTTGCACTGCCTCCATGGTGGGGAAGCTCTGGGGTCACAGCAGGGAAGGGGTGTCCCTGGGCTCAGGTTGGCGCTCTTGGAGCCTAGGAAACTTTAACTTGTGGGCACATCCCGCTGCTGCCCCATCCCAGCACTCAGCTGCTGCCCCACCACTGCCACAGCCAGCCCAGCCCCACTTTCGTGGGGCACTTTCCCTGAGGCTACGTCATCACCAGGTGTGCCGGCGTGCAGCCCCTGGGCACAGATTGCATCGCCTTCCCAGCCTGTAGCCATGGAAACAGTAACACATGTCTGGCAGGGATCAGTCCCCCGGCTGGACTTAGAGTAACAGGGGGCAGCGTGACTTGTGGCAGTGCTGTGCTGGGTCTCAGCATCCGCCTGGGGCATACCATGGGGTGAGCCTTCCACTGTAGGGACAGGGCATGGGGACACACAGGAGTGGGGCAGGGACTGGGGCACGGCGCCACAGGACCATAAACACCACGGGAGCGAGAGGTATGGCACGCCCTCCCTGCGGGGTCGGGCTAGTCCCACCCCACAGAGAGCACCGGCAGCACCCCTCAGCAAAGCAGAGGCACTGTGCATGCATCAGCCAGAAAGCTTGGCAAGTCACTGAGGCAGATTTGTGAGGAAATTTCTCACAAACCAGCGAGGTCACAATGGAGGGGTCACAATGCAGCGAGGTATGACTGTAATCACATGTAGAGTTTCCCTGGGAACTTTTTCTGTATTCTCTATCTGGTGACTGCAACAGCCACTTTGAAAAAACATAAGACTAGACAACAAATACAGTCCTAGTAGAAATATCTACAGTGAAGGTTGTATGAAGGAGATATGTAACTTGGTCCCCATCAGTTTGGGCATTTTCAATGTTCCAGGTTTTGCAGCAGCAGTCTCTTCACACTGGATTTCTCTATGACTGCACCTTTTCTCACTTCCATGCACTGTCCCTTGGTTTTCCTCCCCTCTGCTGATGGTGCTTAACATATCTGTCCTGCAAACACTCTAACATTAACCCTTGTTCACCCCTCTCTCCTCAGTTGTTCTTTTGCTGCTGTGACATCGTCTCCATTAATTGCCAGAACTAGTCCATGAAGGATGTCACTTGTGTGTTCAGCTATAGGGTTTTTCGAAGAAATATGAGAAGACTAATTTGACAGGTGTACATTTTCACCAACTGGCTTAATAAATCACTGTTATCCCATTTCCCTCCTTTGTCATTTAGTCTTGGCATTTTACTTTGTCAACTCCACTTGCTGCCATCATGTCTGCTTAGACTGTGAGCTCTTCAGAATAACAGACTTCCTTTTCGATATAACTAGACAATTATTAAACAGAAGGTTCTCTAAAATAATGAAGATTTTTCTCAAGTCAGCTTTAATACATTTGTTATTTCAAAGTAGTTTCAAATAGGCAGGAAGACGTTGGTGCTCTCAGCAAGGAGGTCATGAAATGAAAAGGCCCTAAAGAGTAGCTATTTTGATGCATTTGAGAACAGCCGGCATGAAATTGGTTCAATTCTCTTTTAAAGTATTAAAAAAAGGCTCCTAACGGCAGCCAAACTCTGCTTCCATGCAAGTCAAAAGCTTTGCCATCGATACTCACACAAATAACTGCACAAATGTCAAGTCCTTTCCAAAGTTCTCTCCCACACACCTGGTTTATACTCAGCACATGTAGATATGTATGACTGCACTTCAGCTAGCATTACTAAAAAACAAAACAAAGCCACAGCAGAGACCAATATTTTTCACATATTTTTGACACTTATTTTGCTAGTCATGCAGTCCTGTAAACATTGCAACGTTTCCCAGTGCAAAATGAAATAAAGAATATAAACATAAATGAAACATTAAATCATACAATAAATTAAACAAGCAAAAATGCACTTTTAACTACTGAAATCACAATACCAACTCTACATGCAAAGACACTAGCATTGATGTAGTGATGCACAAGCTAATTAAACTCACCTTGCAAGCTGTTCTGCAGCCCTTCTGTCTGGCATTTCAGGGACCATGTAGTTGCTTCTGAGAAGTGTGTCAAAAGGTGTGTGGCCACATGTCCAAATCCACCCATTGCTAGTAACTGAATGGATGTGAACTCAGCACCTGTAAATTTTGAGTTAGCAAGAAAACAATGAGTTATTAGCCCCACATGTTCTCTATGTTTGGCACAACTGCAGTTACCACATTTGCAGTGCAGGCAGGTTTTGCATTACTGATAGGCAGAACATACCCTAGGGAAGTAGAGGAAGCAGCAGCACTGATTGCTTACTGGGAATATTACCTCCCAGTTTTTTTCTTTCCAATGATACTTTTACTCTCAAGTTGATCTAACTTTTGAAGTGAAGCATCAGTCACGGTGCAAAGTGTTTCAGATTCACTATTTGGGGCTACAAGAAATTAAGAGGGCCCTCCCAAGCCAAGTTATTATACCTATAAATATATCCCAGGAAAAACTTTTCTGCCTAGCCAAAACACCTCTTACATGGCACTACTAAATACTGAAATATGGAGACTCAAGGGAAAAGGGTGAGAGATATTTGGGTGCCCAAGTTTAAAAGAAGGTGATGGAGATGGGAGAAGAAAATTCACCCCAGATAGTACTGACATCCTATAGTCAAATGGGGCTTCCCAAATTGAAAAGGTCTGCCTTTTCCAAGAGCATCTTAAATTGCAGACCACTTGAAAAGATACCTCAAGCTAGATACTCAAATGGTTTTTGAAAATGGGAGCTCTCAGCATAAGGGCTCAGAAGCAGGGGGACAGGGTGCAGGTACCCTGGGAATTAGCAGGTAGGTAGAAAACACACCATCAGGGCAGAGGAAGACATTTTCTTACTCTAAAAACCACTGAAACCCAATAACAAAACATTCCCCTCAAATGTCAGCTCTGCAGGACAGGGTTGTTCTTTGTTTTCTAGGAAGTGCCAATGCAGCATTTAAAAAGGTACTTTGTGATTATTTTCCCGTTCCTTGACTTAAGCTTTCAGGCAGCTTTGGTCTAACACTGTATTTTGTGCCTCCTGTGAAGAGGCAGACATCATCCTTTGACAGTACCTGCTGGGAGAACACGACATACTCTCAAGTAATCTTTTCTAACAGGGAGAAAATGACCTTTTGTGTAAAAGGTTTTTCCCAGATTTATGCCTCAGTTTACCCGGTAGGACAAATACGATTGTCAGAAGAAATGTGAAAACTGTTCAAACTAAGAAAGGACATCAGCTTAAATTTTAACACACTTAGTAAGAGTCACAGCAGGAAGCCGCCTGAAGAGGCTTTTGGTGAAGGCTCAGTGAGATGTTTCAAGTGTAACCTGTTAAATTTCTAAGCAGTGCAAGTAAGTGTGATAGTGCAAAGTCACAGGATCTAGCAGTCTTGTTAGCTGGCTACATAAACTTAAACTGTCCAGCCATTTTTAGGGCACGAGTGAAAATATTCTGCCAGGAAATAACTACAGTGTAAAGGGCTGTGTTTGAATGGAAAGAGTTCACCATAAAACACCAGTCCAAGCCTCACTCAGAAACATGTTAAAAATACACTGACCTTTCTGCTGCTTAATCAGCTCATTTTTCTGCACGCAGGCATCAACCAAGAATCAGGATTTTATTACTAGCAGAAATACTCAAGCAAGCCATATGAACAAGTTGCAGTACTTAATTATCAAATTTTTTAAAGACCTCTATTCTTCTGGTGAAGCAAGTGCTGAAGCAGGAGGAGGTTGCCTATCTTCTCCCCTAGTGACAGAATGGCAGAGCTGGCAGGATTTTCTAGGCAGCACAGCACAAGTCCAGGTGCTGCTAGCCCTGCAGGTGAGCTGCTCCCTGCCCCTTCCACTCGTTCCCTATCTCTCACTTCCACTCTCTCTCCTAGCCTCCTACAGGCTGCCCTTCATGCTCTGCTCCTCCTTCCTCTGTTAGTCAATATGGCCAGCTATTTCTGTCATCTATTTGTCCTCTTGCTTTTTTCTTTCAGAAATATCTATTAAAATTAACAACAACAACAACAAATTGCAAAATAATTGTGTTCCAGGCCTACCCAGTGCTTGATTTAAAATCTCTTTCTTCCTCTCAACTAGATATCCAAAACCCTTCTCATCTCTGGACTCACCTCTCCTTGGCATAGCTCATGGTCTCCAGGCTTACAGAAGACATTGGTTTCAAGTAAGTTTTTTCTCATGATTTCTAAGCCAGCCAAAAGGGAGCAATCCTGCCTTGACCCAGGGCTCCACTGAGATCAGTGGGTCACTGGGCTCAGTAATGGGTTCTTCATTACACCTCTCATCTTTCCACTCCTTTTGTCCTGGCTTTCCTACTACTTAATTTCAACTCAAAGAGCTCAATCTTATTTTTCAGAATATCATTAATTTTCATTGCAACAGAGTAGTTTTCTCTTCCAAAAGTGTCTGTGGGCAGTCAGAAGAACTACAGACCATGACAGTGTCTGAAAATGATACTGGCTGTGGAGTAGAGCACATGTGGCTGTGCATGGGAACGAAAATGGTAACAAGGGGACAATGGCCTTGAAAATGTAATTGCCAGAAATTTAATGGGGCATAAAGTTAAAAGGCTGATTGAGTTTTGCTTTTTCCCCCCATCTTTATTATAATGTCTCTTAATTGCTTCACTTCCTGAAAGTCCTAAGAGAGACTGGTGTCTCAGGGAAATGCATCAATGAAGGGAAGACAAAAGCTTGACTAGCTAAAACCAGAAAGCTTTCCTTCAAACCCCCAAAGCAGTTCCTAGTCTGCTGGGGAAGAAGCAGCCAAGAAGCGTTGTGCAGCAGTCTTTACTGGTGAAGTAGAAATCAAAAAATAATTTTTTAATTTTTAATTCCTTATGTCTCTAGAGATTATAAGGCATTTTCTGGGAGGCTGAGATGTATTAAGCTGTATATGTGGTCACTACTTATAAAAATCACCACAATGTTCTCTGTTTTCCCTCTTTCTGACAAATTAGGAACCTACAAATACTTCAGCTTCCTCCAGATGCTTGGGGTCACTCAAAACTGTTAACACTAGACTCAGATGAAAAGACATCACACATACTGTACATACAGGCTCTCAAACATGGGTAGTATCAGTTCATGGAACAGAGAACAGAGTGATTTTATTAATTGATAACCCTTTATATTACTGCAGGTTTTAATGCTCCCAAGTGCTAATGGAATATAAATCTAGCATCTTAAGTTGTTGCCTTATATGGGAAGAGAGCCTTGCAGTCTGCTTCTGGGGTACAATTTCATAATCATTTAGAGAAGTTGTCTGCGTCAGAATTAGAATACGAAGGTTTGATCACCTGGCCAACCCAAAATAGAAAATAGTTTAAACATTTACAATGTAGTAAAAAAACTCTCTCCTTTTTTTCTTTTTTCAAAAACATGTTTTTCCAGATTTATACAGTTAGCCACAAAACGCTTGGGCTAAATACTTGTTTCTGTACTGTTCCCTCTTTTCACTGTCCAGAAGCTCATGGGCCAAATTGTGAGGTCTTCACTGCTCCTTCCAATAGCTCTGTTGTCTTACTATTCCTACCTTTACTTCATGCTGCTTTTTAACATTCCATCATCAAAACTGACCTAAGAAAACACAAGAGCACTCCTCAGCACTCAAGTGCTCCTGCTCCTCCTTCCCACCAGGCCTTTGCTGCTGAGATGCCAGTCTCTGTTCAGAGACTCTGCCGGGGGGACATCAGCCTCTGGCACAGGCTGATGCCACCTGCAGACACCCACCTTTCCCACTACTGTAGATGCTTTGGCTGTACACAGCTTCCCTTGGCTCTAGGCAGGATCAAACGTGTTCTCTGTTTTGTCATCTGCCTGTCACAGACCCCTGCTCATTCTAAGGAAACATGCCCTCCCCAGTGTAACCACCCAGTGGCAAATATTCTGCCTACAAAGTTCCTTTCCTATACAACTCATGCACTAAACTTGCCAATAAGCTCAAGCTCTTGCTGAAATTTGGAGAGTCCTGTTCTTGACCTGAGAGCAACTGAATTTCACAGGGAATATATCAGAGGGATGTGAAACGACCTGATACCATGAGTAAAAAAAGAAAAAAAAATTATGAGAAATGCATGCCTTTTTCACATTTCTCTAATCCAGTTATGACCCTTAACATGTTTATTTTTATTATGCTTACTGTCTATTTTGTACTGTAAAGGATATGTAGCTCTTTTTGATATTCTTATTCATATGCTATTTATGTAGAAAAACTAGGCAGTTGGGTTTTTGTTTTTTCTCACAGAGATCAGTTTCCTAAGTCTTTTGAGTGGCAAAAATTCCATTTCTTCTGATCATTTGGGTTTTAATATAAAAGAAACATGTTATTTCCAGGTGGATTTACTTGTTTTACACCTTTCAGTTCTGAACAAAAGTGGATTTGTCTTCTTGTTTAAGCTGTATTCAGACTTTCTATTTCACTGTGTGGTCATATATTACAGCTGGTGAAGTCATTCTAAACTGGTATTTTGCCTTTTGTTTTTGAGAATCCTATGTGGAACTGCCTAGATAGATAAACTTTGTTCAATCTGTTTCTGAAATAGGAAGCTGCAGATGTCAACAAATGGGTGAATCAGTCTCAGATCACTCCATACGGTGTTACAACAGGAGTAGGATGTTTTTCCTGAATGGCATGTTGATTTGGGTGCACTCCAAGACAACAGAAGGACCAGCATCCTGACTTACTCTGTTAGATTGCAACACCGTGGCTCTGCTAACGTGAGTTTAACTGTGATGGCAGATTACTGCCTAAAGCACAGATTTTAATTGACACTCACTAAATTTGATATAACCCATTGTCCGTGCACCTCAGGTTCAATATTTAAAACTGTTGAGAACATCAAAGCCTTACTGACATTAAAGGTGAATCAACTCTGAACAAACATAGTACTATGCAACGTTAAAACGCCCTGAGAACTCATTTTCTGTGTGTTTCATCAGAACCTGGTGACTCTACAGAGTGCCTTAACTATATGTGTGTGAAAGAGGAGTGGCTGCACCCCCTGCTTCAGTAAAAATATGAAGGGACCACCCAGGCATTTCCATAGAAAGTCATACTGCAGAGAGAGCACCCGTTTTCTTAACGTTAATAAAAATCAGCTAAATGGTGCAAACAGCAAAGACATTATTTGCACTCTGGACTCTACACTAAGTCTGTCAGAAAGAAAGGACTTCTTGGTATGATCTATTAAAGCACTGACAGCTTTTAAGGTGAGGTGGAAAGTTCAGCCTTCACAGATGACAGTTGTCCTTTGTCACCAGAGATCTCAGAAGGAAAAAAATTATTACTCTCAGCTAAAAATTAAGATTGAACGAGAATCATGCCACCAGAAAGACTGTTGGGACTGTTCTGCTTTTATAGTTACTGTCTTGATATTTTGTTGAGAGAGTAATAATGTGCCAAGGTGTACAAAAGCTTTCTCCAATTTATCTACTTGACTTCTCACATCTTTTCTTCCCATTTGAACTCTTGTAATGCTCTTAATCAAAGGTCACAGGAGACACTGATACACAGGCAAACTTTATATATGGCAAAGCAAGGTTATCACACCTGATGAATCCAGGCTCCCTCTAACACTTCAGAATCTCTCAGAAGAGAGACTCTGAACTTGGAGTCATTCCCATTGGTTTTAAAGCAAATTCTTATACCGACATACATTCGTACCCCTACACATATATACATTTATATAAATTTGTACAAATATATCTTATGTACGTATACATATATATACATATATGCACATCTCAATTCAGTAGCTTCTAGGCAAACCACAACTACTCCCCAGTTAATTTTTCATGTAACTAAAAAGCCAGTCGTGAAAAATAAAAGAATAAAATTAATGCTTCCCGTTTCAAACCCAAAAGAGTAAAATTTCCTCCATTTTACATTGCAAAACTGAATAATTAATTTTGAAAACAAAAACCTTTTCAAGTGTGTTTTGAAATGTTCGTAGGAAAGACATCATATTTCGTTTTGCCCTAGCTTTTGCTGTCTTGCTCAATATGACAGAAGTCACCAGCAAAAGAACAGGAATAAAATGTTGTCTCCTGGAGGATAAATCCTCTCACATCATTGCTGTGAGCCATCTGCCATGCATTTTTAAGCATCTTGCCCCTAATATCAGTATTAAGTGGCTGCAGGGAGAACTCAGCATTCCAGGCACTTACCAACCCATTGGACTGACTTCTGGAAAATCCCACTCTAACAGTCCCTTGCTGAGGCGAATCTGGTGAGCACAGCTATGCATTAGGAAAAAAAGAGGTGATCAAGTGGCATGTTATTTTTACAATGGTTCTGACTATGGCCTTCAATTATGTTTAGCATCTGAATACATTACGTTTACTACCTGAGGATTTTAAAATAATTTTTAACTTAAAGAGAAGTATTTAACTGATGCATAAAGTGAGACAAAAAGAAGGTGAAAGAATCTCTCCAGCTTGTCTGCCTGGCTCTGGTAGACCTGCAGAAGGGGAAGGCACATGAGATCATTTTGTGAACTCCCATGCTTCAGTACATAACCTCCTTCAGCTTCCACAGCACTATTACTTGGAAAGAGTCACATGGTGCTCCCAAAACCTGGGGATATTGTTTATGGCATTACCAGTATAAGAAAATTGGGTTAGTACTAAAAAATCATCACTACAAACACCTCTTACAAATGGTAAGCCAAAACTCTCTCAAGTTGAAACAGAAAATGGCAAAAAAAGTAATCCATTTCAGATCAAAATTCTGACAACACCATGTCAACAAGAAAAATATTAGAAGGTTAGCAAACGTAGTAACCTTTTAAATGTTTTTATCTTCTCTCCGTGTCCCATCACACTTTATCAGGCACAGTCCCCACACTGCAGTCATTTTCATTAAAGCCTTCCTGGTAAAGCATTTTTGGCATATTTTTTTCAGAGAAGCATATTCATTTTTTTCAGTGCAAAAAAATATTTTACCCGTGTCCTCTGAGTCTTCTTTCCTAATGCTGCTTTCCCCCTCACATTTATTATTTTATTTTCTAGTCCACCCCTTATTTTTCGGCTTGTTCTGGTTTGAATTACAGAGAAATGATAAATTTTATTCAGTGTTGTTATAAAAATGTTTCTTCTTGTATTCTGAGGTGTTGACCCCACTGTAGATGAAGGCTCTTTTCAGATCTAAATGGTGAATTTCTTCCAATTTGACCTGCTGCCTCACGGATGTTCTTTCGTAACATGATATTAGAACAGAAATGAAGACCCAGTGTGTGACATAGAAAAAACCCATAACCTTACAAAGTGAGTTTCTTTCAATTGCTTCTGACTATGTGATTTTGGGGATACTTCTTCCTCCACAGGAGCACTGAGTGATGCACAGGGTCCCACACTAAGTGAAGAGACACTTCTCAGTAACAAATATGATTTTGCCCTCTCTTCCTAAAAGTAAATGAAAAAACTCCAGCTGATACTGACTGCAGTAGCAGAAGAATAAGGTTTTGATCACACATAAAGATGCACGTATAGAGACACAAAATATACAATCATATTGAGAAGCACATAAAGCATGTTACGCATAAATCTCTGGCATATTAACAACTGAGATGCTGAGTTTATTTGTGCCGTCAAAGAAAAATACGGTTTCTTAAGCACATGCAAAGGTCCATGCAACTGGGTGTTTTATCTTGGAAAGCTATATCTCTAAGTCACAACAGTTTTTTTTCCTTCTTTTTCATATTTGCCCCTATTTTCCGGAAAAAAAAGAAGGTTTTACTCAGAAGGGGAACCTGCCCATGCTATAGTCTATGTCACTGGTAAATCATGTGCCTTCTGATCATAAGGGAGTTTTCACTTTCCCCTTGCTTTAGCACCTTTGTTTTCTAAGGCAGGCGCCACTGTTTCAGGAGGGTGCTCTTTGTCTATTTAAATTTTACTTGTTTACTCTTTTCAAAATCTAAAGCTCAAAATTGTTGAATGATGTAGTTTCAATTTAGCTCCTGTTCAGTTTCCTTGGAATCAAAATCTCCTCCATTCAATATAAAGAAAAAGGTAATTTAAATACTGAATTAAGTATCATTCTTCAGATTATTTGAAAGCTCAGCAGAGTTATAGTCAAAGTGACCACATAGCAGCTGATTTCTGTCTGCCCTGGGGAAATAATGCCCAGAAGACCCATATTAACCTTTCAGTACCACAGCAAACGAATTATCTGAGTTTCCTGCAAACACTAGCTTTTCCCCCAAGATGACAGCAACCTGGTTGACCCTTCTTTGTTCCATCCTAAAGCACTGGTATAAGCATGCTGGAAAACCTCCCTTCTTGGGCTAGAAATAAGAGAATTGCTCAACACACAGCAATCTTATCAGTTCCCTCCCCTTTGACAACAAAGAAGGCATATTTCAGTGCCTGAAAGACAGACAACCATGATAAAATGTTTCGCTTTCAGTCAAGATCCTAATCCCTGACCACCTGGAACTGAGAATCAGTGGGTGAAAAGCATTACTAAGTTTTTTATTTGCTGCCATTTGTCGTTGCTGCTGGGAGATGGCAGAGCTAATACAGTTAAGGGGAATCTACTTTCAGTCTGCAGAACTTTCACTCAAGCAAGACACAAGTCATGACACCCACACTGGCCAATATTCAATAACTGATATGAAATTTGTAGTTCAGATTACTCTTTCTTGTCACATACAAAATTCACTGGGAGTGTGAGAGAATAAAGCAAAAGAAAGAGAGAGAAGAAGAAGGAATGAAAGTCTTAATTTTGTCACAGGTTTATTCTTGCTCTAGCAAACAGCAAAATTTCTTGGAGTTTCCTTTACCTGAGACTCACTTTCAAAGTAAAATTCATCATGACATTTCCTGTGTTCAAAGGTCACCATGGCTGAGTCAAGTCTCTACAAGCCATCTCTGTTATCCATTCTTAAGATTTGTAAAATTAGTGCTTTGAGGGGAAGAATATGAAGATCTAAGCATAAACTTAATTCTAGATCCCCAGAAAAAATTAACTGCATATGTGTGAGAGAGAAAGAACACCTTTCCTCAGACCAAATTACTTCTTGATCTACTTAATATTGACTGAAATACTTGGAATACTTACATCTGCTGATTTGGATGCAGAGATGTTGTCTGTCATTCAAAACCTCATTAAGAAGCCAGTAGACATCTCCATTGCAAGGAATGAATAATGACATCAAGAAAATCTGATAACTTGTCAAAGAAAATGTGTACAAGACATGTGAAAACACTGGCCTTCTTTACTTCGCAACGGATCAGGACTCATTATGTCCTCTCTTGTCTTTGACACACACACGCCTTTGTAGTCTTGAAGAGAAGGGGCAAGATGGGGCAGAAGGCAACACCTGAAGAAACAAACCAGATAAAAGAGGGAAGACATGGTAAGATGAGCATATTTGTATTAATGTATCTACACTTTAATCAGCTATAAGTTGTCTCTGAATTTGAAGACAGAGATAACAATGCTTCTGAACACATGTATGATATCCGCTGCCAACCAGACCTGCACTCTCAGTGTGGGAAAGGCCCCCAGATATTCATAACTCTCTGATAGCAGCTTAACTGATTTCATTGTAGTAGGCAAACAACAGTGAGCTTCCTGCAGTTTTTTTATTCCTAGTGTTCTCCAATAAATTTATTCAACTTTTTCTGAAGGAGTTAAAAAACTCCTCTTGGAATGCATCTTAAAAAAAAATAAAATCTGATTAACGTCTTTTTTATTCCAGGGTCATAAACAGCTCCAATGAAGGCTGCAACCTTCATAACAGTTCAATCAGCAAGGAGGTGACTCCCACCTTCTGTACATGAAAAAGTGGGTGCCTGAGCATGCAACGTTCTCTCCTTCCTCCTTTTAATTTTATACCTCTGAAAATATTTACATAGAATAGGTTAAAATACAGGTACCGTGAAATCAGATATTGACTTGTTTTATTTGTGATAAAGTTTTTCTTGATTTGAAATATGAATACAAAAGAAGTTCCTTGAAGCAGAATTGCTCTCTAAATCTGCTCATCACTAAATTTGCCTGAGCCATCATAAGCAAGCTCTGTTTATCAGTACTGCAGCTCTTGACAAGGTTATAAAGGAGCTGTTTGCCAAACCTCTGGAGAATCCCACTAACAAGGTAATATCTGCCCAACTGATGCAGCTGGGGAAAACCAGACTAACTTAGACGCTTATATCCTTCTATAAGAATGCTTTTATACATTAGAAACCAGTGACTACTTCTCCTCCGTAATCTGTATCTTGCTTACTACAACTTCACCACATCTAAGCCATAACAGAGTTACAAAGGCGCCAAGAGGCAGTGCTCTTGATCAGAACACCACAGGGAGTTTTCAGGGCTGTTCTAACCAAAACTTATCACTGCTCTAAAAGTCTTAACTCAAGTGTGCCTCCCCCACAACGAGGCAAGGGCAAAGGGAAATAATTGAAGAACTTAAAAATCTTAGAAAACCTGACAGAGGGAAGACACAGATGAGTGACAACCAGTTATAGCATGGTCAGATATCTATACCTTGCTGATAAACAAAATTTGTTTTGCTTGCCTCACTCAGACTCAAGAACTCAGAACAGGTACCTACAGCCAAAGCAGTGCCCATCATGTGTCTCTTAATGTTTTCTTCATGATACTTACACACTAGGAACCCAATAAATTCGAACCTGCTATGTACCTGGAATCCCCATAAGCGTATCTCAAATTACATACTAACCAATTTTTACAATGCAGTTGAGCAGATGTAGCTGCAAACTCTCCTTGAGATGGAATTACTTACTTTTCTTGCAGACACTCAAGCATCTACTAAGTAAAATTTTATTTAATTTCTTTTTGGTAAGGTTAATTTTCTGCTGGTTTAACTCCTTGAACTATCTTCCCAAAGGCCAGCCCAACATTAGTGCCAGCACTGATGGGAAGAAAAGTGAGTTTCTGGTGAAGATGAAAACGAATTTGTTTCTTTAGAAAATCCCCTTGAACTCAGTGGCACTACACAAGGGCACCATCAATCTCTTCTTGGATTCACCGGAGCTGATACAGGTGTATTCAGCCATCCACCCTCCCACAGTAGCTCTATATCCTGAGTAGCTGCTTCCATCTTCAAGGTGTGATGTTGTTTTAGGGCGACAAACTTCTGCTGCCTATTTCAGTAAAGGAACTGCTTCGCTTTGCCTCATTGGAAGGGACTTCTCCTGCCACCCACCCCTCCCAAGTACACATGCATACGTGCTGGAAAAACACTCAGTCGCAAGTTCCACAATTCACCCAGAAAAATGAAATGTACAGAGCTGAGGGAATAGAAATTTTAAGGTTTTTTTTCCTAGTGTACTGCTACACTGCAGATATTTGGAATGTAGGCCAAGACTTAATATTTTTTAAAAAAAACAATGGGAACTGCTTATGACTTGAAGGCTAATGCATTGCTGGTTGGGTTTTGTAGCTAGGCACCTAAATACAAAGGGACCTCAGAAATGCAGCTTTAGCAAGGATGAGCATATGATTTGAGATTGCTCCTTGCTGCCAAAATATACACTTGACTCATATTTGCAATGAAACAGTTAATATAATTGTTTGGCCCTGCCTGATCTAGTCTGCAGCCTTGTTTTAAAGGGTTTATCTGCATTTTCTCATTTGTTCTTGGACCCCCAAAATGTGTCTTCTCTTGCATGCACACTGTAACCTCAACCTGGAAAGTTATTAATATAAGTGTTTACCGTTTTAACCCTGAGTGACCAAATCCAATTTTATGCCTTGTACCGACTGTTCCTCTGAATGGTTCAAGGAAAATTAATGTTATTTAGCCTGAGGCTGAGAAGCAACAAGAGAATTAGCATGCATGTCACTGTGTTCAAATCCCTGCAAAAGTTGACAATTCTATTTGCAAGTATAATTCCAGACTGTCCAGGAGGATGAGAGACATGCAGGTGCAGACTAGCCTGAAAAGAGAGCTCCTCTAAGGCAGCGCACTTAACACGAACAAAGTGAACCTCCCCACTTCCGTGGAAAGATTTTAAGGACATGCTTTAATGAATTGTTTGACCCAAACCTGAGTATATTAAAGAAGAGAGGTAACAGAAGGCAGGCAAAGTATTAGCCTGTGCATCCTTTCCAAGCCTTCTGTCTGCCAAGGCAGCAATAGCCTTGTTGTGTCCTCTGGAAAACTGGGTAACTGCACATTCACATTACAAAGCAATGAAAGAACTGCACTTATTGTAACAATTCAGGGAAAACACTGATGGTGCTGGAATTCACCAGCAAGAAACAGCTTTTGTAGCCGGCTAAAGGCAGGAGGGAGGCTTGACAGAGGCCACTTTGGCAGAAAACCTAGATGTTATGTTCAGTGTATTCTGAACAAGTACTTGGCACACATAGTGAACTCACTTGAATGTATTCAAGGAGCAACAAGCTGTGAAATGTGTGTTTAGCTTAGTAGATTGGCAACAGTAGCTTCAGTCAAAGAAAGGACCACCTAGTTTCTCCTGTTTGGAGGTCTTGCCTACTATAGTTTGTCACAGACAGATTATATACAATTCATATAGTTTATTTTTTTCCTGTAATTTGCCCATTAATAAAGGCAGGGTTGATTTTCAAGTGAAGCATTCCTACTACTCCGAAATTAAATAATTTGGCAAACACCATAAAAAATTGTCACTGTGGAACATGGTGTGTTTCTGCTTAGTCCTCTGACTAGCAATGGTTTTTACCCCTGATGTAGTCAAGACCACAGCCATTGGGGTTAAAAGGTGTCTCTGCTGTCCCTAAGATGTTACCGCTGAAGATCTGGGACCCAAGTAGACACCAACTGTTTGCAGTGAAACTTGCCTCTAAGGAAAACACAATGCAGATCTTGTTAGGTTTTATCTGGCAATCCGATTTGTTTGGCTAACAGTAGCTAATGGAACAAATTACGTGTGAGAGCAAATAGTAGCTCCAGGCTATGGCTTACAAGAAAGCTGAATGTAGCCATATATTGCTGTGAGATCTGAGGAGCCAATGCCTGTACAAAATACAGCTGCTTGGACCTTTCTTTAGCTTGGAAATACACAATTTTATTTATAGAAATGAACAGGTATAGGCATGTGTTTTCCCTATGACTAATCCTTAATGTTTTCTTATTAATTAATGGCATAACACGTGGATTTTGTCACTTTTTTACTCCTCTTTACAGAAAAGGAGATGCAGCTTTGTTTTGTATTGATTTTTCCCCAAAAAACCGCTATTGAGCATATTCATAGCAAAAATTTGACAAAATTATACTAATAAAACCATACATAAACCAAGTATCTCTCTAAACAAAATGCCATTACATATGGTATGTTTTTTGAAAAGTATAGTTCTGGATTTTATTTTTGTTCTTTATGAGAAAGAGACTTCTTTTTCTTCAAAATTTTACCTCAAATTCTTCAACACTATCATTAGCTGCACTTCTAGAGCTATCTATTGATCCCAAATGATTAACTAGAATGGAAAAACTAGGTACACTTCCACTTTAGGAGTAAATATTCTTCTTCAAGATATAACAAGTGCATACTGACAAGCAGTAGCCAAAAATATTGTATTTAAAATTTACAATCATTGAAATAGAAATTTTGGATGTACTTCAACAAACTTGTAAATAGATTTATTGTTTATTTCCAAATGTGTTGGGATTTTTCCACCAGTCAGGGAGTCAAAACTATTTTATGAAATGTAAAATATGACACAAAGTTGAACAAGCTTGAATGGTTTATTGGATTGTTCCATAAATTTCTCTTAATGAAATGTTTTCTATAATTTGTTTTTACTATGACTATAATTTAGTTCTGTCTTCTCTACACCCTCAAAAAAGCTTGTAAATATTGGCATAAAATCTGATACTTAAAAAGAAAAAAAGCCCTGAAATGTCATTGAGAGCCCTCACATTTACTCACTAGCTTCTTTTTGTGGGCACTTAACTTCTACAAGTCCTGAAACGTATCTGTGTGGCCACTTGATTTAAACATATGCTACAATTTCTCACTTTACTACACGACCCTGACACCTGACTCTGAGAAAAACACCCACTACTGAAAAAGATGTAATGCTATCCTGGGCCAGCAATGATCGATTAAACACAGGCCTGAATTCTAATGCATTTCAAGTGACAGGCACCTCCATTTAATGCTGAGATACTTACTCAGCAGTACTAAGCAATAGGAACTTGAGGTCTGGATAAGGAAGCCATTTTTTCATACATACCTAAATTTAACATCCAAATCTGCTTTGGCTTCCTCTGATAAGCCTCTGACTTTTTAGTGTGTTTATAAACTTCCTGACCTGCCCTACTACTAAATGCTTATGACAGTTTATTCTGTCTTTGCACAGTAGAAGTTGTTTATTCATTCATTCCTTATTTACAGAGCTGATTACTACAAGTGGATACATACAACAGCCAGCAATACAAACCAAACGAGGCACCATTAAAAATCCATTCTGTTTACATGTTTCTAATGACAGTGCAAGAGACTGCTTGCATTCAGGCAATAGGAAGCATCTTGTCACTTAAAGGACAACATATTAAGTACAAGGTTAGAAGACAACCCCACAAAATATCCAGCACAGTACATCTTCCCAGGAATTCGCTAGACCTCCGAACTATTGTCATGGCATCTTATGAAATTGAGTTATTTAGCGCTCATAGCAGACAGAAAACAAAAACTGCGAAAGTAGTCCACTAACAAAAACCCCATTCACTCCACTGAGCAGAAGTTCAGCTCCTTTATTTGAAATAGCTCAAATACAGTATTCAACCAAAAACCAAACCCAGACTTGACTACTTTAAACAGCAGACGCATTACTGAAAATTGTCTTGTTAAAGTCCTCCATGACCCGAGCCAACAGCCAAACTCACCCGTGGTGCAATTCCTTTGACTTCAATGGAGTTGTGCTGGCAACCACCTCAGCTGTTCTTGGCCCAGTGCCATTATTTATGCAAGACTGTGCTGTGTGTCTTCTCTTGATAAATGCCAGCACTGTAGAACTCTGAAAAATAAAGAAAAAACCCATTCTTCAGTAATCACAACAAGATGAGAAACACAGACACACAAACTGCAGCGCAGCAGATAAACAAGAATTTACAGCTGTGCTATACACAAGCACTTAGCAGAAGGTTTTTCTTGTATTTTAAAGAAAGCTATAATGTCACAAATAGCAAAAGCTTCTTCCTAGTAAATAGACTACAATTTGACTCTTTCATCTTGGCTTTGAGTCACAATTTTTCAATTAAAAATAAAAGTGGGGTGAGACATACTGACTGACATTCTGTGTAGAGATGCTGGCCCTCAGTTTAACAGACTTCAGGGAGTGTATGACTTGCAAATATTATATCTTTAAATATTGAAATATTTAGCACATCTACATTAAGTATGAAGTAAAGCAAAATCATCAGGACTCAGAGAAACATGATTAATATTTTATATTCAGATAACATGCCCATCAATTACAGCTACTAAAGGCTTTAGAAGCCTTTAAATATGAAGGCCCTGACCTACTGTTTTACTGAATTGGCATAGATGATCTCCACACACTTGTAAAGCAGCAGAAGGCACTAACAGCACTTACAGAGCAGGGTGTGGGCACCTGTTTCTCTGAAGCTGACCAATATGTCAGGAACTCTGTGTCAGCACACAGCCTGGCTGAGGAACAGTGAACGCAAATTCCCCCTGTAGCTCCCTAAAGTCAACACTTTCTGGTTCATGTGAGCTGTTGGGGTTTTTTAACAAAGCGATCTGGTGTGTGTATGCATATGCAGATATATGTATGTATATAAGATGATCTTTGTATTTTCCTCACATTTATTTGAGCAAAAAGAATTTATAGAAACTAGGTGTCATCTGGATTCTATGAATGTATCCTGATGCCATTCTTTTGTCTGCTTAAAGGCAACGGTTATTCATTCGCATATACCATGAAACTGTCATGTCTTCCTGATGTGTTCACCTGCTCGTTATGATAAATGGAAATGTAAAAAGACAAATTTAAGAAAAAAAAGAGCATCAGGGACTGTATACTCAGTATTGTGAATACCCCATGGGTCAGAGTCTTCTTAAAAAGAATTGGCACAGTAAGTTAGGATAAACACAGATTCTATGAAAATATGTGAAGGCATATTTCAAGTGAGGCAAAAGAAATGAAGGTTTAATATGATGTCACTAAACTGATGCCACTAAATAGCTTTATACCTTAGACAGCCTATTTATCTACTGTGTCAGCTTACCCACTTGAATTATAAAAACATGTCTCCTTATCTGAATTAACAATTTTCACAGGAAGATAGAATAGCTCATGATGGAAGAGACCTTTGGAGTTTATCCAGACTACCTTCTTCACAGAGCAGGACCTACTTTGAAGAGTTCATATCCAACTTCAGAATGAAATGAGTTTGCTCTGGCCTTAACCAGTTAAGCTTCAAGTTTCTCCAATAGTAATATTTGAACCTTTCATTTCTGTATGAACATTTATTTTCCCCAAATGGGGAAATTCCTAATGGGAATTCATGCATTGCAGTTTGCATTCATTTTCTCATCCTGTCACTGTTTGGAAGACAATCTGTCTCTGTTTCCCTTGCACACTCCCAACAGACAGCAATCAGGGCTCCCTCCCCTCAGAATTCCCTTTTTCAGACTGAACAATCTCACCTTTCACAGTCTACCATACACTGTGCCTCTGCCCTGACCAAAAAGGCATCCCACCACTGGGCTCCAACTCCATCCAGTACCTCAGGCTCTTTCTTCTAGGCACCAGGGTTGTGGGTTCAGTCCCTGTATGGGCATTCACTTAGGAGTTGGACTTGATGATCCTTGCGGGCCTCTTCCAACTCAGAATATTCTGTGGTTGTACTGAGGAGCCCCGAACTGTGCACAGTGCTCCAGGTGCAGTCTCACCTATGGCAAAGCACAGGGAAGGATTGCTGCCCTCAGCAGAACAACTGGGGAGCAGTCCAGCTTGGCTTCCTAGTGCTGGCTACAACCTTGTGGTCCTGCCAACTTTATCATAACCCAAAACATATTTTGAAGAGCTCAAAGGCTCCAAATAACTGCAGAGATTGTGAAGTACATAGTGCTTATGCAAGAAAGAATGACAATTTAGGATTTTAATCCTACCCAAAAGATTCAAATTATCAAAATTTGAATGTTGTCTGAAAGAGAAGTCCTGTAGAGAGACGTCAGAGACCTTCTAGCAAGAATATATTTATTTGCATGATGTACATACATTGCTACCAGATGGAAGATCTAGGCAGGGAATAAAAAACTTAATTTCATCATCTGATGTGACAACTGAGTTGCTTCTTCCTATTTAAAAAGAATAAATGAGAAGAAGGTATATTTAGATAAAGAGCAAATTAGTACTTGTAATTGTCTTCAGTTAAAGCACAAGACTTATTTTCTCTTTCTTAATTTCTATATTGCTGTCCTTCGCTAATTCATCCAATTAAAACATGGTTATTTATTTTTTTAGTTATCTTCCTCTAGCTTCCTTCAACAAATTCAGCTCTAGAAATGTGCAGCAATCGTAAAAACACATTTGTTTATTCTATAATAAGCTCCTATAGTGCTTGCCTTATTGAGAATGTTTTAGACAGGTTTGCCATTATATCAAATACATGTACATTATTCTTGTCTATCTTCTGCACACAGGAACACATCTGCACTCCTGCAGGCTTTCTTCCCAGAGGCAATCAAGGTGTTCGCATCTGAATCATGTCAGAGAAACCACTCTAACAAGTGAGCTGCTCAGTATTACTCCATCTACATTAGCATAATACTCTATAATCAAACACACTTTTCTTCTACTATATGAATTTCTGGGCGGACTAGCAAACTAGCTTTTTTAATTCCCAGTGATTTTGACAGGAGTAGTTGAATACACCTTTCAGGATCTATCTAAATAGAATTTTCACTTTTGATGGCTGTGTTAATGGTTTGTAGCTTAAAAACATGGGACTGATATGAGACTGAAAAATCCTCTTTATCACTGAAAAGCATACCAAGCTTACATCACTCTCCAGCCCAAATGTACTCAGAGCCATTGAAAAATCTCTTGTTTCTTCTACATAGTCCTGCCACTTAACTCTCTGGTTTTTATTCTTCTCACTCCTTTTCTTTTCCTCCCACATCTAGTGATATATAGATAATATTTTTAGTCTCCTTTAAGAGAGACATACCTCCCAAATCACCACTCCATCTCTTTTGTTTTATGGTTCATCTTCTATAACTGCAAAAGAACAGGAATTTATACTGTATCCCAAATGTAGTCTTCTCTATAGCCAGGCAGAAAAGTATCAATGACCCTCTGAGTCTTTCAGAAGTGTTTTGCCTAATGCACTAGGCCTTTCCATGTGCATGGCTTGACTGTAACTGTCTTCTGCATGTGTTATAACAACAGTTACAATATAAGACTCTGTTCTGGGGAGATAAATAAGTTTATGCTCAGTACTAAAGGCTGAGAGACTGCTGCACCTAGAGGGGGCTGAGGAGATTTCCCTTAGGACCTGAGTTGATACTGGCTGAGAAAAACACATTGGTGGAGTAGGAGAGTAATTCATAATACAATATGGCTTTTACATGTTAAGGTTCTTAAATTTTGTGACACCAGATTATTAAGTTCAACACTGGTGCTAGTTCACAACAGCCATCAAGTATTGTTATCTCCTGACAGAGGCTGTGTAAGGTGAATCGGTCTCAGTCCAGTTCTCACCTGAAAAGTCATCTTCATGAAATGCTTCAGGCTATAAATCTGCACTAAGTCGTGATTGTAGAAGAGACAAAGATTGAATAGACGGTTTGTGCCACATCTTTCATGCCTCTAGGCAATCCCTCTTGGTCATGGTTGAGGTATTTTACTGAGAAGTAAAGACAGGGGTGTTTATCTTCCCTCCCTGTACCCAGCTGTCTTGTGGAGAGGAGCAAATAGAGATTAAATGCTTTTCAGACAGAAGTTAGTCAGGTGAATTCATTTTGCTTCAAATTCTTTTTATATGCTTATATCTGAGGCTATGTGTGCAGGGAGATATACATATTTTTCAAAATTTAAGACTGCTGTTGAAGGTGTCATGTGAAAATTTTACCATTTACATTCAAGACAGTTTAACAGATGGGCAGGGTGGAGAGGAAGGAAGGAAGGGTTTAAGTATATAAACAAAATATAAAATTACACAAATCTCATTAATCCTACTGCAGAAGCTAGACCCCAAATATTGACTTTCCAGTTTTTTAATACTCTTGAAACATTTTGTGCATGACATTACTTGGATGCATACTCATTTCAAAGTCTGAGACTAAGATACCTTAGCCTCACATGGTACCTTTAAATACTGATTAAATTAATATTCCTCTGTCTAAGCATTTGATTTATCTTTTTGCTTAGCGTTTTGTATTTTATACCTCTTCATGCACACAGTTAAAATGCATAAGAAGGGATAAAAGAAATGTAAAGGTTATTCCTTTGGGATCCCTAGAAATATTACACACAAGACTTCAATTTAAATTCACACCAAACCCTTTCCCAAATTTCCTTATTTATTATTGCAAATAATATATATTTTACTCATCCAGTATAAAAATATAATAAAAGAGGCATAAAAATATTTTAGTGCTTAATTTTAACCCGTGGCCGCATCTTTTGTGTATTTTCCTTCCATTCCATTTTTTTTAAATTGTCAGCTGTACAGACAGAATATCCCACAGACTTCATAAGCCTTCAGCTTCACAGTCATTGATTGGAAACATTCAGGATCCTAGTACAGGAGACAGTGGGTGCAGAAATAATGAAACATAGAATGGTTTGAGGTGCAAGAGATCTTAAAGGTCATCTAGTTCTAAGGCCTCTACCATGGACAGGGACACCATTCACTACATCAGGTTGCTTAGAGTGCCTTCCAACCTCACCTTGAACACTTGAACACTTTGAGGGATGAGGCATCCACAACTGCTCTGGGCAACCTGTTCCAGAGCCTCTCCACCTTCACAGTAAAGAAATTCTTCCTAACACCTAATCTAAACCTGCCTTCCTTCAGTTTGAGGCCATTTCCCCTTGTCCTGACATTATGTGCCCTTGTAAAAAGGCTCTCTCCAGCTCTCTTGTAGCCCTTTTTGGCACAGAAAGGCTGCTTAGCTCTCCACAGATCCTGCTCTTCTCCAAGCTGAACAATCTCTACTCTCTCAAACTTTTCTCATAGGAGAAGTACTCCATCCCTTTAACTATCTTCTTGGCCCTCCTCTGGACTCACTCCTACAGGCTGATGTCCCTCCCGTGCTGGGGATCCCAGAGCTGGACACAGCACTCCAGCTGGGGTCTCATGAGAGCAGAGCAGAGGGGCAGAATCACTCCCCTTGACCTACTGCTCACACTGCTTTAAAAGCTCTAATGAAAGAGAAAAAGCTGAAGCAGAAATACAGTCTGCATATTGAAACAGAAAAACACCTCAACCAAACAAAAACCCCCAACACTCCCCACAAAAAAGCCCAAACCAACAAAGAACCTCCACCAATAAATTTGTAGCATTACAAGAGTCATAAAAGAAAGATCAGTTATAATTAGACTGAAATACACAAAGCAGAGTAAGCAGTGTGTTTAATTGGGAAAGCAATGCCTGTTGACAATAGCAGGAGTTACAGGAGAAAGAAAATAAATTAATATTATATCACAGTAACTGAATTTAGAAGTGACCTAGGAATAAAAAAACATACCAAAAGAAATTAATGTGTTGACAAGGCTGCTACTGAAATGTGATTGTCTCATTCTTGGTTTGTAAAAGAATGCCAGTATTGGCAATAAAATTCACACATAAAATGAATGGCAAAATTATATTTAAACTTCAAGGTGAAGTTTTTGAATTACAGGGTCTGTAAGGGGCTGTAGCAAGTTGATGTGCCAAGCTTATTAGCATTCCACAATCCCTGCATGAGCAACATTGCCTTTTGCACTGTGAATTCAAACTTTTACAGCTCCTAGAATGATTTTATTCAGAGTGCTATTTTGCTGGGATATTTTATTATTTTTAATGGATAAAAGAAATTGAAAAGTAAAGGACTCACAATCTAAATGAAAGCTAGCTAAGAAGCTCCTTGCTAAGAAATGCATGGAATTACTTCTAAAGCCTTTGTATAGAGTTAAAAAGGGTCTCATTTCAAGCTACAAGACTATTCTTAAATCTTTGTTAGACTGTAGATGAATATATTTGCAAGGGGAAAGTCAGAATGAATACAGTATCAATACTTTAAAAATCTCCTATGGAGCAAGTCCTCCCAGGTATTAATGCAAGAAGTACAATTGACATCCCTTGGCAACAAATAAAAAACAAGTATTTTTGTGACTAACTTTTTAAAGAATTGGAGCACTTTATCTACTTCTAGAATTCTTTGGTTTTTTCCTTACACTTTGTTATCTGTGCTGTGAAAGAAGGAATCTGGTAATGGGATTAATTTAGGAAATTAAATTTCTGCCAAAATTAAAAAACTAGATACATGTATATGAGTTTATGATAATATTCCTAGTGGGAGGGCTTTCTATGTTATCCAGTGGACAATTCTGCATCCAAGGCTGTTCTCTCACTTATGTATCTCTTTCTTTCCTTATTATTATTATCAAATGTAAATTAGAAGTAGTTACTCATTCATGGAAATAGTAATATTTAAAAGATTATTTAGTTTTTAGCATCAACTTCTTCCTCCTCTTCAGTGTTTCTTCTCATCTCCCTGAGTGCCCTAGCTGACATTTCCAGTTTGGGAGCCACAGTTATTCAATATATTCCCGCTAAATTGTGTGAGACATTTCTATGCCTAAAAACTTGTAGGGTGAAGATTTCTCTAAAAGGCTGATTGGGTTGATCAGCTACTTCTGATCCGGACTGAGTGGCATGAAAGACTTCCAGCTGCTCTTAATTCAAACTCAGCAGCCCTCAGGATCAGGCACAGTGTTTAATGTATGTTTTACAGCAGTACTTGTGTAAAGCTATTAATTGAAACTATTTGTAGGGTCTATTCAGAGCAAGACTTAGTACAGATGATGAATGGCTTCATTGTACTAGGTCATTATGGTCCTAAGTAATTTTTTTGGTTGGTACTTTTAATTTTATACCTAAAAATCAAATAGGAATGATGAATTGCAGAGAAATGAAAAAAGGTATAATTGGCAAAATAGATTATTACACCTTGTGATTGAAGGTAATGAATTGCAGCAGAAATTAAAGACAAAGCTTTACCAGTTGAACTGAATTTAATGTCTAAGTAGTGAAATAGGTATTTCTGTCAGGCCATAATCTTCTCAGGTTATCTAAAGGTAATATGGAATCCATAGCCCATGTATCTTTAAACTAATAATGCTCAAGGGGCTTAACCCCACAGTTTTGATTCGTAACGACTATTAGGTCACAACCAGTGTGGGCAAGTGCAAAATCAAACCAAAACCAAAACCAGCCCTACCCAAACCTGCTCCACAGCATTTTGGCAATCTGTATTTGTACATAGCCTACCTCCAAAGACTCATCTGGCAAAAAAAGTTCTATTCAGAACAGAGAAATGGCCCTAAGATCAATGCTCAGCATTGCTTAGTTGCACGCTCAGAACTAGGAGTTAATACATTTGCAGATTTGATGTGCCAGACCAAACTGGATATTGCTGTAAACAGGAATGTGTAAACCCTTCCTGCCCCCTCTCTTTTTCAGTAAATAGATTTAAGCCTGTGGTCTGTAAAGTCCCTAATACATATAGCTAGAGAAGGAGTAGGACCCATTTGTTACGTCAAAAATTTGTGAATTTTTGAACCATTCAGTGATACCATGGTATCTGAAATGATTGGTTTGCATCTTTTTAATGTTTTATAACATTCTTGTTATAAATAAAGGAAGCTGGTAGATGCTCCATCCCTGGAATCATTCAGGTTCAAGTNGTGTAGGGCTAGATGATCCTGGATCCCTTCCGGCTCGGAGTGGCCTGCTAGACTGTGAGGGAACTAGGTTTGTGTTACCGCTCTGGGATGTGCTTTCGGTCTCTGTACGGGTGTTAGATGGTGAGTTGGACTAGATGATCCTTGTGAGTCCCTTCCAACTCATAATATTCTGTGATTCTGTGGTTGTGCCAAGGGTTGGACAAGATGGCCTTTGAAGTCCCTTCTAATCCACATGATAGTATGATTCTAGGATCTGAATAGTAGACTGCTCAAAGGAAGTTGTCATTTCTAGATGAGTGTCAGCTAAATTACATTTCAATTCATTTATTTAAGCAACCAGATATATCTGCCACATTCCACAAAGACGTGTTACCTGATGAACAATGTCTTTTGGAGTAGCATTCTTGTCTTATACACATTTACAGAAAGTTAAATAAGTAACAATATCAAACACTTTATTTTTGTTCTCTAAGACATTAGTAAAGAACATATTTTAATTATAATTTCTGACTAAACCCCTCCCAACTTTTCTTCAAAGATGTTGAACATGCTCTGTAAAAACACCTCAGCTTGTGTTGAATACCTTATAGTATCATGAAGACCCCTAGAAAATTCATGGCAAAAAATATTTCTACATGTAGCATCATGCCTTGTCACCAATGAATTGAGATTTTACAGCTTTACTTTCTAACATTTTCCACATGTACTGAAAGACACTAGACAAAACAAGTCATATTGGACTGTCACCATGTAATATGATGGCCATGAATTTACACTGTGGTTGATTTAGCATATTTTATTCTATTTTTGTGTAAGATATTCTATCTTGTTTTAGTGATATAAATGAACATAATTTAAGTGTAAGCACTGTGTTGCATAAAGATCAGGTTTATATGCATATGTAACAAACTTGGCTAGATTTTTTCATACCAAAAGGGAAAAAAATAAGCCTCTTCTCACAAACTCTTAGTGGTGACCTGCAGCGCCAGTAAAACTGCTTTCATGATTTCAGAGACCACAGTTAAATTCAGAGGGACAGAGATGAAGAAAAAGAGGAGAGAGGCTCAAACAAGCAGCCAGTTGTCAGAGTAGTTATTTGAACCAGTTTTCCCACCTCCAAGTACTTGATTAATTCTAGAATATGAATCTTTATCTCATACCTCCAAGAAAGGAGTCTTAACCACAAAGCAATTCCAGGCTAAACTCAATACTTTTTGAAGGGGGAAAAAATAAATCTAGAGCTAACTATTCTATCCCAATTACAAAGGGTAACCAAGTAAAGAAATCTCAACATTTATACAGTAATTCCTCGAATATTGCAGTGGGTCAGGTCTGAAAACATACCACAATAAGTGAAATCTGCAGAGTAGCAATTCATGTATATGTAACTACAGCCAGCCCCTCACTCCCTCAGCTCCAAGCAGCAGCTAGCAGGAGCTAGGGGCAGCAAGCAGAGGAGGAGGGCTCCATGCCGCAGCTTGGTTAACAGACCTACGGGACAGTGGTATAAAGCTCCCCCACCATTTGATAAACCTTTACAACACTGTTAGAAGAGAGGGAGCTCTGGGTGGCCCCTGAGCAAGTAGCACCTGTTGGTGTCACTTCCCCATCCCCACATGCGGTAACAGAGGGGGGAAGGCGGCAAACGTCTCCACAGGAAAAAAATTCGTGATGTACTGAAGCCGCGATAGGTGAACCATGAAGTAGCGAGGGATTACTGTAAATATAATTCTCATCTTGTGACCAGTCCAAGTTATCCCTAACATACTATGGCTGAATTATTTCTAAGATGTACATACCAATGGAAAGTAATAGTGTTCTCAAGGTCACTCTCATGTACTCTGTAGAAGGTTAACCTCTTCTGTTGCCATGTAGATTGTGCTAGAAAGGGAGCTTGATGGCATCCTTTTATTTGTAACATGCCTATGCCCATTACTTTGATTGAAATGAACAGTTTAGCTTTTTGTCTGCATGACCCTTAGGTCAGCATATCACAATATTCCAAGCACAAGGCACTTGCCAGAGCCTGTAATATCAAGGTCTCATGTATCAGCATTTCACCGCAGTCACCTCCCATCAGCATCAATTTTTCTAGGATGTTCTTACCCCAAAAGTTTTTGGCTTTATGCGTATGCTTGCATCACAGATTTTATGATGGAAGTTTTTGGTGATAGATGCTCAAAAGGAAATAAGTAACCAATAGATGTGATTCATGTATTGTGGATTTTGATCAATGAAACTTCTTTTGAAAAAATTAGTCAATAAATTAAATAGAAGGATCATGAAAGAAATCCAGGACTAGAATACTCCATGTACTTACAGGAAAAATGCAGGTCACATACACTGGCGTAACTCTCCTTTTTGCTTTGGTCAAACAGCATCATCTCTGGATGTGACGAAAGATAAGGCACACTAAACAGAATGACATGTACACTGGGCATGAAAGAATCCAAACTTTTTCCTTTCTGAGCCTTCTTAATGCCTTGGTTGGCCCCACCTCATGGTGGCTCCAAGGTTGTCTGTGAAAAAGTTACCTTTTTAGAGAGTTAGCTGCTCTGCAAGGCTGGAGAAGGAGAGCCATCCAAACTTTTGCAGGAAAAAATAACAAGAATGCCTCTTCCAGGCGGGAAAGACCTCCAAGAGAAAAAACTCCATGTGGAAAAAGTAGTTTTCTTCACTTACACTGGAGTTAACAATCAGAATATTTAACATCAATTGATTCAAGTTACTTATGTATGCTGTAAAGATCATGTGATAGTTTTAGGTGCAGTCTGTATGTTGGGACATTTCTGAGATCACTGCAACCATGAGAGAAAAGTGATTGCGTGTCTAGGCTAATTAGATGTAGAAGAATTAGGCACCTGAATACCACCTCAAGTTTGTTGGCTGACTGAAGTTAACTAGCAGGAAATGCAGGAAAACAGAACACACCAGTCTTGACACTCAGATGTTCTAGCTCTGTGTCTGAATTTCAAGGGGGAAAAAAGGCAGTTGCATTTACAGAATGAACTGTTATTTCTCAGTATAGATGCCATCTTAAAGAGGAAAATATACAACAATACTTTGAAGGTGACACTACACATGCAGAAACTTTGCTGTATCTTTAAAAGACATTCTGTGCCCATAAGAAAAAAATATGAGTCATAAAACCCAACATACCTACTTGACACAAAGAAGCGATTATTAATGCATGGAGGAAGAGGGCATGATGCCTCCTGAATGGCCTGAGCGTCTCCATCCTGTATTATGACTAGAAGTGGATTGGCTCTGTCTTTAACTAAACCTCATAGCACTTGCTCATATATAGCAACAAGCAAACAAGCTCAGGTGCTATATTGATAACCTCTGAAGCAGGCTGGCATGACTACACGAATCCATTCTGAAATCCATTTACCTCTGGTGCTAGCTATAAATATACACTGTAAATTTTTATCTGAGGTCAAATATCTCTGGGAGTTTGTGTAGCAGTTGATACAGTTATAGAATTAGAGGTCTCTCCAAAAACATATAGCTAACTCATCACCCAGCTATGCATCCAATGAAAATCAATACGAAAGCTGGTGTCAGTTTTCGGTGCAGGGTGTTAGCATTGTCACTGACCTGTCATTGATCTGAAGTAGGAGTGTCATACTGAAAGAGTATTCATTTAAAATAAAGAGAACCATATAGCTTTCATTGTCTTTGTAAATCATGCTGACTAATCAATTCTGGAGTTGAAACCATCTGTGTATTTTTTGAGCAGATAGAAAAAGTACACAGGTAGCATTTCTTTCTTAACTCCGCTCTATCAGAGTATCTTGACCTGAAATCCACAAGATAAAGCTTTTAGCAAAATTATTTAGAACTTTATGTATGAAAAATTCACTGGGCAACAAGAGCTAACAAAAGCAATTGTTTGTATTAACTATGGATTTTGTTGAAGCAATGTTGCACTTTACCAGATCCTTTCAGATTGAGAGAGAGAGAGAGAGAGAACTTTATGGAAGGGCAGCGAGATGGTTCCTACCTTGGATCTGGTCAGAAAATACCAACTTGCCTGGTTTACCCCTACCCTATGTTCCCTCTTTGTCTCCTGGTGAAAAAAGGGAATATGACATCTGTTGTAAGAGAAGGAGGGGTGGGGGGAAAAGGTTGTCTTTTAAATGATGCTTCCTTTGCAGTTCTGATCTTGTTAGTTAGTAAATAAATCCTTTATATTCTTTGCTTGTAGTATGCCTTGCTTTTTTGCATGTGACCAGTTTTATTTTGCAGTTTTTTTCCTCCAGGAGAGGTTGTGGGTGAGTCTCTGGCATCCAGCTAGGGTCAAACCACGACACTCATTTATAATATTTTATTATGGAAAAAATCTAAGAAATAATGGTGTCTGAACATCACATTCTATAAATTCTGATATTCAAATGTCCCCAAAACTGTCTATATGTGTGATACTCTTTGTATACTCTTTGAGGGTTAGTGCTTTCCAAAAGAGATAGTAAATACACATAACTCCACAACTGGTAACTCGCTCATCTGTGGTTATGAATTTCTGAACACATTACAGGTTAAACATAGTTCTTAGAAAATCCTTCACAAAACAAAGGTCATCCATCAAATTCGTTGTAAACTGACGAAAACAGATTACAGAATTGCAGCACCTGTGAGCACTTACAATTAAATAAACTACAAAGAACAACTAAGTTCATAAACTCCACAAATCCCAGCTTCTATTGAATTGGGATCTGAAACATGAAGGCATTTTAAACCTTCATCCTCTGAAGATTCGTTTGCATTCTGTTTCTTTCATCCAACTTGTCCTGGATTTACCACGTGATGGACCAATCTCAGTACCTTTAATGTACATTAGTTTTACTAGGACAAGAGAGATCCCAGCAGAGGTATCACCAAGCTAGCTGTGGACTGTAGACAATAGAAGCCAAATGNAACAGTGCCGGGCCTAACACTGACCCCTGTGGGACTCCACTAGTGAATGGCTGCCATCTGGATGTGGCACCATTCACCAACACTCTCTGAGCTCATCCATCCAACCAATTCCTAACCCAACATAAAATGCTTCTATCCAGTCCATGCTCTAAGAGTTTCTCCTGAAGCCTCAGAGTATATCTCAGGCTCTCAAAGGCACCATAAACTTTTCCCTTTTCTCTGAAGCATTAAGCACAGATTGCTTTTGAGAGACAAGACATTACAGCTGATGGACCATTAGTACTCTAAAACACATCATAATTAAGAAAGAAACACTCATTCAAGGCAAATAGATGTGGTGAAGTAGAAGGCTTCAAACATTTAAATATACATACATGAAAAGGTTATAGTAGCACAACCTTTTCAACCTGTTTCACAACATGAAATTTAAAAAAACCTGACAGAGTGAAGAGGCACCCGTAACCATTTTTCTTTTACTCTTAGAAAGTATTTGTGCTGCTTCTAATGATTGACTTTTCCCTTTTGGCAAGAAGACTTCAAAGAAAAAGAACAGGTTTTCGGGTATTTACTTCCAGGGAGAAAGAGAAGGAAAGGGATTTGAATTGAGAAAGATTATCAGGTTTTCTTGTGGTGGTGGAAAGCTGTGAGTAGATAATGAAGAAAGAAAATTGGATGAAAAGCTGATGCATAAACAAAAGCATGATGTACAGAAGATGCTTTACTCTCCAAGATGTTAGAAATATTCAATGGCATAGCAATTCCAATGTAAAGACAGCTGTTTGAGTCACTTGACCTTAACCTTTATGGGATTGTGAAGTTTTAGGTTTTTCACTGTTCTTGTCGTGTTGGGTTTTTTAATAGCAGGCATGAAGTGCTTCTTTAATTATTTACACATCCTAATGAAGCAAATGTTTTTATATGAAGATAGACACAGTACATTTTAAGAAGCTGACTATTTAATTTTTATGAGGGTTTTCAACCTTTTGTCAAACTTGCAATGGCCTCCCTCATCTCTACCTTGAATGCTTTCCTACTTTGTCTAACTTGTTTGTAAAAATGACAGAGGTTGCTGATCTACTATTATTTACCTGCACTGATCCAGTATAACTTCTTTAGAGATGAACAGGATGGGAACAAAATGGTCATATGATTTGAGAGCACACAACTTGTGATAAACAACAAATAACCATAGGGACATGTCTAATTTACTGGAAGATTGTCCAGAGCTGAGCTTAATGAATAGCTGTCTCAAAGTTTAATAAAAATTTTGCTGAGTGCATCATTACAAATTACAGAATACCCAGCTAATATTTGGGCTTGAGAGAGCCTTCCTTCCTGCCACAGAGACTGTTCACTTCTTTATTGTCATCTCTTTCAGATGACTGAAATAGATCTGAAAACTGGTTTCTGACTTCTAGGACTTTTTCTTTTCCTATATTCTTGTAGAATATATTATCTGACAAAAGTGGTACTTTACTGTGATGTCTAAGGAAACATATGGTGCCAGGCTAATGACCAGGGCTAGCCAAGAACATTCTGCTCTATTATTCTTATTTCCTGTCCGATACTCTCAAGAGAGAGGTGCCTTACTCCAGGCTTGTCTCTCAAATGAGAACTCTTTCTTACTTTTATCACTTCTTTACCATATTCACTGAGAAGTGCCTGGGAACTTAAAAGCCCTTTTATCAGAATCCTCAGGGTTCAGAACAAGTATAAAAGGCTACAACAACTCTGATAACATTTATAGTTAAACAATACTTTTTAATAAGAATTAACAAACACTCAGATATCAAGAGAATGATGAAAACAGTTGTACATAAATAACTGCCAGAAAAACCCCTGCATCTAGCTCATCTCAGAGATTTATCCCCACTTTCTCCTGGTAGATTAGAGAGGATCTCTTACTCACATAAAAATAACACTTACTTGCTTCCTCAGGAGATCATCTGCAATAGCTCCCATGTCAGGTCCTTTTACTTGAGCATTTTTAAAAGCATTTGATGTTAGAGAATAATGGAAACCCTTGTCACAGAAATCAGTACCTAGTAGATACATAAGTTAAAGTAGGCAAATGTTAACACAACTTATAATCTATTTTTCATTAAAATAAGAAATAGATGAAATAATTTGAAACAATGGCTGCAGAATAGAGCTTTTACTAACTAAATGCAGATACTAGATTTTTGATTTTCTTCTTCTGATTTAGATTCACCATTACTGATTTGAGGGATGCATACCATATAAGGGAAGCTTGTGGAGAACTACCTTTATTAGGAATCTTAATTTTCTTTACTCACTCTGGAACACGAGCAAGATCTCATTCTATAGGTATAACACAGACTCTTTTACACTCTTCAAATATGTACTCTGACTATATTGTGTGCATTGATATTTCTGGCTATGTGACTAATTTCAGGAAACTGGTTCTTCACTGTTACTGGCTTCGGCTGTGTGCAATAAACTAAGGAGAGACTGGAACAAAGAATCAATTATACTAATTGAGCCTGTGGTAACACATTTCTTCCCTTCTGTCTGCATTTTTGCACCTTAAATGCAGCCACTGCTGACAGCTGAGAGGATTCATGTTTTTCTAGTGTCTTGAAGACAATATAGAAGTGCTGTGTGATTATTAATAAACTGTCAGAGAAAATATCTCTGTCCTTTAAATATTTATATCTAGGGACAGAGACTTGGAGAGCCAGAGACAACGTGCATTGATTGGACTAGCTGGAAAAAACAGGCATGCTTTCAGGCTCAAAAAGATCTACTCGCCAGGAGATCTGACAAAAGTTTCCAACAAAACACAGGTTAAACACAGAAATTCTTCACCTTTTTCCAGGTTTACTGCTTTTCTCAAGACCGAAAACTGGTGTGGTTTTTTTTTTAACTCCAGATGGTCCAAATAAGAGATATTAACTGTTTCCTTGTGGGGGTATGCTGTTGCATCTTCAGGCCATTATCACAGATCCAAGACAACCAACTTTTACATATCATCTACATGAGTCCGATTAGAAATTCAGCTGGAGATGTCTAGAAATCAACAAAGATAAATGAAAAGAGAGATGACTGTGTCAAGTTTAGTTTCAAAAGAGATATGCCAATTTAACATCCTATACCTAAGTTGTGAGGACTTGATGTGCAGGGAAACAGCAGGTACTGTTCCCCTCAGTTATCCTCTAGAGAATAGCAGATAAAGTCCTCAAGTTCACTGCAGTTTATGAAAGCACTAGTTTTACTTTATGTGTAGTTTTTTTAAGGTTAAACCTCAGTCCTCTTTTGACAAGCCAATATGGATTCTCTACATTAGACTTTAAACCCAAGTTCTTTACATTAGTCTTAAATCCAAACCAAATTGTATCATTCATACAAATTCCTCATAGGTGTACATCTGGAGAGACACAACCTGGACCTGAATCACAGGCTTTCCTGTGATTAATTTAGCATTGTTTATAACAAACATTTAAGCCATTTGTTCAGCAGTAAAATATTCCACTTATTTCTCCTACCCTAACCACTTCTTATGAAAAAGATGAGCTTGCATCACAGGAGGAAATGTGCCTCACTCTGTTTTTCCCTTATTCACTATTCTGTCATTGATTTAATTACTGGAGGGCAAACATATTGTGCATAGCTACTTGTGATGCTGTGCCACTGAGATATCTGCTTCTGAGCATGCTATAAAATCATTGATGCTACCCTGAGGGTCAATGCTTGCCCTCCGAAGAGAAAGTGTTTGGGTTTTCTTTCCGTTTCAGGGCAGTTATGTCTGATTTCCTCACATTTTCTGCACTCCTTCTCTTAATTTATTTAGGTGTTGGGCTACTTCAAGAGGCCATCTATAAGGCCAAGTGGATTTATTTGTAGAGGTTTATTCTACTTTGTAAATGGAAATTCCATGACTGTTCTTGTTTTCAGACTGTATTTTGTGTGTACATAGATGCGTATGTACAAATATATATATATACATGTGTGTCTGTGTATAATTTCATTTTAAACTATAAGAATAATCTGTCTTCTACAAAGAGCCTGTGCACTGCCATTCATAAGCTGAAACAGTCTAATTGGTATGTTGCACATTTCTGCATTCATTTTCCTGTAGCAAACTGTACAGCAGATACATCAGTAATGTTTCTAGTTAAGGGGAAAAGGAAGCCAGTGTGAATCCTCATCTAAACATGTACATTCTATCAGTATTAAGACTAATAATAAAAATTAAATCAGAAGTCTCCTGAGAAGTTCCCTTGTTTACTTCCAGTGGCTAACATTCGTACTCCTATTATTACACATCTAGAAAATTAACCAGTAACAAGCACAAACATTTCAGAATTCCACTATATTCATGTTTATTTCCTCAAATGGTGTATTTTTTTCTCAGTATGGATAAATAAAGGACCTTGGGCCATTGCTGAGACTTCTAGATCCTAATGAAATACAAGCAACTAAAGAAGCAGCAAGAAAAGAGATTTGCATCCATAAACTCATACAGGCACAGAGCACACAAGCTTTTACAATGCTTGCCATAAATAAATATTTGAAAAACACAATAATTGCTCAGCACTATCAATATGTATTTCTTTCTTAGAACTGAACACCTGTGAATCATTAAGATTAGTTCTATGGAAAGCATGACCTGCTAAACTGGTGGCAACAATTTCAATTTTTAAAAGAAAAAAGTACTCAGAAAAACTTATTTAGATGCTGAATGCAGCACCATAGCAGAAATGAGAGATTTAAGAAAGGGAGCATGACATGGCTACAGAAAAGGTGTCACAATTTCAGGGCTCAACTGTATGCCAAGCTTTAGAAAAAGGAGCGGAGACACAGCAGGAGAGGGAGTGGAAATTAGAAAGTTTTAATAAATGTTTCTTTTTATTCATACAACAAAGTTCTTCTGCAATGACTAGCCAGTTGGAGAAAGCATCTGTCTGCTCTGAAAGTGGGTTATGGTAATTTCAGCATGGGCGGATGGGTAAAGGAAGGTCAGGAGACAGAAGTAGGGAAGGCATGTACAAACATATCTGTATTCTGCTTTCAAGTCCGCTGCTGGCAGCTCTCCTGCTGATTCTCACTCAGCATTGCCTCTCTGGGCTGAGCTGCCTGCTTCCCTGTGTCCTCTGCTGCTCCTGCTCGGGTTGCCAGGGCGTCAGATAGAACACCTCATCTGCTCTTATTGTGCTCTTGGAGTCATAAGTCCTCCTCAGAGTGATGGGGGGGCCAGGATTTACAGCAGGATGTCAGCTCTAGCTAGGAGTATGACATCTGCAGGTAGGTGTAATTTAAATGTGTTTTGAACAGCAATGGCTAACGTGCACAGGTACAAGCATTTATGAACACGTAGCATCGAGATGGTTTTCCTGTGCCATGCGTCAGGAAAGAAAACTCACAGAGAAAATATTTTTTTAAAGCAAGGAGGAGAAGAAAAAGGGAATTTCTGTCAGTTCTACAGTCTATTCTCTTGTACTTGGAAGAAAAGAAATTTCTGCCTTGTATCTTGCTCCTTACAAGGACAAATACAACCCAAATAAAATATTGGCAATGTTAGTAACACTAATCAAGCTACAATTCAAGGGAAAAGGGGATTATTAATTGGTTTTTAATTCTGAAATTGGTGTTTGACTATATCATGTCGGGCAATACCTTTGTGAAATGTCTATTAGTACATTTAACCTGTTAAGTGAAGTTATTCCCTGGTCCAGTTGAGCTGGGAATCTGATCTGAAAGATAAGAAGTAAGCAAGAGAAACACATTAAAAGAAGAGAGAGAACCAGTCTGACTGTAATCATTAGGCACCATGCTATTCAGAAGTGCAGTCGCTGTTTAAACATAACACTGCTAGGAGGAGAACGACGTAATGTTGTCAGGACACAGAACACCCTGAAGACATGAAGCTTCTTGCTCTACTACTGGACACCCAAGGTTCAGCCCAGAGAACAGACGCTGGTCTCTGATCAAATTATGCCTCATGATCATCAGAAGCATTTCTTACTTAATAGAGTTTGTCTGTAACAGACCCTAAGAGAACTATTATTAAAAGATTAGGCTGCCGCCATCCTCTAGTTTAATTAATTTTTCAGTGTAGAAGGGAAACTCCATGCTCCTCAGTCTTTCCCTGATGCAACATATTACAGCATCTGATCACAGTCAGAGTAGTGAGCCTCCATAGACGTCTGTGTTACAAGCAAATCATTCTGCAACCAGTTCAAGATCTGTCGAATAATGGACATATTAAGAACTGTGCATCAAGCTAACCAGGGAAATGGAAAAGACTGGATTCTAGTCCTCTGAGACGAAAATAAAACCAGTTTGCTTGGAAGAAAGGTCTTGTACTAGGATCGTCTTTTTAAGGAAACTGAAGAATAACAGAAGAAAACTTTTCACTGGAATATAGTGAAGGAATTTTTACTTTAAAAATTTATGATGTTTCTAGAGGGCAGTTTGTATTGAAACAGAGTTGAAGCACAGGTATGAATGAGTCAGGCATTGCATGCTGTCCTCAGATAGCCAATGACCCTGTACTAAGGGCATGATTTTGTAAGTCAGGTGACATTATCCAAGTCTTGACTCTGAAACATTGGATACAACTCTTCTACTTCTCAGTTTCAAGTGATACTTCTTCCATTAGGCTGTTGCCTGTTATTTCTCACAACAAGCTGAAAGGTCTTGACTTTCTCCTGGTTTAACACGAGGACATTTTTGAAAGCTTTTCATCAGGTTGGCAGCCCCTCACTGTGGCTTTCTAGCCAACACATTTCATTGAGAAACAGGAGGGAAGGAGCAAATGAAAATATCTAACTGTTCAGTGTCAACCCAGAATGAACACTAAGTTACAGGCTGTGTCAAACAGAGAAGAGTCCAGTCCCTGTGAGTACTGGTCTCATTTTTTAATTCTAATTATTCAAGTAAATTTATTGTGGTACTTTCAGGTGAAACATGGGGTATGAATTTTGACAGCTAACTGGACAGACATTCTGAAGTGCACACATATGACTCTCAAAGAGGAAAATTCTTTTAACACTGTCCTGAGGAAAAAAAAACGAGGTTGAGCTTTAAAAGCAGATCCTTAGAGGGATGGGATGACGAGCAAAGGAAAGGATTAAACTGCGCTTAATTGTCAAGATTAACAGAATAGTGTCAGGTGAAAAGATTCTTGTTCAGTGTGAGACTTTTACTATCCATCAGCAACACAGCAAAAGAACTGTAAGTATTTGTTATAAGCGTCCTTTTCAATGAGAAAAATATGTTGGTAAAGGAAAATCATAAGTTGAATGAGTGAAGGGTTAAAATGAGCTTAGTCCTGTGGAAGTTCGTGCCACAGACCAGATTTCATCTCTGCAACCACCCATCACCCACCACCTCAATATAGACATTACTTTGAAAATTACAAGTGAGGGATATCTCATTCTCTTGATTGGTGACTTGGTCACTGCCACCAAGCAAGTCATTAAGGAAGATGCTAGACAAAACCATTAGCTAAGTCTATACATCAATGAGATAACTGAACTTTTGTTATTGTGACACCAGGTCTCAGATCACCAATTATTTCAGTGCATCAATGCCTTGCCATATCAACACAAATAAGTTAAAATCTATAAAAAGGCTAATAAGGCTGAATTATTTCTAATGACTACTCTCTAACCTGAAACCATACCTATTTAATGACTGGCTGTCCTCAGCTGCTCAAACTCCTTGCAATCCTTTACCAGTACTTTATCTACACAGATAGGTCCTTAGGAAAAGGTTTGTCCAAGGAATCTATTAAGTATACAGGCTTATTTAATTTAATAAATATTTGTATCTAGACCAACAATTCCTTATAGATAAAAACAGCATTAATCTTGGTGAGGCCCTTAATTCAAGCACTTAAACACTTCCATTTGACAGATCACAGAATCATGCCTTTCTTAAGTCAAAATTATACTGTTGTCTGATTCAGAAGGTTAATAGGAAGATTTATACATTAATGTTGGAATATTCTCAGAGAGTAGAACAAGGGACAAATGAAGAAATTTCTACAGAAATGTAAATCTAAATTATAAAGATTTCTAGATTCAACTCAAATATCACTGGTAACCCTTGTACTTACAGTTCTGCTCCTCTCTGCAAAGGTAACTAAATTCATCTCACAACATGCATATAAAAATATTATCACTAAACAAATGTTACTACAGTATAGTAAAATTTTAATGCTCTGCAATGAAAAATATCTGTTGGCTTGGCAATATTTTCATTATTATAGTCCCACCATGTGTTTGTCATTTGTGGCAGCTTTGTTTTCTAAATCTGAAAATATGAAAAAGCAAGACTCCTGAAAAGCCACTTGTAAAAAAAGACAAAGGGCACATACATTTAAAATTCTGACAGTTTCAGTACAACATAACAGGTTTTAGAATGAAAAAAATAAAAGAAATTAAGTTTTTATCCCCATAAAACTCCTTAAAATTATATATGCGCCACTTAAATGTCAAGAATACAGGGAGAAACCCCTTCCTACAATAACCACAGGTCCCTGTAGGTGAGAGTGTTCTCTACTGGAATGCTAAGACACCAGGAGTGTCAAGAGCTGCTTTCAAATGTGAAAAATTTATTCTATATCCATTATTTTTATGGGTGGAATAAAAAAGAACTATAACAAAAATTCAGCAGCAGAAGGAACACACTTGCACCGAGTACAAGAAGGTATGCTTTACCAGCAATTTTGTTTGCTTTGTTTCTTGATAGGATAAATGCAACTTGACAAAAGATGCTCGTGACAATGCAGAACCTCAAAATCTCCAAATTACAAAACTGCCTTAAACTAGATTTTACCTTGTTCTGAATTATAACAACTTTAATTTTAACTTGTAGCCAGGGTAAAACCCGTTACATAACTTCACTCATATTTTATAGTTTCCCTTTGCAACTGTGATGACTAGAAATTGTTACTTTCATTACAAGTTCATTCAAAAATTTAATAAAATTAGTTTCTGAAGAGGGCAAATTCAAAAAGATAACCTGATGGAATACTTGTGATACAACTTCAGAGCTACATACTTCCAATCATCCTTCTGAAACTTCTTGGACTTTTGATCCCCAAAAAAACCACCAGATTAGGGAGAGAATGTAAACAAGAAGAAAGGGCATCAATTATTTCTGAATACCAATAATGACTAATTTTCCTCTGGATCCATAGATCTAATTATAGTCTTCTATTAAAGTGCTTTCTGACAAAATCTTTTTGTAAGCTACCTATTTACACAAACCATTCTTCTTCTAGAACAAAAATATCCCTTTTGTAAGTTAAACCATCGTGCAAGTCGGTTCAAGTTAAATGGAAAAGTCAGACCTAAAATTTTTCCATGCAGCCAAACCGGACAGTCATATCTCAAAAGTGTTAGTATTTTCCAACTCTTCCAGCTAGTGACAGACCATATGAAGATAAAATAACCTATCAGCAGGAAGTGACTCACCAAAACATCAACATATTTATGCATTCTTCCTGTAGAAAAGGTCAATGAAAATGGGAGAGAGACTTAATCTTCTACTGCAATAGAGCAAGACATCAGACTGTGCTATGTGGTTTTTTTTGTTTGCTTGATTTTTTAAAATCAGGTTTAGTGTATGTAAGTCATCATAGATGTTTCCTTGCTTTTATCTTCCTTAGAAAAAAAAGCAGCTTTTAACTCTTTATATCTCTAAATTGGCAGGATTACTTAAAACATTTAAAAGGCATTATAGACAAGTGTTTTCAAGGCAATATGTTTCCTTAGTGTCCCAGATGAACATAGCACACAGTTAACCATTTTGTCAATAACAGGCTGAAAAAAAAATCCCCCCCAAATGTTCGATGTGTTTAAGAGGAAAGAAATAACCATGAAGGCTTCTTTAGCCATGCTATCATTCTTTGCTGGAATAGCTGTGCTCATTGTAATTCTGACTTGTTCACATGCTCCTGTTACAATAAATAATTTTAAATGTAACAAGTTTCAATGGATTATTTTATTGTTAATGGGAAAAGGTCTCATTAGAAGGTTTTATGTGCTTACTTGATGCTACTTCTTAATGAAAAGCAGATAAACTATGCTTTCATTCAAAATAATTTACAGTTGTAAATGAGAACTTAATTATCCACAAAGTTCAAATTTTCTTTTGTTTCTGAAAGCAATTAACTTAACCTTCTCAGGTAAATATATTTATATAAAGAGAGGGAGTTCTTTTGTACTACATAATGCATTGAAGCTGAGCATTAAGTGTCAAGTAATCAAAGCATTTATAAATGGATAATTGTACCATTATTACTATACATGTGTAATTATAGCTCATCAAAATTCTGATTTCCCATCCTGCATCATAATTTGAAATTAGGCTAATCCTAAAACTATATGCTAAGGTAGCAAATTCATAAATATGTGTGTCCTGAAAAAATAACATTTCTTTTCAACCCTACTGTTTTATCAACTCTTACTGCAATAAGTTAGCAGCAGATAATTGTTGAAACAAGTCAAAGATTGTCCAAAAGTGTTGGTAGGATTGATGTCCCTTCACAGCACAGCAGGATTAATCAGACACACTCCTGGTGGTGGGCTGCTCTATTGAGCAGATGTTTGACCCCCTACTGAAGGTTCTACTATAAACATAGTGGTATAATCCCTGTTTAGATACTGGGAAGAAAATTAACTTTTAGCTTCTGCAGACTTACAAAGAGCCCTTATCTCCCACTGCTTTCAAATCTGTCTTCTGTTAAAGTCATCTCAATCCCAAAAAAGCACTTTTTTTCAGGAGGTACCTTAAAACTAAACAAAAACGTTTGTCTCTCAGGTAGCTGGACAATCTGAGATACTCGTTAAAAAAGGGTAGAACAGTGAGGTGGCATTAGTCCTTTTCATTTCTGCATGCCATCTTAGGAAAAGGCTCTCAATCTCAGAGCTCAAAAAGAACCAGCAGAATTTGCCCCTGCCAGAAGCAAGATCCATGCTGGGGGGCTTTTCCATGCCTCACCAACTCAAGCTGTCTAACCACTCCAGTTCCAGCTACCAGTCAGGATGCAAATCTTGACTCACTGGAATGCAAGGCAGCTCTATATGTCTTCGAAGCACAGATAGGTTTTGCGGTCTGTAACTCTTCATTTTAATCCAGATTTTATTAATCTCCTAAATACCAGGTCCAAGCCATTGTCATCTTTTGTCTCTCTTGTGAGTTTAAGTGTTCAGTTCAGAAATGAGCCATTGCCCTTCAGAAAGTCCCCTTTGCAATTAACCATTCCAGTGCATGAAGAATTCTGTCAGAGCATCACATTTACTTAAAAAGAGCACAGCCTGCAATAGATAGCTTGTTAGAACAACAAGATTAGTCTTTTCTGTTACATAAAAGGATACTTTCATGTTGGTCAGGAACACCTCTGTGTTCATATTGATACAGATCTCTTTTTTTCCTCCTTCTGACTTTAATGAAAGGAGAACAAGGCATTTCAGATTTTATTACCACGGTCACTGCTGAAACGTGTATTAAATTAGAGATGTGCCAGTGCTGGGATTTCAACAATAATTCAGACCGCTATGAAACTACTACAGATATGTCGATGTCTTCTCTCTGCTTAACACCTTCAAAATAAATCCAGAGGAGATACTGGCTCACCAAGTTCACAGTAAAGTCTATGAATTTAAAACAAGTACCTTTCTAAACCACCCCTTATTAAGGACAGACATATATAAAAATGTGGATATATTCATAAGACTAAATTTCCTAGACCAAGCAGTGCTCATCATTAAATAATGGTTATCTGCGATAACTGAGTGCCTTGATTTCTGAGCTACACTTTTTGATTTTTTCCAAATTTAAAGAAGAGAATGACTATTAAACAAAGATGAGAGACTTGTATTTTTCTGTTAAGGTAGCAGCAGAGTTGAAATGTCTTTGGGTGTATATGAGCACTTATGTACCCTGACTCCACCTTTCCTAAGTCTAATTTTTGATTTTGGGAGCAGGATGTTACAGAGTTTGACTAACCCTCTCCCTACCAAAAGAAGGATAAAATAAAATTTTAAATGTCAAATCACAACACATCTCTGATAAGGAAACTACAAAAGAGAGGAAGAAAATATTAATTTCGTAGCACTACGGAAATGTTATTTAATTTTATTTGATTTGCTGTTTTTAGCTAAATATTTTAACACCACCCCTTGCCTATTCTTCATGATTTATTTGTATGTGGCATTTTCTTTGATTCCTTTTCATGAGAAATAAACCCCTGTGAGAAGTGCAAATGACAAAGGCATTTGCAACAGAAATCCACCTACAACTACTCAAAGACATAGGTATTCAAACAGCACTGAAACATCCCTGTGACCTGCAGTAAAGCAAAAAATGTCATAACAATACTGACAGACAGAGGAATGCATAAGAGGCCAGGGAAACTGATAATGACATAGCATTTCCTCTAAGCCACTTGCATAGATTCACAGGCACAGTAAGTGACAAATGGCAACAAATTCGTCTGCAGCAGCAGCAGGAGCTCAGACCAGTCCCGAAAGGTTGGTCACTGAGACAGCAAATGAGTGTTCAGAGCAGCACCAAGCTAAACACACTCATACATGTATGAACAAGTCATCATGCTTTCTCCCCAGCAGCTACTGGGGAAAACACAGAGAGGCCAGGATACATTTTGGAAGGCAGCATAAATAGCTCTCAGAAATGATCCCCTTGTATCTTCACAAGGGAAAATGGAAAGCACTGCTTTGTCCTGACAGACTGGGTAGAAGTTAGCTTTAGAATTTCCCTCCTGGGAAACACCAAGGGTAATTTTGTTTACCATAGGATAGCAAATAGCAACTACCCTCAGAAATACAAAGCCTTTTTTAGACCAAGTCTCTGCTCGGAGAAAGCTCTCTAGATCTGCACTTCAGTTTGAATTTGGATATTTCTCCTCCCTGCAAAATTTGCTACACATTTTTAACTTAAATGTCTCATGTACATTATACACTTTTCTTTTACACGGTTACCATAGTACTTTGTAATCAGCAGAGATTAATTCACCCCCCTTCTCCTCCAAACCTTTTAATATGTACTTTATATTTGACATCCTTGTACCGGTCGGTGTCAAATTCCTGCACTTAGTAAAATACGTTACCATAAATTTTGAGGCAGGGCAAAGAAGTGTTAATCACCTTTCCACGGCATTGTATATACTTTCTTTTACCTGCTTGGAATATTACGAAAGAGTAGAACAGGCAGTTTTGATCCAGGGAAAGATTTATGATAACCAGAAGATCTGTAAGCACTTCAATTCTGTCCTGATGCCCAAGTAATGTCCAGGATCAAATGTTTTCACTAACACATCTCTAATGAGCAACATGGTGAGATGTTAGAGATGCCGTGAGGGGGAGAAAATAGTGCAGGAGGCCCCGAGCAGAGCTGTTACCCCGGTGGGTATGGGCTGAGCTGTATGAAGCAGCCCAAATGCAGGGGTCTGTTGAACGGCTGACATTGCTTCTCCTTCCTGCCCTGTGCAGGGCAAAGATACATCCAGGGCTGCCCACTGGCCTGAGCTACCCCAATGATTTTAGTTCTCTTGAGGGCTGAGTTCACCCTTCTTCAAACTGTGTGCAACTCAAAGTATTTGATTTGCCAAGATGAGTGGATATTAATTTTTTAAGTAAAAAACTGGGGGAGGGAAAGATTTTATTTTTAATAACATTCTGTCAGACCTAAACACATATGGGAACACAACAGCTTTCCAGAACAAAGTTTACTTGCAAAAACTGCTCAGGCCTCAAAGTCCTCGACATGGGGAAGAAAACTCTCATGAGGTTAGTTTCCTGGGATGAGGCAAGCCTCCACCCCACATCCTGAGTGAGTAACCTAGCCACTAACTGCTGAGTCTTGTTATGGCTTCCACATCCCAATAGAAACTTTTCAAATACATATCCTGGTTTTCTTCTGCTTTGGATAGGGAAACATTCTGAGGTCATCAATGTTCCTACCCACATCTGTTGATGAGATGCTCAGGAATCATCAAGAAGCTCTAGCAGTGAACTGGCCATTAAGTATTTTTCTTAAGTCCTCACAGAACCGTATCGAAATGATGTTACTTTTTAAAATTCTCACAGGACTGCATTGAAAGGACGTTACTGCACTTCACAGTCTAGAGTCATTTAAGGGACTGAAATGGGGACACGAGAAGAGAGAATAACACACTGAGGAGACCAGAGAGTCCTCTCCCCACTACGAACATCCTGTAACTAAAGAAAGAAAAACAGAGGAATAGCTTAGTGAGAAAAGTCGCCAAGACAGTTCAAACATTTTGCCCCTGCTCAAACTGGTTAGCGCTACTTGATTAGCATATCCATAAGGTGTTAACCAGTTCCAATGATAAACATTCATACCTTCTGAAATGAGTAATGATCCAGAATTTTCAATCCAGAATTCTCTTTCACCTTCTTCCCTATAGCTCCACAGTTTGCCAATCCAACTTTATACAACCTTTCAGGATGCAAGCAATGCATTACGGCCCATTACTGGCTCTTGTTTGGGTTGCAGCCTGATGAATATTAGGAAATAACAGGGGCAGGCTTTCCAACCCTGTTTTTCAGAAACACCTCCTAAAGGAACTATTGAAGTCTTGGCGCTAAAAATTGTACATGACAGCTTTTCAACAATGATTAAAATCATGAGAAAGAAGTAAACTATTTATCCTATAAACACAAAGCCAGAGCACTTCCTCTGATTTTCTCAAGTCCTTGTCTCCTCAAATAGGCACAACTTGAAAAAAATCACATGAAGGCAGAAAGCAGGTGTAACTAAAGACACACCAAGTGATAGGATATAGGAAAAAAAAGTTGTAATAGGTAAATAAAAATTTATGAGCATATTCAAATGTTCACATTATTCTTCTGGTGTTCTTCTCAGAAACTCTTTTGTAAAATGAAGACTTCCCCACAAAAGTAAAAAAACCATTTTTCCAGGAATATAACTGCAGGTAACAATGTTTATCTGTTCAAGCTAATGGAATTTGCTTTCATTATCCAACTTCACCCACATTATAAATGCTCAAAATTATAGGTAGATGAGCAAGCTCAGGAGAAATCACTCAGCTGAATTTTGGCTTTTTCGTTCTAAAGCGTAGGATGGAACATCATAGAACTCTCTGTAAGTGATCCTGAGTTTCATACAGAAAGAATCAGAAATCATGTAGAGGTATTTTAAATACACTAATATCATCTTCTAATATTATACAGCAAGATGTTTTACACTGTAGAGAGGAGACAAGAGACATGGACTCAGTATGCAAGTGAACACACTGAATCGGTTTATTGAAATCCGTCTGATTCTTATACAGTGAAGTAAACATGTTTTTCACACTAGTTGTTTTTCCACACTATTTTCAGCAACTTGTTTTTCACCATGCAGGTGGTGTTGACCAGCAAGCTTCACATGAGAATCTGTCTGTAAGTTTACATACTTCAGCATGGGAAAGTAGTGAGAAACAGGGAGTACTACTCCACTCCTGTAGGACCCCTTCAAGGTGGAAGAATACTCTCATGAGAACCCCCAGGGGAGTGAAAGACACCTTCTCTCCTTACTGAGATTGCTCAAAGAAATAGAAATCAACATCTCTGGTACTGAGAGATTGTTTTAGTTAGCTGCAGGCCTGTCTGACTTCTCAGCTCCTCTCAGGCCTTTCCTTTGTTCTTTTTCATGCTGCAATGTTTTACCAATGTTTACCAAAAGTGGCTAGTCTAAGATCATTACATAAGTTCTTAGACTAGCACTATGATACAGGAAACTGCCATCATATAAGGATCCTTCAACTGAACAAGGACTCTTTTCCTGTGTCTGAGTTTAATTCTATTTCTTTCCTCTACAATAGTGTGGATGAAATTTTGAAGTAGTCCATTGTGATCATAATGCATACATATCTATGTGTATATGTTGGCATGTATATATAAGTGAATGTGTATGTGTGTACAGATAAATGTGCAATTGTATCTGTGTTCACAGGTTATTCTGAGTTGGAAGAGACCCACAGATCATCTAGTCCAACTCCCAAGTGAATGGCCACACAAGGATCAGGCCTGTAAGTGTGGAGACATGGGCAACACGCTCCTTCCATCCAAGCCTCCAGGCCATGTCACTGAGCTCCTCATCGAGTCTTCTCTTAAACACCTCCAGGGATGGCGACTCCACCACCTCCCTGAGCAGACCATTCCAATGAGAGATCACTCTCTCTGTGAAAAAACTCTTCCTAACATCCAGTCTAAACCTCCCCTGGCGTAGCTTGAGGCCGTGCCCTCTTGTTCTGGCGTCATCAGCCTGGAAGAAGAGATTCACACCTATCTGACTGCAACCTCCCCACAGGTAGTTGTAAACAGCAATGAGGTCACCTCTGAGCCTCCTCTTCTCCAGGCTGAACAACCTCAGTTCCCGTAGCTGCTCCCTATAGGGCTTGTCCTTCAGTCCTTTCACCATCCTTGTCACCCTTCTCTGGACCCTCTCAAGCAGCTCAACATCCTTCTTAAACTGGGGAGCCCAGAACTGGACACAGTACTCAAGATGTGGTCTGACGAGTGTGTGTATATATATATATTTTCTCCTTTTCCTTCTATTTCGGTGGATTGCAAACTAGATAAGTTGATAAGTCAAAGAATTGCACAATCACATAGAGTTTACTTGGTGTTGCTAGGACAACACAGCCACAGCTGGAACCCGTTTCTGTTTGGTCTAATGTACCTACCAGTTACAGGCTTGTGTGATGCACAACTGAGGCCTCGGCTGGGTGTCCAGACCTGTCTGCTCACCCCCTACATATCAGGCCTGCTGGGCTTTGGCAGATGCTATACAATGGCAGCTGTATAACTCTGTAGTTTTATCTCTGAAAGAAACTACAAACAAATCACAGTAAGACTTTATGAATCTGGATGCAGCAGTGACCACAATATTTTTTTATACTTTGAAACAGGTAGTTATGCTCTCCAGACAATACGGGGTTAGTAACATTTTAATGGGATCATTTAAGAAATATTGGGTATTTCTAAAGTTTTTGGGTATATACTACTGCCACCCCTCCTTCCAAAGTGCCTCTGAAAGAAAAATTTCTACTTGAGTCTAATTCAGCGAATTTCTGTAAGTAGGTTATGACTTATAAAAAAGGTGAAAATAGCACATCTTCACAGTGAGCATCATGGTTCAGTGAATATAAAATGGTGTAGCTTGAGTGGGTTGTGGTCTAATTCAGTTTATGCTTTGACCTAATCCATGAAGAATGTAGTACATAGCAATGCTCGATTTTGACAGTGCTAGGCTCACTGTCCAGTGCTGGTACTTCTTACTGGAAGCAAGACATGAGATTTTTGTCTTAATTTACGCTGCAGTGTCCATTCAGACCCTCTGTGTCAACACTAAACTTTTTTGAGCAATATGACTAGTTGGCTAAGGCTTCCTTTTATTTTCTGGACCACATCTGAATCTGTGAGGGAAAATTTACATTATGAGGCAGAGATATAAGGTCTAGAGTCAAGACATACTGATACAACTGTCACAGAACTGCATTGTCTGGACCTTTTTTCTTCCCCCACCCCCACCCCCATCCCCCCCATGTTTAATATATGTTTATGCTATTTTACTCTCTTTTTATGGACTGAACTTTACACGTGCTGAAAAAAGGGTTTAAGAGAATGACAGCCACCAGACTGAACTATTTGTTATTGTGCCACAATGACAAGCATTGCAGTCAGTCATTTCACCACCTAGTCAGCACTAGGGACTGCATTTGTCAAGATCCAAAAACTAACACCTTAAGATGGAGTAGCTGCATGATTTTAATAAATTTTTATAAATGCATATATGAATTATTCCCTTCAAAGACGAGCCACTCATTCCAACTCCAAGCAGCTGAGAAGAGACTATAGCATATAATATTTTTCATAGTACTTGTTTCTTATATCCGGATGGCACATCCCCTTACTCTGATACTGTGCCCATACAGACATGATCACTAGTCTGTAGGAATTACCTGTAAACTCTACACCTTCTACATGCACTTAAATGAGAGATATTAAGGCTCAAGACACTGCACCCATTGTGACTGTATTTCTGTGCATAAATACCAAGATCTTAATTTCCTGAGTTTTCTGCTTCAGTAACTGTTCCTGCTCCAAGTGAAGAGCTGACATCAATTATCCAAGCCTCCATTTTCTTTCTGTTCATCAAACTCCTGTGCTGCAGATGGTGCAAATGGCCTGGAATATGCAAAATCCAGTATATTTGTCTCTGAAAGACTGCCAAAGGCAGCAAATAGCTCCTATATAAGGTAGACTGGTAGAGCTCTCTTGAGGTCTTTGCCCGTTTATAGCATGTCTGACCTCAGACAGGGACATCAGCTCCCTGTTTCTACAGGAACTGCACACAAGTCTTTGTTGTACCTCATTGCCTGAACAACTTGGACAGTCAAGGTCAGGAAGACTGCATGAAAACAAGATTCCAGATGGAGAATCAGGCATATGGCCTGATATAAGTGTAAGCTTGATGCAGTTTAATTTTCTCGTAATGCTTTGGTTAAATATTCTTGAGGAAAAAAAGTACAGAAATTGCTATCAAGATAACATCAAATTTACTATTTCATTTTAATTTGTCAGTAACTTACTCCTTCAAATATTTAAAGCTTTTGAGTACAATCAACTAGCAGTTTTCTGTGAGATATTGTGGTTACAAATCACAGTACTTGGCAGACTGAAATCCAATAGAATTTCCCTGATACTGATCACTTTCAGGAAAACATATGAGCTAAATCTAAATGGTGAAATATTTCTGGGAATCCCCACCTTACTCATATCCCATTGCAAGTCTCAGTACTGCAAATTCAATTTTTCTTCAGTTATTCACGTGTTTTCCTGAATGCAGACAGAGCATGATGCACAGCTCATAAAACCTATTAAAAACCAGACTCTCTCAAGAAGGGAGGAGTCATATAATTACACCCTTTCCCATTTTGATATATCTTTGCTAGCACCAGCTTCACAGATAGAAATTGTAAGACCTGTACTGTGGGTGTGAGTTTCATTCTTCGGTGGCCAAATCTTAGTCATTCTTGGCTGAATATCTCCTGATATTTAGAAATAGTCAGTATAGAGCAAGTACTGATATCACAATAAAAAGGGAAAAATACAGTGCCTATGGAGACTTCATAGGTGGTGTCATCAATAGTCATTGTTAAGGCTCAGGAAAAAGTCAGAAGAATGAGATAAAAAGGTGTGTTAGCATTCCCAGCACTACTTTTTATTTATATGTGCTCCTGGGAGCTTACTTCAAAGTCCATACTTCAACATTTCTGTAGGACTGAAACCAAAATAAACTTTCACAGTATATTTGTGGAAAGCTTCCAACTACAAAATATAAACAGACCTTAAAAACAGTATTTCCCCCACCACAGGAGATGCTAAACAACAGACCACATGTATTTCTTCTAAATTATCATTTTGAGGAACACAGTGACACAAAGCAGGTGTGTGCTCTCTGAAAGGCAGTGGATTTGTCATAAGTGAACATATACTGGTCACAATGTTTTCATTAATTTGGAACAGCAGAAAAAACTGCCCCTCCTTAGTTAAATTTATACCGAAAAAGTTTTTAGTGATTTTGACAGGATTTCATCATCCCCATTTTGCTTCCTGTCCTGCTACATTAAGCCTCCACATTCATCAGAGTTCTGTGGGCTGAGTTACTGGTTACAGTTCAGAGTTATATTCCTGATTAATATGGTCAGGTTAATCTGGTTAAAGAAGCAATAATTCTCCAATTAAAAAAACTCATACGTATATTTAAAGAGAGAGACAAGGACAAAATGGTCACTGTATGGGAAACAATGCATTTAACAGTTATGATATTCAGCACAAACAATGTTGTTGACTGATAAAAAATAGACTCTGCTTTAATTGATAGAACAGATAAAACCACTCTTCTGTCAAATTAAACTTTGGGAAATGAGTCCATCAGCCCTTCTAAAATACAGCCTAGGAAGATTAAAGTTCATGTTCCAGATGGCCCAAAAATAACCACTAAAAGCTTCCAGCTCTGCTTGAATTAACAAGCCATTATATATGTCCACAAATTTGTCATACTATGAATTAAGCATATAATGACAAGGAAAGTTAAAAGAGGAGGAAATTAAGACAAAATTGGGAATTTTCCTTTAGCTTTAGATTTCTACTTTAGGCATCCAAAATATATTACCATATATTATTATATTATCATATTATATATTATCATGAAAACTAAGTGCTGGGTTCTTCACTTTGGACATAACAGCCCCATGCATCACTATCGACTGGGGAATGAGTGGCTGGAAAGTGGTGAAATGGAGAGGGATTTAGGAGTAATGATTGACAGGAAACTCAATATGAGCCAGCAGTGTGCCCAGGTGGCTAAGAAGGCCAATGGCATCCTGGCCTGTATTAGGAACAGTGTGGTCAGTCGGACTAGGGAAGTTATCCTTCCCCTGTACTCAGCGCTGGTCAGACCTCATCTTGAGTACTGTGTCCAGTTCTGGGTTCCCTGGTTTAAGAAGGATGTTGAGCTGCTTGAGAGGGTCCAGAGAAGGGTGACAAGGATGGTGAAAGGACTGGAGGACAAGCCCTGTGGGGAGTGGCCACGGGAACTGGGGTTGTTCAGCCTGGAGAAGAGGAGGCTCAGAGGTGACCTCATTGCTGTTTACAACTACCTGAGGGGGGGTTGCAGCCAGGTGGGTGAAAATCTCTTCTCTCAGGCTGATGACACCAGAGCAAGGGGACATGGCCTCAAGCTACGCTGGGGAGGTTTAGCCTGGATGTTGGGAAGAGTTTTTTCACAGAGAGAGTGATCTCTCATTGGAATGGTCTGCCCAGGGAGGTGGTGGAGTTGCCGTCCCTGGAGGTATTTAAGAGAAGGCTCGATGAGGAGCTCAGTGACATGGTCTAGTTAGTGGGAGGCTGTTTGAGAGTTGGACTAGATCCTCTGGGTCCCTTCCAACTCGGAGGAACCTGTGAGAGAACAGGAATTAGTCCCACCATGTTCTGTCAGTTGTTTTCTGTGCTCTCTTCAGAATCCCACCTGATCTGACAGCTTCCTTGAAGGTTAATAGCACAAATAATCCCCTAGGATTGACAAGAACCATCACTACCAACAATAATTTCAGATTATTAAATAGGCTATAGGTGGCTGTTGAGGGCATTTAGACAAATAGGTTTTTTATGGCATCCCTTTATTCTGTTTTTCCTTACTTGAGCAGGAGACACTAAATTCCCAAGGCAATTCTTTTTTTTTCCCCCTAAATAATTGAAAATATCAAATTAATGTATCATTATTATTAAAGAAATTTTTAGATATCTGGCTAGGGAATAAACAGCGATGAAGTAATCACCAGAGATAAAGAATCACTGATGTTTAATGCCTAGATAGTGAATAAAAACTTTATCCTGAGCTGCATCCCTGCTACATTTCTTCTGTAAGTCTGCACCTCTGGTGGTTTAAAAGCCAGATATCAGAGACTTGACTCCATCTGGACCAAGGTTTCTTTATTTGCACAGAGAGCAAGTNTCGATTCCCGCTGGGTAGGCAGTGGTGTGGTTTAAGAGTTGGACTCGATGATCCTTGTGGGTCCCTTCCAACTCACAATAATCTGTGAATCTGTGAACCTCTGGTGGTTTAAAAGCCAGATAATCAGAGACCTGACTCCATCTGGACCAAGGTTTCTTTATTTGCACAGACAGCAAGCGAGTGCTCCCGAGGCCTGAGAACAAAAATGGCAGCTGGCCAGGAAATAAGCTCTTTCTAACTTAAGCAAATAGCACAACTTCTCCTTAGAAGAGAACTATTTGAAGAAAAGCAATCAGAAAATAATCAAAAGAGGGACATGGTACATTTTGTCTGGTTTGAATAGCAATTTAGAGAGTACTTAAAAGTAATAGTCTCATATTTTGAAAAAAGCTTTGGTAAAGAACTGTCATGAAAGAAATATTTAAAACAATCACAGTGAGGAGAGAGTGAAAAAGAAAGAGAAGTAATCCACTGAGGAACAGAGGAGAAAGGGACAGTGGTCCTAAAAATAAAAATAAAATCCTCTTCCAATACATATCAAGCAAAAGATGACTGGTGAACATGTTAGTTGCAAACAATTACTGAGGAGGATTCACAGATTCACCACAAAGATTCATCTTTCTACAAGAAGAAGATAAAACACAAGCTGAGAAACTCAAGTGTAGTAAACTGTAAATTAGAAAATTTGTGTCTGAACTGAATGAAAACAGGATGAAATAGCAAGGCAAAACAAACCACCTATATTTTCTGACTATCTAAAGCTTGTAACATAACATTAATTTCTCATTATGAAGTCCAACACTTAAGAATATGAAAGCTTTACCCCAGAAACTAACAGCCATCTTAAGGTACAGGACAAATACAAACAGAATTTGATCAGGTCACAGTGATGCTTTTTGTTTGGATTTGCTGGGGAGTCAAACCAACATGGTGTAACGGCTTTGTACTTAAACTACCTCCCTTTGGATATCACAGTAGAGACTAAGATGGCACAAATGTTGGAATGGACTGGGAGACAGAGTGTACAGAGGGATTAGCTGTTCATAACAACTGTTTTGCACATGTGTGATCAGCAAAGGAGAGAGGAATTTGGGAAAACTAGTTAATGAAATCACATTATTTTTTCTTTAATGAAAAACAAAAGAATGTCTCCTGTTCATGAACACCTTGCAAAGTGACATCATGCTGCCAAGCTCCTCTCTTTAGCATTAAGACTGATGAGAATTTCAGACTCAGAAAGAATTATGAGCATGATGGACAAAGTTGAAAACATCTTTTTGTCAAGGTAAGAGATTTTTTGTGATGCTCTTAAATAGTATTCAGAACTTAGAGACTGAAAGACAAAATGCTTTCAAGAAGCTGCTGGAATTAACAGATAAATTTTCCACTCTTTCGGTAGCATTCAGGGTAAGTAGCAACTCTTTCACCACACTAAGCAAGGTACTGTATACCAGGGTTCTATTTTCATTATTTGAACATTGAATTAGACAGCAAACAGGTAACCAGTAGTTGAATAGAGTTATGTGTTTCGAGAAGCTTTTATGCTATCATCAGAAAAATCACGTTTCAAGGAAGACAACCACAAAGGCACTCATAAAAGTGAAAATAGACAAGAAGAGCATGCCAAAAAAGGGGCTTAAAGCCTCCAAATTAGTTATCCCAGGAACAAGAGAAGTAGATAGCTTTCCTTTGTGAGGCATTACAGTTTTCCTGTGACAACCAGTATTTTTTTTCTCCTTTCAGAAGTGCAAGAATGACCCCATGAAAAGAACAGCAGTGGAATTTAAAACCAAAGAAAGAATATTGCTTCCAGCTATTCACATTCATAATGTGTGAAATTTATGGCCGGAGAAGAGAGTATTAAAATTAGCCATCCCTTATTTAGATTGAGCGCAGGGTTCCAGGATCCATGCAACAATTTTATGCTTTTTCATGTCAAAATACAGAAAATAGAAAATAGATGGAGATATCATAATAGTAAAAGTTTTGAGATTTTTTCTTACTTGAGTTACAAGAATTAGTCTTTATCAAAACCACCACTAATGTTGAGTGTTTTCTATTTCTTGGTAAACCTCAAATTTTTTTTCTACCATAGCATCATATTCTCACACTTCGTTGTTTTCAACACTAGCAAAAACTGCCAAACCAAAATAAAACAAATATATAAAATCCTCCAAACAACAATAAACCAAAACAAAAAATTTACAAAACCCCCAACAAACACAGTAGATGCAATATTAAAAAAAAATTTAAAAATTAAAATTCAACCAATATAGATCACAAGTGAAGTATATATACACTTCCAGGACCTAGCAGCATCATAGCTGAGAACAGAATGACCAGTTTTACAGGGCACTGACAAACTACATTTGTTAAATTAGCCAAGGCTGTTGAATCCAGATAGCACTGAAATAAGAAATAAATTCAGCCTGATGACAAAAAGATGAAGCAATCTATTAGCTCGACACAGCCTATTAGTGCTAAATCTTGACTGAATTTTCAGTTACAATGTAAGAATTATAAGTAAAAGCCCATTGGTATAACAGCTGCCGATATACTTTTGGAAATCAGAAGGTTTTCTTTCGGTTCAAGCAATGCTTGTATGTCTATGAATATCCATGAGTTTATTCTTCTAACATCTTTTTTCGGCAATAAGCAATGGAAAACTAGGAAAACCACAGAGAATCACAGAATCACAGAATCAGTAAGGTTGGAAAAGACCATAGAGATCATCAAGTCCAACCTATCACCTGTTACCTAACCTAATCTAGTCAAACCTGTTACCTAACCTGTTGCCATCCTAAATACCGAACTCAGGCCAGTTTTAATAAAAAACCTTAATGATAAAATACTCTCATCTTTAGAAGGTGAGAGAGACTGCAGGTTACCAAGCATGGAAGAGAAGAAAGTACATATTTGTAAAGAAAAACACAGAAAGAAAAGGGGTAAGCTGAAACTTTACTAACAGTTTTCAAGCAAGAAAATGAAAGATCCAGAAGTCAGCATTTTAACAAAATTAAAGACCTGAGACAAAATTGTGGACCATTCCATCCCAAGATGCCCTGGAGTTTCACTGTTCCACATGTGGCTGCAAGATGATTGGCCAATAGACTGATGGAGAGAAAACACTGGAATCATTGAACATAAAATCTCTACCTAAAAGTGTTAGTCCCAGCTCATTACTGTATGTATTAATAAGAGATAAAGATTGTATACTCCACATGGTATATGTGTGATTTAGTCTTGGCACAGCAGAAGCTGCCTTCACAGGATTGACCGAAGGAGCTGAATGCTACAGCAAATGGAGCAGGAAGCTGTGATATTAATTAAAAAATTAAATCAGCTTATTGTCTTCAACAGCTGTCTTAGAAGCCTCTTTTGTATTCCATTCCTGACTTTAAATGCTCTTTACAAGCAGTCCCATGATGGTGGTCCAAGCTTGTGAAAGATATGTTGAGGCTCGTGCTAAGCATACTTGCACACAAGGAGAAACGTTTAGCTACTAGCTTTACTCCAGCTAATATTTACATGACACTACAGTGTATATTATTATCAAAAATTGTACCAAGTTTCCTTCTTTTTCCCCCCACCATTTTCACCGCCCAAATTAACTGGTTATTAAAAATGAAAAAAAAATATCACTGAGAAAAAAACATATACTTTAGTGAGCCATAGAGTTCCCAGAATCAACAACTATGATTAGATAGCTAAAAATATCCAGTTAAAGATCCTGATTAAATAGTAAATAAGTAGAAGCTGAGAGAGGAAAGTCAGTACTGATCAACCTTCAGACCACTTTTGTAGAAATCTTTCCCACAAACACAGTATAGGTTGTATCTTTTTACCTCTCATGGCCACGCTGACTTGTTGCACAGACTTTGCTGTCTCCAAAGTTCCTTTTACCAAGAATAAATTAAAAAAAAAGTAAAGCTCAGGTATGTCAATATGCTTTTTTGCAAAATGCTATCTATTCACAAAGCTGCCTGTTGCAGCAGGGTATTTTCTAAGTCACCTGTACCAGTAACAATGAAATTGTTACAAATATACAATATTTGTACATTATTTGTACATTATACAAATAATGTACAATATACAAATACAAACCTCTGTATATCTGCGCACCTTCCAAGTAATAAGGCAGAAAAAACCCCTCACAAGCCCTAAGAATTCAAAGTTTGGGAGCAGTTGTGCCTTTCTCCCCTTCTGGAAAAAACACCTAAAGGAAGATTGACATTTACCTTCTGCTCAGGGCTCACAATCTCAGGAAGACAGCCATGGTCTCCTCAAAGATACTTCAGTCTTTGACTGACTTTCTTGAACCCAAAGTGGCACTCATGGAATATCCTTATGAAATCTTTCACTACCATATGCATGTCTAAAAGTATTTGACAAAAATTATACTATGGTTTGACAAGAAAACTATCTTCTTTCTTTAATCCAAGTGTGATCAGAATTCTAGGTTTTGAGTTTGGGAGTGGGGAGGATTGTTTTTGTTTGGGTTTGGGATAGGTATAAAAAAGTTTAATTATTTTCCTGTTTTCTATGTCAGGCAAAAAACCACGGCAATTGCTGCGGTTAACTGCTCTCTCAACCCAGTTTATTTTCGGTACGCTGGGAGAACAGGGGCAGTCCCATGTAATTAAGCAAAGAAACTGGGATCCGTTCTTTGGAACAAACTTACTGCTTCTTCAAAATTTCTAGCTTAAAAAGCCACAGCTGTTGCCATAGCCCTTCTCATTAAAACAAATTTTATGTGTAAAAATCCTGAAAAATCTGAACATTCTTAATAAACAAAATGTCTGGTTCCTGCTCATCAGTAGACCTCTGCTAGGTCCCGTATTGACAGGATTCTGGTGGGCTGGAAAACCTCATGAGAGCTAAAAGAGATAAATTTTAAGTTGGCTCTGAGGTTATCATCAAGTGTTTAACACTAAAATGTTAATTATCTCTAGTTCAGGTTATAGTCCCCCCGTAGGATGTTTCAAAGTGGATTGTACCTTGCTAGTTTCTCTCTGAATGTAGGAGGGTTACAGAATTATATCATTTGCACAATGAGTTGCTCTGACTACAGCACTCATTACAGTGAACTATTAGCAGATATCAAAATTATCTATGCCAGGCCTAGATTTTTCTTCTTTTTTTTAAGAATTTCTTTTATTAAAAACTATACAAATGAAACGCCAAAACACACTTCTCTCAATGAACAACTTAAATTCTCAGAGAGTGCAGGAGTCAGACAACTGATAGATTCTGAAGGGTTTTTCACAATTAAAAAAGCCCCCACCACACATCACAAGGAAAAAAATCCAGAGGAAAATAACATACAGCTAGTAAATTCCGACCCTATTTTCTGAAATATTAAAAACCTGTAACAAGGTCAAACTATGGGCATGCTTAACTTAATCTCCTTGAGAGACTTGTCAAGAAAACCGTAAAAATATTTAGAGAACAGTATTATTCAATCCTTCATAATTTTCATTGCACTCACAGTTAATTTTGAGGTAACAGGTAACATAAACCCAGTATTTTTTGCCTTCATTCATGCAACTTCTACTTTATCAACCAATAGTTTTAGTCTTTTATACATTTATTTCAATTCTACAACAACATCAACAGTTGTTTCTTAATTTGGCAGGCAAACCATTTCTTAGGAAAAATGTTCCCTTCTCACTGTTTCTTCGAAGTTGTCTTTCACAAATTGGCAGTGTTATCACTGATGCAGTAATTACTAACAGATACCATCAGCCACTGAAAAAGAAACATCCTGTGGTTTCATTCCTTTCACATGAATATGGTTTTCATACAAAGAACTCAGTGTACCAAAATGAGAAATAAAGAAAAGGCAGCAGTTATTAAAAGAACTGAGGCCTCTTCTTTTTCCTCTTCAAATAACATGATATGGTTAATGTAGTTCATCATCCAATAATAAAGTCAAAATTATTATTACTGGTAGTAATCTCACAAAGCTGTACAGAATTGACACTTACAACCTTTGAATAATTTCAGCATTTCATAAATATTTTTATCTTGCTAAAAATATTTTTTACAAATATTACTGCAGATTTGATCCTTGGCCTTTCGTCTTCAATACTGCAGCAGAAATGGTCTGCTTAAGTAAACAAGTGAAATGTAATGTTAGACAATGCGAAACCCATGGAAAAGGAGTTTCAAACTATGTTTTAAATTTTAATTTGTCTTCTATGTGTAAAAAGTCCACTTTGCTTTCTCTAACAGGAGAAGTTCTTGCCAAATTATTTTTCCTAGTTTCTTAATCTTGTGTAATATAAACAACATATTTGACATTGATGTGTTCATGCAGAGAGTTGGTTGCCTTGCTTGCTGTTTTGGTGAGGCAGGTAACAGCACAGTTCTCAAGATGGTCACCACACTTACCTTTAAAATAATCCCAACACTTTAAAGTGAACAGAACAACCAAGCCAGCCTCAGATCAGCTTCTTATCCTTTTCTAATGTGTATGAGAATGGGAGTCTTGAGAAGTTTAAGAAAGGCTCTGGTGTCAACTTCACAGAGTCAAAACAGCTGTTCAGCTACTTCTGTATTTCCAAATACCCGACTAACACATGTCCAACAGTTTCCTAGTGTTTTCTGGCAGCATCCTTCATACATTCATATACCCATGACACTAACAAAGACTCCTGCACTCTGACACCTTGGACACTGAGAAAAAAGTAGATGCTCGTGAGAAATCTGCAGCTTTATCAAGACAGCTAGCTGGTATCTTCTGCCCATGCTACACTTTGGCAGCTGCCCAGGAAAACATCTAACTGGCTTGCTAGACTTCTTTGCTGATCTCTGTTTCATGGACTTTTTACCATACATTTTGTTCCATGTTGCAAAGAATGAACAACAAGAGAGAAGCAGCATTATAGACCAGTGCATTTCTTTTCAGGCAAAGCTGAAGGACATTTCTACAGAACAGATTTGATGTCTTATTCAAAACCTTTCAGGTACTTAATTTCATCTAAGAAATATTAATTCCCGCCAATGTTATTTTTGTAGAAGAAACAAAACAATCAATCTCTGCTTATTGATATAAAGGAAAAATGTTTTCAGAAATTAATTTAACAATAATAAAATTAATTGTGAAACAGCCTTTGGGAAAAAGAGAGAAGTACATTGGAAATATGCTACTTCAGTGAAAGAAAGGGACAATAGAACTAAAGAGATTTATTGCAGTCTGAATGCTGAGTAGTGTACATGACCCTAACAGGAGTTTCGTATTATCAATTTCCACCATTCAGGTGTTTCTAACATCTTCACAATAGAATTTTCCAAGTTCTACAGCTGATGTGACAAGTAGCTTTGCAGGTATTGAAAAACACTTGGTATATTCTATAGTGTTTCTTTCTCCTTTAAACACATCCCTTTAAGTATGCATTACTTTCAGCAAAAAAGGAAAGCAATGCTGATTTCAGGCCCACTCCTCAAATATAACTGGGGTCCTTGGAGTCCACAGGGATGCTCTTAGGGTAATGAGTTCTGCTGGGAAATACAGTCATTTCCAATGGCCCCCAGAAATGCTTTGCAAGTTCCCGCTGGTTTTTATGCAGGCAGATTATGTATTTTTAATTTATAGTGGTTTTACTGTGGTTCTTCAGCAGAGAATGCCATTCCTCACCATCCAGCATGTTTCTGTACTTTTGCTTAAACTACTTCATTTCCAAATCGGTGCAATATTCTTGGCTATAGGACTAGTGAATTGATGGCATAAGAAATTCAGTGACTGTAAAACAAAACAACCTGTTCACTAATTTTTGCTGTTGTGACCTATTTGAACTGCTTGACATACCAGAAACCATAGAGTTTCATAACAGAAAACATAAGGCATTCCAAATACCAAAGAATTTTGGATTAAAAGGGGGGGAAAGTTAAGCCTGTCAGCTATGCCTGGGGTTTCCAGTCACTGGCCCTTAAATTTTAAGACTCTGTTACTGCATGCACACACCTCAAATGTTGGTGATTATCAGAATTTACAAGCTTGCACCTTTATTGTTTTCTCTGAAGACATCTTGAATGTGATTGATTTAACTGTGCCGACCTCCCAGCTGTGACAACTGCCAGTTCCACTGTCACCAGCTAATAACAGTCGTATATTTAACTGCATCCCTTAACTGCCTACTGGTGGTAGATGTCTAATAAGTTATTCAGCCCAGATTTAGGCAAGACATCAGAGATTTTGTGTCCTAATAACATTCCCTTAAGCCATCCACCTTCTTTGACTTTAAAGTTGTTTACTAACCAAGATAAATGAGCTTGCCGAGACAGGACAATGACAATAGTTGGCAGATACATTGCTCACACAGCTGACCCTATTCAATTTTAAAACAAAATAAATCTATGCTCTTCTGTTTTATGTATGACTTATTAAATTACTGACATAGAACCTGTCTGTCCCAGATTGCAGGGCACCTCTAATGCACTGAGTTGCAGACACTGCGTAGCCTGAAAAAACCCCAAAAACTAAACAAAAAAGGTTTACATTTAAATTAAAAGAGACAGGTTCAGATGGAATGAGATGAGGGAAAAGGAGAAAAAACCCCACCACTTCTCTAATTGTCTTCTGGGAACCCAATATGCAATCAACGACCACAATTTACAAAGCAGCTACCTGGGAAAGAGCTATGACACATTAAAGCTATTCATTCAGAAGGTGGAGTCACAGTGCTTCAGAAATTGCTGTGTCCAAATAGCTTTTGTTGAACCTCCATAACTAGATACACTCAGAAACATCCTGTGAAAGCATTATAGCTATTGCAGATTTGAAAAAGACCCATAAAAACTACCAAATTGAGGCTACACACTTTTCAACCATAATTAATAATTTCAGAAATCATAGGGTCATAACATAGAAAGGGTTGTGTTGGAAGGGTCCTTAAAGATCATTCAGTTCCAAATCCCATCACAGCCAGGGATGCCAACCACTAGAACAGCTTGCTCGGGACCTTATCCAACCTGGCCTAGAATGTTTCCAGGGATGGGGCGTCCATAACTTGTCTGGGCAATCTCTTCCAGTGTCTCACTACCCTCATAGTAAAGAGTTTCCTCCTAATCCCTAATCTAAATCTTTTTCAGTTTAAAGCCATTCCCTCTTGTCCTAGCACTATATGTCATTAAAAAAAAAGTTGCTCTTACATATTTTTATAAAAGCCCTTTATGTTGCCTAAATTCATGGAGAGAAAGCAGGAACAAAATAATTCCCAACAAAGGTAAGGGAGTTTCAGGAAAAGAGAGAGTGATTTATTCTTCATTGTCTCAGGTCCAAAGAGAGTGAAAAAAATAATTGTGTTACTTTTATAATCTCCTGAAACAATGTCCCCTGGAAAACTAACCCAGGATTCATATGACTCTTTACGTACCCCAAATATCCAACCAAAACCTTCTTACCCCTAAAACCCAGTTCTTTCCCAAGGTGGCTCCCCCTCGCTCCGTATTCAGGTGCACAGGATTTGTTTTGAATTGCTGGCCTCCCTTTCTCCTGAAGAAATATAAACATCCCTATAACCTGCACACTTCTACACTTAATGTTACAGCTTAAATCAGACTATAATCCTAAAACTAAAATATGAGGAAAAAAACCTCCAGGCATCATTTAAATATTAAAATGCTGTTCTAAGGTGTCCCCAGAGTCTTCTCTTGTCCAGGCTGAACAGTCCTAACTCTCAATCTGTCCTCATAGGAGAGAGCCAGCTATCTCATCATCTTCATGGCCCTCTTTGGCTCGCTCCAAAAAGTCCATGTCCTTCCCTAGCAGGGGATCCCAGAACTGGATGCAGCATTCCAGGTGGGGTCTCAAAAGGGTGGAGCAGACAGGCAGAATCCTCTCCATTGATCTCCTGCTCACACTGCTTCTGATGCTGCCCAGGATTTGTTTGCCTTTCAAGGCTCTAAGTCCACATTATCAGCCCAGATCCAGCTTTAAATCCATAAGAACCCCCAAATCCTCCTCTGTGGGATGCTCCCAAATAAGTTCATCTCCCTGTCTATACTCATGTCTGGAATTGCCCCAATCCAGGTGCAGCACCTTGCACTTCATAAGGGTCTTGAATTCTGTTTGCTGTTTCTTATGAAATGTGCAACTTCTCGGTAGTAGGGTCAACAAAACAAGACCTTGCTCACTTACATAAAACCATTATTCCAATCCAATTCATGAGGATCTTATAAAAAATAATTATTATGAGCTCACAAAGCAACCTTAACATGTCACTTCCATGTGGGGTGGACATTTGGCCCATCCTTTATCATCTCAGATCTAGCGCCTTTCTTTATAGGAGCAGTAAATAAAAAAGGCCAGAATAGACACAGTCAGGGAAGATCTATAGGACTCAAAAAGTCAGGAAAAACTGTGCAAAATAAACTGAAAAGGACCCTCACCAGAAAACCCTTGAAAAATATCAGCAATCAGGACACCCAAACCCACAAAACTAGAGGAGGCTTTGCTGAATTCTTCAGACTTTTTTTTTACATTTCTAATAGAAACCAATGAAATCCATTGTTCATTGCATTGTAAGAGAATGTTCTGTAATAAAGAAATTAGAGAGACTAAGAAATAAAATACCCATTGCTCCATCTGTCGAGTAATTACCATATACTCCATTTTAGACAAATATGAGTCATCCCATTTGCATGATTGCAATATCTCAGTTTTTGCCTAACATCTCCTTAACAGGGGACAAAATGGCATCCAGGCAGAAAAATAATATGTGGAAAACAAAACACATTATTTGCAATAATTTTAAACATTTTGTTCTACATATATTCGGTGAGGTCAGCAAGCAGCCAGTCTCAGTGAAAGGGAAGAACACAATTCTCTCTCTCCATATAAGTGAAAGGCTATTTAATTCTTGAGTCTTCAGATATTTGTTTGTTTGATGGGTTGGGTTTTTTCATAAAGTTACACACCAGACTCTGCTCCAGACTTTTCATACTCCCCAGATTTATGCTCTCTCATGGGATTTCATTGTGTGCACAGGCACTCTGATGCATGAAATCATCTCTATTGTTCTTCCCATTCTGCTACCAAGAATACAGAACATTTATAAATAACTAACATGTTGGATGAATAAAATGCAAATCATAATTCTAGTCAGAAAAATACCTAAACATGGCCTGCAGGGCTAATCTTATCCAATGACTCGTCCCACCCCAATCCCTACTAGTTTCAGGGCAGCTTCTTAAAGCAGCATTTGATTAACAATGCAGGTACAACACAGCAGGGTTTTGTGCTGGACAAGTCTGGATAGAATCAGAAAACCACCAAGTCAGTCTGCAGTTTCTCCATTTCCTAACAGCACAAATGTGAGCAATTGCTTCAGCTGCAGTTTCCCCTCATCTGTTTTTGCACTGATCTCACAAGTACATTGCAAAACCTACGTAGAGAGGTCTCACATACTTGTGCTGAAGGCAACTCTCAAAGTTCAAGCACTCAGTTTTTATGGGGCAAGGGGATATAGTTTGACAATTTCAGTCTGGAGAATGACAATGAATTCTGCTGCATGAGTGATGGGAGAGTTGGAGCTCAAGAATACCCTGGGGCACTGAGCTACAATCACAGTTTAAAGCTGCATCATGATCCCTATCCCAAAGTCACAAAACCCACGAAATAAAAAAAAATGTTCGTACCTTGCAAAAAGAACCTAACTAAAATCCCAGTAATGGGAGTTCAGAATGAGCGCAAGGATAAAGATTCAAAACATAATGTTATTAAAGAAAAAATAGAATGAATCACACACTACCATTTTCTCACTTATTATTTCCAATGTTTCAGAAGATNTCTTCTCCAAACTGAACAGTCCCAGTTCCTGTAGTCACTCCTCGTACATCGTTTCCTTGCAAGATCCTTTCTTCTCTGCATTTTCAGACTTAGGGGCTTTTTACTACTTTTTTTTTTTTAATATTGTGACACAAGACTTAGTCAAGTAGAAGATAAAATATATAAAACCACAGAAACATATGCAGAAAAGGAACATTTTTGATCCAGCTTTTAGTACTTCTGGCATATTGCATGTTAACTCCAGGCACCTCATTATTTCTCTAGATCTCACTATGTCTGTGTCCTAACAAATGAAATACTACCTGCTATAACATTTGATTACAAAAGCCATTGTTATTTACAAATTGGAGAATAGATTCAGGGGCAGACCTGTTTTTTTATTATCATATTTGGCCAAAATTCCTTTACACATTCACATTATTTCAGAGATAAGACTGAATTTTCCATCTCATCCACCTGTATCATTCTCAATGAGAATCAGTAACATTACTACAAATATTGCTGGTTTAGCAAGAAAAAAGTATTCACTTATGTTGTTTAATTTCAATTTCATTACAAAGGACACTCAGAGCACTAGTATGCCAGTTGTTTGGGTACAGCAATGTGCCCTCAACATACTTTGTATACCTGCAGACAAACGTATTAAACAGGGTTTAAAAAAAGAAAAAAAAAGAAAACTTTAATGTGATGCTGTATTCCCAGACAACTCTAGTTCTATCACTTTCACTCCCCCTCCCCTGCCATTTTCACTTTCCTTCTGTTTATTTTTCTGTAAATAGCACCATCCTGAGAAGCTTCCCTGCCTTAATCAGTGGGGTTTTGGCTAGTAAAAAGTTTAAATGGACTTCAGACAAAGCTAACTAGACTTTCTTAATTCATACCTAAATTATGTTCTCTGGCTTCTGCATCCTTATTTAAGATAAGAACGGTATTTCTTTGTGGCAACTTGATTGAGAATTTCAATGTCCTGTGTTTCCATGAATGCAAACTAGTACCCTTCCAAGACCCACTTATTACGTTATGGTTTTCAGACCATTCCCCCATAACTTAGCCCCAAATCCTCAAGCAAGTACTCTTCAGTCGTGGAAGTTCTGTTGCCTTAAAGAAAGGGACCGTTAAAGTAACTCTGATGAGCTGAGTTTTACGAAAAAATGAAATAGGATAAATATTAGCCTAAACTTCAAAGAAGTAATATGAAAGAAGAAAGAGGAAATAGTTTCTGACACTGCCAAAGCCTCAGCTTAACAGAACAGCTTGCTTTCTGTACAGGATACATTTCATATATTCATTTCCTACGTATATTGTACCAGGGGAGGTTTCTGCACATTAAACAATTCCACATGACATAAGAGTTTCTGCACTTGCCAGGTTTAGAACAAACAGAATAAGTGATCCCTTAACACATTAATTCTATTTATTGCCAAGTGAGACCTTTATTTCAAATGTTCTGGTTTTAACTTAATTTTTAACTGAATACTGAAGATATGGTGGTCAGCACCCAAAATGAAGAGTGTTCGTCAAAATAGAGCATAAGCAGTGACAGAGTTCTCTATGTGATTTCCGTTTAGTCTGAAAATCACTTTAGGTTGCAAATACAGGATTGTCAAAAGTCAGGGTCACCGATTAGAACAAAATCTCCCCATTTATCCCTAAGACTATTAAAAAGCAAACAGCTCCAGATCAGTTTGGTATTTTTAAACACTATCCACTCCAATCTATCCTTTCAACTTTTCTCTCAAAAATAAATGCAAAAAATTAGTTATTGAAAGCTTTTGACATCATATGCAGTGGGTAAGACAATTCATGATCTTACAATTCCGTTCCTGTCACTCTATTCTCTCTGAACAGACCAATAGCTCTTACCCAGGAAGACTATCCATTATTATAGTGACAGTTATTGATTTTAATTAAACTCACAGAAAGAAGCTGAAAATATTAAGCCTACTCTTCTACGTTCCAGGAATCAAAATAAATGGTACTAAGAATTTACACTGACACAGCCACATATTTATGCCTATGTCCAAAACCACAGCCAATCTACACAAGAGATGCCAAGAGAAAACTCCAAGAGTTTTAATTAGTATAGAAAGCTGATTTGATGGTAGGTACAATAAGTAATAGTCTTGGCACCAGCAACTCATCAGGAGAAGAGAGTCCCTATTGCAGTGAAAAACTTGATGGGCAGCAGTAGTCACTTAATTTGTTTATATAACCAAGCAAGCTGGTTTGCCCTTTTGTTTTCCCCCCACCCCGTATTGCTTATTTCATGCATGCAAAGAAAACAAGTGTTTGGGTTAACATCCAGCTACTCACAATTAGAACTTGAAATGCCTGCCAACTGCATAAATCTCACTAGTCATGAAAAAGAAAAGGGCTTTTTTCCTAGAACAAGAGTCGTAGGCACATACACACACAGAAAACACGAGTACAGTCTGCTCCTAAGCTATATATTCTTGTATGTACATCTCCAAGTTGCAGAAAACCATTTCAGTTACAGACTTCAGAGAGGTAAACTGGCTCAGAAAGGCTATGTTTCATGTAAACATGCAAAACATGTCTTTTTTGAGAGTTTGTTTTTTCTATCTCAGTAGGAACAGCATCTTGCAATACAGCTTTCATGTCTTCCAAGAACTAATGAAATGATGTTCACAAGGCAGAGGTCACCATTTATCATTGCATAAGTGTCAGATACAAGAGACTGCTACTGTAATGACAAAAAAAAAAATCCATTCATGAGCTCCCGCTGATCAATGGGATAAAATTGGTTTTAAATGTGATCGCCTATATTTTAGAGTAAGCTGACTGAAGGTCAAACTTACGCAGTCTTTCTTCCCTCTTTTCCACTGCTATGTGGATGACTTAACAGAATTTTTTCTGTATATCACATTCTCTGTTGAGTCCCTGCAGTAAATAAAGTGTTTTCCCCAATGATAGCCATGTTTAAGTGCTTAGACATTAATCAGCAATTTTACATATCAGGGCAATTTTTTCTACCTTCTCTCAAGCAACAAAAATATAATATAAAATCCATAACAACCTTTTTCCATCTGTAAATCCATCTGTTTTTTTAGTATGTGCTCTTGAAGTACTGATGCAGTTTGAGAAAAACACATTGCAAATAAACAAGTTTCATATACAGCATTTCAGTTTTGGAACGCAAAAGTTCATCATGTCTTGCAACATGAAGTTCCACTGCATTCCTGTAACAGATACCTCTCTCGCAGCTTGTAGCCCATTGTTGTCATCGGAATGTTTGCTCCTTTCATTACAATACAACTTTAAATGGTATGTCCTTTCAATAAATGACAAATGTAATTGAGGAGCTGCTTGGAAGCCTGAAATTTATCCATCTTATTTTCCCCCAAGTATCAGGGAATTTGGCCATTTCCTTGGTGTCCCTCTGTTTGCTTATCTGCCTACATCTTCTGAGCACAGAGATTTCAGGGGACCTGGTGTGACTGACTCCTTTTGCAACAATATGCTGAACAAGATCTACTGCTCCCACTAGAGTGGCAGGTATTGAGCACAGGTATGTCTCTTTGATCAGGGTCATAGAGGAGAACCAGCTACTTCAGATGCAACTCTGAAGTCAAATAAATGTAATCATGCTAGTCAGGAGCAGCATCTGAACCAGTAGCTCTTTTCCCCAGACAATAATGCTAAGTAAGAAATTCACCACATGAAACAATTTTCTGTCACGTAGAGGGAGATGCAGCAGGAAAATGGTGTAAAATGAACAAGTGTCACTTGCTCAATTTGCATAGAAAAAAAAAGAAAAAAAAATTCCATTAGTTTTGAGCTTTGACAAGGGAAACAGGATGCCAATGTTTCCAATACATGCTGTCTTGTGTAGACTGCAGCATAAACGTTCATCAACCCTGAAACCAATTACTGTTCTTCTAATGTCCATCACAGCAGAATCCATTTTCTCCGTATGAATATTCATTAATCAGACCTCTACACACTGCAGGTGAGTTTAAAGAGCCTTTCCTCATCATGAAATGCAGGTTAAAAAATACATTGTAATGTACATGGTTGGATTTTGCCAACATATCTCAATTCACTCACAGCACTGTTGGAAACTCTCTAAACATGTCACTTCTTGGCTTGGACTTAGTTAATGAATGAAATGTGGAGGATATGCAAGCATTTACCCACTAGCAGGTGTCCCATCAGGGAATGACCCTTGAATCATAGCATAAATGTTAGAAAAAGAGCATTTTGGAAACCTTGCAGCTAACAGATGAGCGTACAATAAATGAAGAGAATGAGGAATGCTGAATTTCATGCTACTCTAGGGTGTGATGAAAAAAAATCAATTTTTTTTCCTGAAGACATGAATCTTTTCTAGTTTTCAAGAGCTCCATGTCTCACTCTCAGCTGACAGAATACAGTCACCTTGGCATTATATCTGACAGAAGAAGCTATCGATTAGAAAAGTGTTTGCAGATTAGGAGCTTTGCAAAAGAGTTACTCAGCAATCTCTATTAATTGGATATGCTCAGCACTTGAAACTTAATTTCTATCTCCATTTAAGTGGGTCAATATTGTGGAAGAAGCTAGAAAACAGGTCTGGCACAATAAAACTGCAGCTCTGTTCCTATTTGTTTGGATCAGTTAGTCAAAAGCAGAATGTGTCTACCTTTATTTCAGGCTAAATAACCACTGGACTCATGCTCTATGAAAAGGTTCTGATGGTTTCCATTTGGCACTGTCCCAGCTTCTCCAGCCTGCCAAGATGCCTTTGAATGGCAGCACAAACATCTTGTGTGTCAACCACTCCTCACAGTCTCACATTTTCTGCCACCTTGCTCAGGGTACACTCTGCCCTGTCATCTAGCTCAAGAGCAATAGTATTGGCTGCAGTGTTGACCCTGGGGCGTGCCATGGATGACTGGCCTTCAGCTAAACTTCGTGTTTCTACCACAACCTTCCAAGGCCAGCAGTTCCACTACTTTTCAGTTCATCTCCCTGTCCACTTGTCTAAGGCACACTTCATCAGTTTGTCAACCCTTGGACACTTTTGGGGGGATCAGGAACTCTGGGAAAATGAGGTTCTAGTAAAATCTGTTTCTAGCAGTATCAAGCAACTAATCCTTAGAGACTGTAATATTAATAGTCAGGCATTGGCTGCGCCAGAACAAGATGACTGGTCACAGCAATCTTGTCAATTTTTCTCCTCAATTCTGTAGGAAACGGCTTATCACACCAAATGGGGATCAAGAGCCATTATGCAACTGAAGGAAGCTCACAGTGTTTCTTCCCTCAAAGGGTAATATGTTAATGTGACTAGAGCAGAAATACTGAGCACATTTTCCAAAAAACAACATGACATTTAACAGGAAAAGAAAAGTCTCCTTTTAATTCTGCTGTACAAAACAGACAGCTCTGGCTTGAAATTGCAGTGAATCTGATCCTTAAGCTAACATCTGGAGTCTTGCATATCTGCTGCTTAACTCAGAAGCAAAGAATTTTAATTAATAACTTTCAGTATGTGTGATTTTGCAGTATGAAATAAAAACAGGTAAAATTTTACAGTACTATCAAAGATGGGATGGAGACACTGAATGCAAACACGTGTTTAGTTTTAGTTCACCCATTTAGTAATTTTCTGTTTAACAAATTTTCATTTACTGATTTTCAAGGTTTTCTAAGTCCTTTAATTTTTAGAAACAAAGCACCTATTTTGTGCTGAGAAATACCTGAATATCGCATGACAATACTGATAAGAAAAAGTAATTAAGTTCTCCTGCACCTACCTAAGAGCAAAAATGACAGATTTCCCATAAGCAAAAAAATGTAGACACAAGGTCCCAGAATTCAGGTCTGACTATTTGTCTTACAGAGGAAGAGGTACCTCTTCATATATCTAAAAACACCAACTACAAGTGCTGAGTGAGGTCTATAGTTCTGCCTGAACATAGAAACAATCTGTGTTTTTCTCTTTTTTATAGCTGCTGTAAATTTCAGCGCTTTGTTCATCCAAGTCTCATTGCACAACTAAAGTTACCAGTAGAAAGTACCAGTACCTACTGAAGATAGACCTCTCCTAAAGCTTGTTTATGATGGATCCCTGCATCCTTTCTTCCCCTTCAAGTATGTAAACATTGCATCCTTACTCTCCACCTGTTGTTAGAAAGCTAAACTTTGTGAATGCATCTTCCCTATCTTCTAAAATCCTTTATTCTCTGAACAAAGACTTGGTCACGCTATTTTTCCAGTGTTAATATGATGTGTCTAATAACCTTCTGATTTGCTGTCACCAGCTTCTCAGCAATTGTTTTTTCGTCATGGAGTTCTCTTTGAAGATTATTAGTCACTGTCATGGGTGACCTGTTAGATCTATTGTTAATGGTTAATAGATGATTTTTCTTTACCTAATTTATACCAGATATTAAAGTCTAAAGGTTATGCTAGATGTTCCTGATCCTAAAGACCAAGTTGAAAAGTGCAGGTATTAAAAAGGTGAGATGCATGAAGCAGCATAGCTATTCTTGGACAAGCATTAATAATTAGATATTACTTTGGAGAAAGGGCAATGTTTCATCTGAAGATGAAGTATTATCTTCAATATCTCTTTGTGCAGTGGGTGGAACATTCCTACTGATTGTGCTCCTAATCTCAAAAAAAGTTGGCAGGTTTGCCCTTTTCTAGCTGAAATATAGTCTCTTCTGGGAAACCTTTACCAACACATCCTGACAACTGTTATGTCCTATTAAAGGTTGTTCACTGATATTTGTAATATCTTAAATACACACTGCATTATTACAGGCAAATTCTAAATTTGCTTAGAATAAAAATTATGCTGAAAATAAAAGCCAAACAGATATCTACAGAAATGACTTGTTTAGTAAGCAGACCCATTACTCTGCTAGACTATTACTGTATACTATAGAGTTTCTTCAGGATCAGCAAAGTCATCTAGGGGTTAAAAACAGGCAGTTGTCAGACTCTGGGAGAAATGCGGTTATTTATGATCTCCTTCTAAGAACAAGAATGTTCCATGGACATTTTTGATAAAAAAGCTAAAAAACAGTATGACTGACTGCTACATCAGAGTGACAGTGAAAATTAAGCTCAAATATTATTTTGTCTTTCCCCCAGGTGGCAGCAGGAAAGTCCTCTTCATGTGGCAGAAGGGGTTTTTTGGTTTGGTTTTTGGGGGGGTTAAAAAAACCCTCAAACCAACAGAACAATTAATCACATGGGAAAATACAAGATTTCATTGCTTTCATGAAGAAGGAAAATGCATGCTAGTCCCATTTAATGGTTGGGAAATTTTACCTTGGCTTCAATTAGGTAATTAGAAAAGACCTGCTTGCTTGCAATAATGAAGAAACTATACTAGAAGATAATGTACTCATTAAATTATCCCTTTAGGGCTGGCAAAACTGTCCACACTAAATTTTTATTAAAAATCTACCCTGGAACATCTGATGTCAAAAAACTTAGCTTTTATGTTTATCACAGTAGCCAAGGACTGCAACAGTTGATTTAAAAACAAAAAGCAAACAAAAAGAAAAAAAAGCATCTCCAAATCTCCTTGAGAACCAGAAGTTACAGTTCAGTGAAATAATTCTAGTACATGAATTGTCGCTGAGAATGTTTCAGTATTAGTTAGCAGACAACATACTGGTAATATCCAACTGACACAATTCAGACAAGAAAAAAATAAATTAATTCAAAGGCCAATTAAAATACTACTCATTCTTCTTCCCCAAAAAACGTATCACCTCTTTTTGTGCTTCTTTTAATCTGTGTTCAGGAACCAGGAATGCAACAAAGTAATTTTTTCAAGTCATTAAACAAATCCATGGAAACAACTCTGCTGACATCTGTCATGCATTTCTGGGCTAAAAGGCAAGTGTCACTAGAAGGTAATTGCATATAAAGTGCTATAGCCTATAATTATTGAATCCCTTTTATGTTAATAGCTCCATTTAATCAGTAAGGATGGTCTCCTTAAACATGTTTTGGCTAACCATAGTCTCAATAGACATATTTTGAAGACAACGTGTGCAAGGAAAGAAAGCTATTTGTCCTTGTATGCTCTTGCATACATGGATTCAGAAACAACACTAACCTGTCTCTAGTCAGTCATATTCAGGCCTAATTCTATCTATTTCTCACTGTGATCCAGCACATCCTGCTGGAGCACCCATCCTGTGCTCCTGAGCTCTCCAGCAGGAAAAAAATCTGTGTGCTCAGGAATTCAGGAAGCAAAACAGAACAGTGGGACATTTTCAGCTTGTGATAGTCTTAAAACTAGGTAGTATGCACCTCCCCTGCAAAATATGAAATGCCTTTAACCTGTTTGATTTCTGAAAAAAAATGCAATAAGTTTAGGTTGCTAACTTGTCCATTACAAAGAGGTATTTTCCAATATTTTTGGCAAAAGACACAGCCTTATTACTATTAGTGACTCCACCCCAACCTATGAAAATCAGTCAAAAGCTCTATTCCTAAGACATTAGAATTAAATGTATTCATAGAGTATAGCCAGATTTTGAACAAGGATGAGAATTTGTGACCTTCAAGTATAAACTCACAGTACTGACATTTGTAAATGAATCTTTAAGATTAATTTAATGACATAAGGTTTAGTACATTTTTAACCTCAGCTGAATAAGTTTTTTCTTTCTATTTTGCAAAGCCCTTTTTAACTTTCTCATTTCTTCGTACGCTCTTTGCATATAAAATCTGTCCATACTAAATGAACAAGCACAGGCAGAAAAAACAATCATGGATGTAATATTAATTTAAGTGGTTTATCTTTGTGTGACACTTCAAGGTCATATGCTTTTCTGTGTGGAATTTGAGTCTATGTGTTCTGAGTACTCCCTCAACAACAAAGACATGTAAGAAGTCACTTGTATCATGCCTCTGAGAATACAAACACAGTTTCACAACTAAAACAGTCTATACAAAAATTAAATTAGACACTGCCTACATGATGAAGTGAATTGAACCAAACACATCTACACTACATCTACAGGTGACTTCTGCCTGTATGACTATTTTAATAAATAAGAATGACTTGTTTTTGAAGGGAATGAATTTCTGACAACAAGAAATCTTCAGCCTTTGGTCTTATTTCATTTTGTTTACTGGAGTGATAAAAAAAAAAAAAAAGAGGTGGAGAAGAAAGCAGGAATAACCAAATAAATTTCCATTTTTTTTCCTTACAAGAAATAAGGAAAATAAATGTCAGAACTTAAAACCCTCACCAAATTGTCAAAAAGTACAACTAAAATTTTATATGTCAGATAGCTGAAAGTGATGGAAAGTTGACTACTGTTGAGCCGAGGAAAATGACTCCAACCATGAATGATATGGAAGGTACGTTTTATTCAGCGCTGGGAGCACGGGGGTCATCCACCAAAGACGTGCTCCCTGAACAAAGGGAAAAGGGGGTGTATTTATACAGTTGGTTTGCCCG
>WEKX01018480.1:55320-65547 GCA_013390025.1 Pitta sordida | reverse complement strand
GGTGGGTTTCTGTCCCCTGTACTTCAGTATCCATGACTTTGAGATTTGAAAGCTTGATGCCTTTTCAAGCATACCTGTGACCTGAAAGTACCCCCTTCTACTGTCTGTCCCATATAGTGCCAGCAATCCCACTATGCATTGCCAGAAGACTGGTCTACTATGAACATATGTCTGCCATTTTGCATCATGCAGGTTGACTTCAGGTCATGCTGTCCTTCCATTGAAGTGATTACGTAGGAAAATGATAAACTTGCTCAAGGGTTTACTTTCCAGTTTCTCACTTGAAGTGCACCACTGTGTACCGCCCCTTTGTTTTAAATTTTACTTGTCCCAAACACTGACCAAATCTAATGTTTCCTCACTTGTAGCAACATAGCATAATATAACATTGGAACACCAACTCATACTGAAGTCTGTTTCCCAAACTAAAGCAGTAAAATGCTTCTGCTGAAGGCATGGAATATTCTGAGAGAACTAAAAAAGACTTTTCATAGCTCTAGGATTAATGAGATAGGTAGCTTGCCACTTTTTGCTCATTATGGAACAAACTCAGAACCCTAATGGCTAAAAGTCATTAACGTCTGGCAGCAGCTCAGTGACACATGGGAAGAACAAGTGGCCTCAGCTCACTTCTTAGAGCACAGAACATTTCTCAGTTGCCAGTCCCAGCAGAAAGACCACAGTGTGAATGCAGTCTGAAGAACTTCTTTCTCCATTCCAACTATCACATCTCACAACATGTAGAAACTAACAGACGAGATACACCTGTGGCTGCTGGATCGGTCTTCCCCGAGTAGCACACAACAGTTGCCAATTAGGTAATCTGGCATCTGCTGTGGATACTGACTTCAAGGCAAAGAGATTCTTAAAATAAAACAAACCCTAAATCACTATACTTTTTTGACAGCCGCAAATGTATTTACTGCTCAATCACACTCTTAATCTTAAATTAGGGCTTTTGAATTTTCCCTCTTATATTTTGAAGCACAAAACATCATAGTTTTCCTTAATCATATCACTCATGAACAACTCAGAATTTACAGCACTTGAAACTTACCAAAGTGCTAACACACAACTGCTTTGAACTACTTCCAAAAAACATGCAGGCAACCGGACAAATTTATATTAAGATTTTCCTTCTCCTCCTCCCCTTCCCAGTCACAGGAATACCTATAAAAAACACAGTGCCTTGACCCACTCAGTGGTGAAGTACAAGTGCCCCTTCAGAGTGAGTAGTAACAATGTCAGACCTGTGGCAGCGTGCGAGTTGAAAGAAGCAAAATACAGAGAGACAGACCATATCTTTTGTTAAACTAAGGCGATAAACCAGAAAAGAGAGAAAACCCACACTGGAAATGCTGACAAGTTTTTGAGCATGTAAACTCTTCTTCCAGTAAGCACTGAGACAATAAGGTCTCCAGGATCTTCTTCAAAAGCCCTTGTCAAGTTTAACATTTTTTAGGTAGCAGTGGTTGAATCCAGATCCAAATCACAAAGTAGTCCTTGTGCAATTCCCATTTATACAGAAAAAGCAACTCTACATGTCACCTTTTCAGAACAGAAATGGTCATACATTGTGTAAACTAGTCCAACCACCAGCTTCAATCAGTTTGGCACTGCATTTGAAACCATATTAAGTTGTCCTGCCCCACACTGTACCCAGATGTTGTTTACATGTCTGCATTTATCCCAAGCAGAAACAAAATCTAAACCCCTAAACCCAAACAACTTAACCCTGCCCCGTTGCCTTAGGGTGTGCAGTTGCTTTCCCTCAACATTTCCTCTCTAAATAGCTATGCCACTTTGAGAATCAAAACAGCCAGTGGCTGAGAAATTGCCACAACCTCTTGGTCATGTTGTTTCTCTTGAACTCAAGTCAAAATGCTTATGAACAAAAATACACAGTTTCTTTGCTGTTTTATATGAAATACTTATTACGAAAAGCATTTCTTGCTTCCATTACTGTTCTTAACACCAAATCTTTTAACCACTGAGTAATTCACTGCTGCCTACACCACAACTGCTAGCAAGCCTGACATGAACAGCTTTGTTTCTGTGTGGTTTATTATATTACAATTGAAGACCCTATACTCAGTTCAAGTAGTACAGTGTGAAATCAGGCCAACTATTTTTCTATAAATTCACACAGTAAAACAGTATAGATAAGACTGGAAAGGACCTTGAAGATCATCGAGTCCAACCTATAGCCCAACTAACCTAGCATCTACATCTAGATCACTCAATTCAAGACCCGTTGGTTATCTTTAAGACTATGTTATTGTTCAGGTATAAGACAAGATGTTTAGACGTAATGCATTTTTATCAGTGAAACCATAAGTTCCTATAATTTTATGTCGTAAGAAAACCTCAGCTGTTTTGCAAATAGAGTTAGGTGAAGATGCAAAAAAACTAGAAGAAAAAATGGTGGACAAATTTTAAAGCAAGGTCTTAGAGCTGAAGCTTCAATTTTTTTCTGTTAACTGTAATAAATAGTAAGCAAAGGAAGTCAGTGGATCTAGAGCACCCAGAGAAGGCAAAGCAGTAGCTTAATGGCATCCTGAAAACATGGGCTACCAGAAAGGAGTCCAAGATGGGGTGCATAGCCTCAAAGGACTAGAGCTGGATTTTCAAGAATTGAAAACAGACATCAATGCTGTCTCGGAAATTGGAAAGGGAAGAGCAATGCCACATTTAATTAAAAATTAATTGGAGAATCATCCTCATAACCAGAAATATTTTGATGATTTAACAGGACAGAAGATCATAGACCTTTTATCCAAAGACCATGACAATAGTTGCAAGTGTTCACAGACACAACTACAGAAATAAAAGTTTGCTGTTAAAAAACAAAACCCACACTTCAAGCTGTTCTAAGTAACTATTTTTAAGAGACAAGTATAGTGTCTCACTTAAACCACAAAATACTCATAAATGCCTCCCCTGTACAGTGATGGGAATATAATTCCACTCTGTTATGTTTTGTAGAGAGCTTATTTGTCTTTTTAATATACAAAAAAGGTCTCAGTTTCAGTAAATTATAAGCCCTCAAAATAAAAATCTGCTTTGAAGTTACTAGAAACCTTAAGAATAGCAGTATGTAATAGAAAATAAAAAAGAAAAATAAATTATTTAATTCCTGTTAAATGCTTGATTTTGTTTACTCATAGCTTCAGGTTTGGTGTCCCTAAATTGCGTCTGCACTCATATGGTCTAGAACCCTGTTTTTAAATGATATCTGAGACCCCAATGCACTTAGGTGAGACTAAAGGCAAATACACTCAGCACTTTGAATCATGACAAAAACTGGCAGTGAGTCACTGACCATGCCTAAGTCAAAAGTCAACCCAGGCAACAGTTGAAACCCTGCAGTATTTCATAAAATTCAACAGGATCCAGAGCCCTTTGAATCACAGTAACTGATCTAATCCGAGGCCTGATTTTATCCCTGCCCCGCGCTTCACATTTATTGCTCAAAAAAATAGTAAAACTTACCTTTCTCCTTGATGTATTGCTGGGTGCAAATCCTGTAACTGTTTCCTTTAGAGTGAAATGCCAAGATACATTATAACTCCTTTGGGGCATAAATCTCTGAAGGAGAAACCTATTAAGATTAAACAAAAGCCCGTAAGGGCAGCATGAAGTAGGCTTTATTACATTTTTAGACAGAAATGAAGGAGTTAGTGTTAAGACAGCAGACCCATTATTCCCAGTTTAGCAAGAAGAACATTATTAGCTCATACTCTCAATTCTAAAGCATCCTGTGAGACATTCCACCTTTATAGATGAATAATTATCAAAAGGGATGCATTTGCAACTCAAAATGTTCTCATTTTCTCCGCATTGTTCAGAATATGTTATTAAAAGGAAATAAGAGTATTTTAATGCTTAAAATTAGTAACCTACAAGAAAATAATTTACATTTCGTTATGATAAAAATACCCTATCTCTCTACAGATACTTACTTTTATCCATGAATGGATGCATTACAGGGGTAAATTATGATCCCTCGATTAAAGCAAGCTGTAACATTGATTTACAGGGTAACAAAGGACAGGATCTTTCCCTCTCACCTGCCCTCAGTTATTTTACCAGCAAAGTCCTGGTCTCTATAGGAGAATGTGATATGCAGTCAAATTATATTCCAATCAATACATTCCCTAAAAGCTTCCAATAAACATCACACAGGGCAATATTTGTTATTGAGTAGTTTAGCTAAAGTAGTTTTATTTTAGTCAGGACACAGTCACAAGAACAAGAAATATTTTTAATTTAATTTAAAAAAACTCTCAGGACTTAAGTGAAATTCACAAAACATGTATGTTATTTATCATGCTCTTTATAATCCAGATTTAATTTCCAACAGGAAGTCTGTCAGCCAAAGATTCCCAATTGCTCAAGTTACTGATAATGCATTTAAAAACCACACAACCAGTAAGATCTCATCCTGGCAGCAGCCAGATCCTTTTTGCTGCAATGTGCCATAAACTTCTCAAAGATGAGAAGAGATATTCACAACCCACAAAGAGAAGAAATATGAAAAAAAAAAGAAATCCACCAGACACTAACTCTCCTCTTGAGCCACATTTTATTCTAGATAATAACACCTATTTACTGACAGAACCAAGGCCCATGCTTGAGCACATGTGAATTTTTCCCATAGCTGCAAAGGTCAGTGCAGAGTGACAANCAGGTTTGGCTAGGTTAGGTAATAGGTGATAGGTTGGACTTGATGACCTCTATGGTCTTTTCCAGCCTTACTGATTCTGTGATAAAACTGTGATGAACTTGCAGAAACCTAAAAGGATTGTGAATGTCTTGATACAGACAGTTCATATTTTGAGAGTTCCATCATTAGAGAGGAGCTCTCAGGAAATGACAAGAGTTAATCAAAGCCAGTATAATTTTATTTTGTCTAACTTTAACTTGAAACTGGCACAAAAATGTGTTATAAAGATGAAACCTAAATCAGTGCTCCTTGTAGAACACACTAAACCAACTCATGGCATGTACTTTCAGCTATATTACAGCTTTGCCAGAACTTCTCCACTCTGAGAGCTTGCCACAACATAAACAGCTTTAGCTGGAGCACTTAATTCACAGAGAGTCTTTTAAATAAGTTGTCTTGATGTTTTTTGTTTCCTCCTTCCTTCTACCATTTTTCCTGTTCCTACCAAACCCCAGAGTCACCACTGCATATGTGGCATGTCAGATTGGGTAGTGAGTTGCTCTTGTCACATTGCTACCTCAGTTTTCACAGGTTCAGAGTTTACTCTGAGCTGGAAGGGACCCACATGATCAGCCACAGCAAATATAAAAATGGCAGCATACTAAACCTGAAAATTTACAGGTCTCAGAAATTATAGTTTAAGTTGCTATTCATCAACATAATTGGATTTTAATGATAGGGTGTATGGTGCTGGCATTCATATCAGGTACACATACTATACATTTATTAACTATAATTCATTTCACTGAAGGTCTAATGAGGGCTGCTTAATTCTGGCTTTAATCATATGTCAGAGGAGCCAGAAACCCAAGCAAAGATTCTTTTTCACAGGTGGGATTTTGTGAATAAGTCAGAGCTTTTTTAATGTTAAGTGTGATTATACTTGGCTTTATCTCTGCCTACGTACATTCTCCTCCTTATTTCCATTTATTTTTCTCGTGGCTCATAAGTGAAAATGGAACTGAACATTATGTTCTGATTGTCTGCTTGTCCCAGTGATAGCTCTTCATTGTATGACTACCTTTAATGGATATATAATATATATTTTAAGACAGGTGAGGAAAAAAGGTAATCAAGTATGTTTTTGAGATATTTTTGAGCTACATATTATGTGAGCTTTTTGGCTGCATATGAACAAGCTGATACACACTTTTGGGCCATTATGTTAAATGCTATGATCATGTGAAGTACTCACTTCTTTGATAGAAAGTTCTGACATGGGTACAAGATTAAAAAAGTCAGAGAAAATAATAACAACTCATAATATTGGCTGATCTCTGTCATCCATTATAATTATCAGTCATAATCTCAATACAAACCAGTTCATAGACATGCCCTTCAAAATGACAAATTCATTGATCACGGGAGCACTGCATCCTATACCCTGGAGGGGACCATTCCAATTCTTTTCTTTGGCACATGCTATGAAGAAAACACTAACTGCTGTGTCTTACCATATCCAGTTCTATCCAGAAAGTCCCCCAAATCAGCCACCTTTCCATCACCTGCTTTGAAGGATAAGTATTGCATCTTTTTAGTAGCAAAGCTAAGACATGCAGGTGAGATTTCGATTATTTTCACAGGAAGCCTTGCTTCTGATACTAATTTCCTTCACAAATTTGGAAACCCATCTTCTAAATAAACAAATATAGAATACTTCCGTATAATCATCAATTTCACATGTAGCATGATCAGCCACCAAGATGGTTGCTTAGAAGCAACCACATACATGAAAATAATAAAAACTTCCAAAGGTAAGCATAACTATTCCTGTAAAAAAACCCTGTAACTGAAACATCCCCAAAGAAAAGCTCCTTTACATAACTACACTCTCAAACTTTATTCTGCTCTGAGAAGAATATACCCCCTGTACAAACAAGAGGACAACAACATACCAGGGCACCCATTTAAGGAATTAATTCACATTTTCAAAGAAGCACCAAAACACTATGTGAGAGCTTCAGTATAAGCTTTTAGTTCCACCCTGAATTTTCCCAGTGTTATTCAGAGTTGGTGCCTGGTCAGAAAAAACAATTTACTGTGTCAGGAGTGGGGATATGATAATAGAACCATTGACATCTTACCTATGCATTTCTGGGAACATAACACTTCGTTCACAGTGTCCTTCCAGTATGTATCTACACAGATGAACCTGAACCACCATTTCAAACCAGAATATGTCCTTCCAATATGTATCTACACAGACGAACCTGAACCACCATTTCAAACCAGAATAAAGTCACATAGAAAAAAAATGTCTATTTTCCAGTGATTGAAGGAAAACAATCCCTCCTTTTTCTGGTCATTCATTCCTGAGTGATAAATCACAACTCTACTGAACCTTTACAGTCGTAACTCTATCCTTCTCATATAGGCAACTTTATCTCCTTTCCCAGCAGCTCTGTACACCACAGGTATAAGACACTACTCTGTTTCAATCAATTTCACTGCCTTCCTAGCGCAAGTTATAAAAATTGTTCCTAACATGTATTTGCTTTTGAAGCTTGCTACTACCTTTTCTGATTTGATGAGCAGCTTGTGCACCTGATAGCCTATATGTTGTTTCCAAAATAGCTTACGCCTGTCATACTAAAAGTGATTAGCTCTACCTTCACAGTTCATCTATGTCATTGTCCTTAGATCATTGTGTGTACAATGAGCTTCCACTGGAGACCTGACACAGGACATCCAGCATGGAAGATCACCTTTCTGCTGTGGTAATAGACGTGTAGATAGAATGAATTCTCTTGGATATTACTTGCAGGAAATACTGAACTTTACTGTCTTGATGTCTGAAATAAGCAAAAAAAAAAAAGGATTTGTCAAAAACATAGTGCATGGGTATGCAAACACTACTCACAAAGTATCCATGACATTTTTTCAGTCATTTTTGCTAATTTACTTCTAAAAAGTTAGATTTCTATCCCACTTTATTAAAATCCTACATTAAATACATACATCCTGTTGTATAAATAATTTGTGCATGATAACATTTGTAACTCATGTCATTGCGTTAATAGGGATGCAAGGCTATAAGGTCTGTGTTTGACCATATAGTTTGCCTTGGGGAGAACAGATATGAAAGCCGATGAAAAATTATGCTTATTTTGCGATTGTAGTAGTTGCAAATACACACTGTGCAGTCCTAGCATGTGTTTAACAGAGCCAAGGAGCAAGCATGAAAAATGGCATCCTGGTAACTCTATGTGGCACCTTCATAATTAAGCACCACAGTTATTAAAAGTCTAAATCATCAATTAAATCTGATGCCCTTCCTGTAAAAAAACCAAGAGGGAATCTGATAATCTTAGAAAATGTGTGCTTTTTCATCGATATGCATTGTGACAGCTGTTGTACATTAGTTAACTATCCTGATATTCAAGGACTAAAGTGATTAATCAATGGGCAGTAGAACACCTCATAACAACGTGACACTAATTATAAGCTGCATATATTTTCTTTGAAGGGTCTACCCATTTTATGTACTCCTAATTCCTTTAAAATAACTTTGAAAACTCTTTGTACAGCCTGCAACACCTCTGCAATTGCTTTCATACAGACATTAGGGGTTTTTTTTCCCCTTCTGGTAATTCTATAGTTTGCAAATCTGGAAAATCCTGCTGACTCTTAGCATTCCATATTAGGTTTTAGATTTGTTTCCAAACCAGTACTTAAACGTTTTCCTGCTATTTCTGCACGTCACAGTCTTCTGTAATCAATCATGTATTTTGTACGGCAGAGGAAAAAAATATTCAGAAAGTCTTTAAGGCTCTAATTAAAGCAGGGAGTTAGTTCCAGGCCCTGAGACTGACACAGAAATGAAGAGTCAGTGTAGCAGATGCTAGGAGAACTTGTTAGTGTTTTGTTCGGGTTTTTCTTTCGGGTTTGGTTTGGGTTTTTTAACTTTCCTTTTTTTAATAATTAAGTTGTTAAAGGACATAAACAAACAAACAAAAATTGTGCATAATACATAAGACATCTTAAGAGTAGCAGTCAGAAACTGGCTGTATGACAGGCAATCTGACGGCACAGCGGCACTGCATCTAAGGTAGAAGAGAATTTAGTGTTGAGAACACATGAGCAATCCGGCCATATGCTGCTGGGAAAAGATACACTGGACTGCAAACATGCCAGGTTGGTCATCCCATGATTACTCTTCCCCTTCCTCCTTGAGAGTGAAGCCCAGGCTCACTAGACCTGCAGGATGCACCAGAGCTCTTGGTGCATCTATATCACAGCAGAGGCAGTACACAGCGCTCCCAAATTGGTCGTCTGGGCACAGCCACCTGTTGCACTGCTCGGGGTGAGTGAGCACAGAGCAGTTGAAAAGCCACAAAGGGAAATCAAGTGAACTCCCTGCCCATTTAAGTCAAATGGACCTAACCAAATTCAGCCTCCTGGCTCCCAGGCAGTGAACTTCTTTAAGCAAAAATCTTAAAGGCTGGAAAACCAGCAATTAAAAGTATCAAAAAACTTGTTATTAAGCCAAGGAGAGACACACAACTATGTAAACACAAGCATGATGCCTCCAATTCCTTATGTACAGATGAAAAGAACATTTTAAGGACTTCTGCAGCATTTTCTCCTTAAACGAACTGGTGAGTACTGCCACCTCTTTAATACTTTACTGCCTGAACATAATTAACTGGTTTAAGTTTTGATAAATGACGAAAAGACAGAAGAAAGGGCTACTGCAGAAAATTGCATCTCAATGAAACGACAATAAACTTGTACAATTTCAACCAGACCAGACTTCAGCAGACTAGTGAGGAAAAGAAATATGATTCTATCACCTAGGTCAGTGATATTTTATTGGCATCATTTTTTTTTGAATAATCCTTTGGTCCAGAACAGAGTGATTCTGAATTTTGTCCACATGCTCCACTGAAGCCATTGAAATTTTAGAGCTATTTGCAAGTCCAAGAGCTTTGTCATGTGCCTAAATATTACCCACAGTTACCTATGTAAGATTTCCATACAGTCAGTTTACAGACTGAGTCCTTCTCTCTCGAATTTCCATATTGTGCCAGTAAATAGCTCAGGGAGATAAATTCCCTGACAGAACCCATTTTCCCATGTGTAAGTGTATATCAGACCTACCTGGCACAAAAAAACCACCTCTGGCCTCTGATTGTAGGTCAGCTGAAATGGAAAGAGTGCTCATAGTCTGGGAAACAAACCTGGTGCAGTATTTCAAACATCGCATTTTATAGGTTTACTCGTGACAGCTGTCACACAAATAGTCCTATAAGAAGAGTTTAACATTCAGAACTGCTATCAAGAGGTAGCTTAAACTGTTACCGGCATACAGTAGGTTTTATTTGAAAAAAATTGTGCTTCATTATTTTGGAAAACTTATAGCCCAGAGGGCCATTAGCTGCAGCCAACTACAAGTGTACTAGATGCTACTAAATATCCATTCTTTGCATGCTTAATTGCAAAATGCGATCACAACTCTCTTCTGCAGGGGTTCGTCCTCTATGGAAAAAATAGAATTTCAC
>WEKX01018480.1:21490-55309 GCA_013390025.1 Pitta sordida | reverse complement strand
CCCCACTTGATCCACAGTACTCAGTTTAACACAAGATATATAACTTTGTCAGCTCATGGCACCATCTCTGCCACAGCTTTTTTTAAAAGCAGATGACTGCTGAACAAGTAATCAAATTACTTCTTCATTTTGCATTACTTCCCTTAGCAGTTGTCTTCTCAGAAGCAGAATCTTTGGGTCATCATATACCACAAGCAGAGAAAACAATTAGATTTTCTAAATTAATCAGAAGACTGCTAATTTGATTAACCAGTACTGTCAGAATCTCATAGCACCCAGGTTACTGACCAAGACCTTGGATATTATCCAAAGATTCTTTTTAAATAAAAAAATTACATTGGAAACAAAATGTGTAAGTCTACTTTCCTCTTACAATGATATTTCATATGGAAATGTCTACACATAGAATATGTACACAGTGTATTTTATTTTTTTAAGTAATTTATTGAAAAGAGAACTGAACTGTACAGAAGAGGACTGTTTAACAACGGATATTTAAACAAAAGAAGAGTCTCTGGTAAAAGTGATAATTTCAGTAATCAGTAGATAAGTCAGCAAAATAGGACAGGGGAAGCAGATCATAGAAAGGCTGGTTCACTTCTCCCTCACCCCAGTTGGTGAGCCCAGGGGTTCTGGAAACATGACAACTGAGGACAGTCGTATGACATTTTAGGTACCTTATTCTGTGATTGGAAATCCAACACAATATACACAACTACAAAATCATTTGATTTTTAGATGACCCAAGTATATCTATGTGTCGACGTGGTTGAAGCCCTTTGTCCTATAGCAAACAAGAGTAATATATGTAAGACAGACTATCACATACATGTGACTTAAACTAAGTGAACAAAATATTTAACTCAATGTTAAAATAATCACAGTTCTGAAGAACCTCAGTTCAGCTCAAACTATATTACTTGGACTCTTCTCAATTTACCCTGGAATTACTCACATTTTAAGATACATCACCTCATTAAGACACTCATTCTCCCATCTAACACCTCAGTTTCTAAGCCTGGAGATGTAGTCAGTCAATGCCCAAGATAATTCACAATAAAAATACACTGACATTTCAAAAATCTGAAAGCACTACTGCATGTAAACTATCTGATAAGCTGATAAAATAGACACTTTCATTCTGAAGTGCAGACATTTTGACATATTTCAGCAGTGCTAAAGAATGATGCTAACAAGAATTAATCTCCTTTATGATGTTGAAGGTAGGAATATATCCTTCCCTGAAAAATTCCCTGTCAAGTGCTTAAGAGATCAGATGTTACTGTGGATAAAGGATATTGAATCAGAAATAAAATGAGTAAAATAAATAAGGAATCTAAACCTCTGGGTTTTTTGATCAAAACACAGACTTACCAGCAATTATACAACTTATCCAGCTACAACATGCTTACATCAGATAAAAAAAAAAAGTATTGTTAACAGAAATCTCATAATTTAACTAAATCTAACTTCCAGATTGGAAGTCTGGAATGTGTTTAAGACCAAGGCAAAAGAAGTGGTTCATACCTGTTTAAGTGGAATCTTTTTAATTCAGTATTTCAGTTTCATTTCAGAACTTGTCAGCGGCCCATATGAAACACATGAGAAAGTTTACTCAATCTCTGTGGAACAGGAGACAGTCCATCAGACACAGCATTGGTACCCTTGTGGCAAGCCTTAGCAGAAAACAGAGACTGAAATAACATCCTTATTCTCAGAGTTAGCCTCTTCAGAATAATAAAAAAAAAAATGCAGAAGAAAGAAAAGAGGTACAAGTCTAGACTTACTGCATGCACAACAACCCTATCACACCGGAAAATGTTGTGTATTGTACCAGCTGCCCAGGGACACTTTACAATCCCTCTCCCAGAAGGACAACACCACTGGGGAAGAAGCAAGCTGTGCAGAACATTTATTTTAATCTGGTCTTTATCAGACTTAAAATGTGGCTGTGTGCTCCCAAATACTGCAGCTACTTAGAAAAAGTCTCTGATCAACCTTCAGTAATGAAAACTCAGTTATTCAGATCTGTATAAAACACCCACTAAGAATCAGTGCCCACTGACTGCAGCAGAACTAGAAGTATGAGGTACCACAAGAGGTACTCACTCAACAGCAGAGAGAAGGAATGGCACAGGTGCCTGGGCTTGGCCCAACTTGAAGTATTTGAGGTACTCAGAATCAGATACTTCAGATGTATTATGCATCTAAAAGAAATATTCCCAGGAGATTGTTCAAAACTTCAGAAACACTGATTTATCCTCTGAAAACGCCTCTTTCTCTACGTTACCAGAGAATAAAAACTAGGGAGACTATAGTCCTAACATTTCTGCAGTAGGAAGTAAGGCTGGCATGATCAGGATTCAGCTAAAAACAGAGTATTTATGTAATTCAGATCTGTAAGAAAATATAAACTATAGTGGCAGCCACTGACTGTTTTAAAACTTGAATGAATCATGCAGTCGTGTTAATCAATTCTTGGTATCAGTGACCATAGCATACAACAATAAAGAACAAGGAACAATTATTTGTGAAAGAAACATTTCCTGCTTCTCCAGTTCTCAAAGACCAGTGTAATGTTTTGTAGCATATCAAAAGAACCAGGGTATAAAGAAAATAAAGAAAGGAAAACACAGAAATAATAGAATGGGCACATATAAGGAATATGCTTAAGCTTGCTCATTTTTAATGTTAAAAGGTGTTGGTGATAGGCCTTTTCTCATATTGATTCATAAATATGGAAAACTAAGGGACCAGGTACTTACAGGAAAAGTAAGGGATGCTAAGGTGTTAGAAGAAGAAAAGTCCTGGCTTTACTTTACTTTAATTCATTAAAATCATGGGGTAATATTGCAACATAGTACCTGGCTAATGTAATGTTTGAGTTCTTTCTAGAACAAGGTACTTAAAATCCCATTCATAAGAATTAAGACTAAAATTTGACTAAAATCATAAATTTTAGTTATCAACTGATAAAACAGTAGTATATGATATTTACATACCAGTTTCAACTTTGAAATGTCTTCACAAACACTAATTGTTTAGTTTGTCTCAGAAAAAATGTATTACTTCAACATAAAGGGGAAAAAACATAAAAAGAGGTTTAAAAAACCCATAAACGCAGTATTTCTCAGTCTTGAGTTCTGTCCAGTCTAGAACCTCCTGCTGTTTCATAAAAATTTGTGATGAGAGGTACTAGAAACTGAACAGTTTTTGTTCAAGTGAAAGGATTCACAGACCAGAAGCACAGTGTGCTAGCTCATGATTTTTGACAGTTTGTCAGTGGTGGTACCAGAAGTTGTTGTATCCAGCTGCTTACCCCATCCCCACGCCAACACAGCACTACTGGCTCATGCAGAAGTCCCTGCAGTTCACTGACTATTCTGCCAACATATTTCATAGCTGGGTGCTGTTAGCTTCAAATGCCATCCATTTCAATCAGGATACGAACTCAGCAGACGAGGGGATGCTAACAATCTGCTCTGCTACTAGACAGTAAAACTCCATCAGTGAAGGCAGATGGCGGTCACAAGAGCCTCTTAACTCCTTGGGACCACATCATCAGTCAGACGTATTTTACGTCACAGTGAAATCTTGCAGACTGGAAACAGGAATGCCTTGACAATTAGACACCTGAGGTACAGCAGGAGGAGAAATTTAAAAAGAAAAAAATACTGCTGTACCTAGGTATAATTTTCACTTATCTTCAGAACCTTAAAATATTGAGTGGTGCGACAAAGCAGGAACAAAAATGAATGTCTGTAGGCCTTATAGATTCCTGGAAATATCCAGTGTTTTGTAAAATACAGCCTGTACTGTACCTGTGAAATAAACTTTTTTTTTTCATATATTTCAAGCATATTAGCAACTACAACTCATTCTTCCAACTTCGGCAGCTCACTACACAAAAAGCATTTCTGAAGGAAAATTTAAAATAGTCATGAAAAGTCACAGACATTTTGGAGTGTGACATGACACATTAGCATTTCCTGAAAAAAATGGCTGGATTGAATGACAGAAGATGCATTTTGTCCCTACTCTGTCCAACTTGGGGTTAGCTAAGGGTTCACAGCACCACAGCAGGTACAGCTTTCAGAGCTCCTGTATGACAGGACTACTTAGCTTTTATTGATGAAGGATATATATTGGTCCTACCACAATCACCTTAGATTTTATTCAATGAGTTATATGCTTGAGGTAAACCAGAAAGCTGATTTTGAGGAGCAAGTCTGTGGTTGCAAATCCTTTGCCTACACAAAACCAAGATGATTTAATTGAACTCTGCCTGCTGCTATGCTATTTCCAGACATATTGAGCAACAGTCTGGGTTTTCCAGACAATTATTTGCCCTTTGTTCCATTATGTACATCTCTGCATTTTGTTGCAGCCATATGGGCTGATGTAAAAATACCGAAGTCACCAACAACAGCTTTAGTTATAAATAGTCCTAGGAGAAAGTAATCTAAGTTTCAGTATGAGCAGGTGTTAAAATTACATGCATCTGGGAAAAATCAGCATTCTGTAACAACCTCTGATAAGACTGGCATGCATATTAGCAAGCACTCACCACAGCTCCTTTGGCAGATTTAATTTAATTTTGCTTTAACAAAACTATGGAAGCTGAAGGAAAGGACAAAAACTTCCATGAACCTATGAACAGTTTCCCCTTGTCTCTTGAGATGCAAATACTACTATTTCCCCCTAAAACGGAGATCTTTGATAAAGCTGTCCTTTTATGCTAATATAAAAATTTATTAGTATTCAGTAGTGGAAGCTCTGGAGAGCTATTTCTAACAGTTTAAAAATAGAATTTAAAAACGTTCCTTTAAACATCACCGAGGGAAATTGCACAGTCAGGAGAGAAATTGCTTACAGTTATACACAAACCCATGGTACTTTGGAGGAAATAAAGGCCTTCAGTCACAGCATCCATTTGTGTCCTTGGGAACACAGGGAAAGGGGAAAGAGAACTTGAAGCTAAGAGTATGCAATGTCTTTTTGAGAGTGGGTTCAAAGGGCTTTGTGCAAAACAACTGTTCAGATACAATAAAAAGAATACAGAAGTGTGGGCAAAAAAATGAACACTAACTGGCAGCCAAAGGTCATGTTCTTTGGATGCACAGGTGGGTCAGAAAATTCATCATCTGTAGTCATTCAAAGAAGAAAAATAATTTCTTAAAAGCATCTTTATCTTCTAGACCAGAGGAGGCTTTCAGATAACTGAGGTGGTCATACAGCTATTCTGAGTGTCTTCCTCTTTTCTGGGCACCCTTCATTTATCAAGAACCAGTGTACCATAAAGGTACACGGACCAATTCCTCAAAATTCATATCCAGTGATGAGCATTGTCTGATGGACCACTTGTCTACCATCCCTGAAAGTTTCAAAGGCTCCTTAAGATTCTATGAAGAAGTAGAGCATATAGACCAAACCATGATGGGGTACTGATATCTATGGGAGCCTTCCTTCTATCTCCCCATTCACAAAATCATGAGTACTTATAGACTAGAATGAGCTATGTATAGTAGCATTTTAAGAAAGAAGATATTTCTCTATAAAAATACAGTTTGGATAATAACATTTTGCCTATATTTGCTAAGGGTGCAAGACAATTGACACTAAGTCCAAAAGACAAGAGAGATGAAAAATGCTGCTTATGCTCCAAGAACAGGACTCAATGGAAGAAAACAGAGAATCTGGATAATACAGAAATTCTTTCCTCAGCCCTCTCTTTTTATCCCCTAAGGCCTTAGATCACTGCTTAATGGCATATTACAATAATGAAATGTTTTCCTAAAACCACTTAAAAGAATTTATTGTAGTTCCACACCATACCACGTGTTTATTTCTCTTCTGAAATTATGTTTTCTCTCTTCTAAGCTGAGGGTAATAGCTGCTGAATACTGATTAGAGTTTTCCTTATTTGATTACTGTTAATTAGAGTCAAGTATGTAGTGCATCAGACAGGAGGACTGTAGATCATCGTGACACTTCAAACAGCCTGTTTGACTTCAGCAGAGCCTGTTCAAAGTTTGGGGCTGAAATAAATCTTCAGCAGAGTTGTTTATGCATAGTTGTGTAACATTACACAGCATGGGGTACTGGACCGTTTGGTTAATTAGTTTAAGAGCCTGTCAGGAGCGGCTCACCTCCAGGTTTACCATTGGAAATTGCAATTAGCACAAAACAGTTTTCTTTTTTGGTCCAATTTCTCCCACACAAATCATTCTCACATATGTCTTGCCTAAGAAACCCAGGACTGTAACCAGTCAGCATTCACTAACCCTCTTCAACTGGTGTCTCCACGGGACGTCTAAAGCAACATCAAAGGGTTAGGCTAATGCCAGCTGATCTTGGAAAAAGTCCAGGGTTTCCTGAGGCTTTAAGGCTGAGATTAAAGAATACACCTGTCTGCCCCAGTAATGAGGTCAAACTATCTTTGCCAACAACAGGCTGCTTTTTATCCTGTGACACACCTCCTGGAGGAACTGTCGGAAAGTGCAAGAATGAAGCAGTCAAACAGAATTCAGCATCAAGTAACAGTCTCTACAAAGCCACAGCTATTACAGAATTCTCCCCTCTACCACCCCGGAATCCTGAGCCAACTGCCTTTTCTTAATATGACAAACTGTAAAAGACATATGGTTCTGAATTACTTTACACATAATGTTGGAATTTGTTGATTTTGTCTGGGTTGTCTGTAGCTAATACAACATACAGAGAAGGCAGTTTTAAACAGAGACAACTCAAAATTTACAAATACTCAGGGATGTAGACATTTAACAGCTAATCCATAACTATTCAGAAAATTAATAATAAAGTTTCTACTTCAGTTTATAATTAAGGAACATCTTTTTCTGTGTTCTCAATAATAGATATTAATTTACCTTAGAGCTGAGTTTACTAAGTTACAGGTGTTAAACAGCTAACCTGCTCTCTCTCACATCAGCCAAACACAAAATATTAAAAGAGACAGAAATTTGCTGGAAAGAGAAATAAATTGTTGTAGTCAAGAACATAGTTTCTTATTTACTGTGTTCTACTAACTGCATTAGTGATCTCTTCTTTTTCCTCATGTCAGACTCACTACCTGTTCAGGCCCATCTCTTCGTGCTAATTTCACGGTCAAGCAATTAAGACATGAGAGTTTTCTCCCTATATGGGTCACAGTTATTCAAAAGAATGAGTGATGTTCATTAATCACATATAGAAATAACTACATTATATGCCAGACAAACAGCTCTATCAGACAGCATTACAGATAAAACTTCCACCCTTCCTCCCCCCCCTAAGATATTCAGCATTTATTATAAAAATACTTAATAAAAGGAGTGATTAAAAGAAACAGTTTCAGCCATCAGGAACTGCAGGAAAGTCTCTCTTCTGATAATTTCTTGAAGTCCAATAGTCAACAGGGTTATATTAGTGGTGCAGATTTACCTGGGACCATTATTTCCATCTCTCTCTCAATGNTGCCCTCCAGTCCCTTCACCATCCTATTCCCAATGCTCTGAAAAAGCTTGTCAATGTCCCTGATTGCCTCTCCCAGAGAGGAGCCAAGGAACCTGCACTAAACAGCAACACAGGAGGTTGAATTACTAAGCGCATTCAGGAATCTGCCAATCCCTATCTGGAATCGTGTTCATAATGAGGCTTCACCTACCACTGTCCGGAAAAGATCATGGCATGCTGCTCATGCACACAGCCACAGGGAAGGGCTGGGAGACTAACTGGTGAAAAATGCTCTGTTTTTCTCCAGTACAGTTGGCCCTCTTGCACTCTGCGCCTCCCATACTGTGGCTTCACATCTTAGTGGCATGATTTTTTAGTGATTTAGGAGGCCCTTTTCGTAACACTGCATGCGTGACCTGGCACACAGGAATATTAAATTAGGCAGTCATGAATATGCAAATCAACCCGCAGAGCTGCTGCGGTGGCCCCACCACTTTCCCCAGCCCCAGGACAGCAGTGGCAGCAGCACCGGCACTTCCGCTGGCCCCCGGACGGTGGCTGCGGTGGCCTCACTGCTTTTCCCCCCGGCATGCCCACCGCGGCAACCCATACACAGCAACACGGTACCGAAACAGCACCGGGGGGTCGTGAGAGGGTAGGGAGCAAATTTGCATATTAATGAGCTGCCATTCAACATGGAAGTAGGGCTTCACAGGACCCAAATAAGACCACGGCTCTATGGCATAGCAGACTCGACTGTATTTGTGGTTTGTTAGCTATTGTATAAGTCAGATGTGCTGTTCTGAAACCTATGCCCTCAATGCATTGGAGAGTGAAGCAATAATACTTCTTAAAAGAGTTTCATATTTTGGCAAACCATAATATGTTATATTAAGTAGCTTCCAGTACTGTTCAAAATAATTGTAGATCTTGATTAATTCATATACTCAGCTTTCATGATAAAAAAATATATCCATGAAACTTCTCCAAGTTAGCTTTCTTCACTCTTTTCTCAAGACTCTCATTTCAAGAAGTTTTAAGACATTCCAAAATTTTTTCTTATTTCTATCTTAAATTACCACAGTAATACTAAAATCCTAATCTACTGTTGGCAAAAGCAGAAGAAAAAACTCATATTACCATTCTTGTCTCCATTTCCACAATTAAAACACCCAACAAGTGGCCTAAAGATGCTCTACTTGTTATCCTCATCTTTCATGAGCATCATACAATTCTGCTGTATTACATTTTCATCTTGTCAACTGCACAGCTTGGTTTTCTTTCTGCTTTTTTTAGTTAGCAGTTCATTAAAATATCCTTGATTCTGCCACACCTCCAGTCATTGAGAGTTGTCTTCTAAGAGAGAGCAAAATCTCAATCCAGATGCCAACTCAGGAGTGAACACAGTCACAGATTCACAGAACATTATGAGTTGGAAGGGACCCACAAGGATCATCTAGTCCAACTCACCATCTAACACCCGTACAGAGACCGAACGCACATCCCAGAACGGTAAACACAATGATTTGTACATAATACTAGGAGACATTCTGAGCTTGAGAAAGAAGGGAATGTTTCTTTTGTCTTAGCATCTGCAGTAATGAGATAGTAGGGTATATTGTCTCCCACGATCATCAGAACACTCATGTATGTAGCTCTACAGCCAAAAGCAACTTCAAAGCCAACAGTTGAAATCCGAGAGCACAAACTTAGATTTAGGTGTGTTTTGTTAGTTTTGGGTTTTTCCCAAAGTATACTACAATTACATTTTGATAGGAAATTTGTGTAGTTTGCTTTGTTCTAATAATGCAATAAAAAGTTACTGTAAAAGAGAGTGGACTTCCAATGAGCAAACACTCAAAGGGTAATATATTGGTCCTGTATATTGCTTAAAGCTATTAGATGTTCCAGTAACATTATTATTTAATTTATAATTAGGGAGAGAAAACCTCTGTTTCAGATACCTACTTGACCACACAACTCATACCTAATGTGCCTTGAATTCAACTGTTTAATGCTTGACTCTTCAGTGATGTTTTCACTGTCAGTCTTGCAGCCCATCCTAGCTTCAAATCTAATAACACACTTGCTGTTCCATCATCCAGCTCATTAATAAATGTCTTGAACTGTATTAGAGCCTAAGCAGGTCCTTGCAGAATCCCAGTCAATTCTTTCATTTTGACAGTTGATCCCTGACAGTGCTCTAAATACAATTTTCAAAACAGTTTTTCACCCTCCTTTTTAATTTCTTCCACATTGTTTTCCAAGTCTGCTTATGAGACTTTCATATAGGACAGTGAATAAAGCCCTAACAAAGTCAGGGTACATGACACCTACCATCTCTTTTCTAATCACAAGACCTATTAATCTGGTGAGGGATTTGAGAAGAAAATTAGGTTGGTTTGATATAAATTGTTTTCAACAACTCCATGCTAACTCTTAGTCATTTCCCTGTGTTCTCTTCTAGTCTGTTGACTTAAACGCTCTTGGCAAATGCAGCTTTATATTAATAGCAGGATCCACTCCACATTTAATGAAAAATTTCATATAAAATTCCTTTACTAAAGTTTTACAGAATGTGATAACTGACATTGTGTAGCTATTAGAGACCATAAACACAGAAATACTCAGTTATCTGTAACTTTTAAATTAGACAAGTGTGAGGGCAAGCAAATAATAAATCTCAAGTGTATTAAAAGAGATCAAATTAAATTGAATGAACAACTTCAGTTGTCATAATTATAAATTTAGAGTATTAGGAAAAAAGTGCTAAAAAGACATGGTATTACAGTATATTGGCAGTTGTACTGAGCCCCTCACTGAAATCCTATTGAGAGAAGCTTATTCTAAGTGGACTAAAACAAGTCATGTCCTAACTACCTTTATTCAGGGCTCACTACTTAAACTCTTATTTACTGCAGACTAAACCCAGGTTTCAGATTAACAGCAATATCAACCAAAAGTATCATTATGTGTTTTGCTCTATTGGTACTCCACAGAACGTAGCCCATGGATCCAGATGGAGGCCCAAACAGCCACTAAAATAACCTTTATGGCTGTGAAAATAGTTTCCCATTTGTTCTACAAAATGCATGCTTATTCTGGATCCAGCCTGCAAAGAAGCTTGAACCACACAATGAAAGATTAGATTTTAACCTAGCATCCAAGTCGATTCGAGGTCCTTCACAGCTGAAGTTTATCCACCAACAATTTGACACTAGGACTCTCTCATCTAGAAAGATGCTGGAGGTGAGGAAACTGTTCCTGTGAATTACTAAAACTCATAAACTCCTAAAATAAAAATACCACTATGTAGAGAAGTAAACTCCACACTTGACAAGAACAGTTTTGATTGATTTATATATAAATAGAGAGACTGAGAGTAGTTGAAAAATGCAATCTCAGAAAGAAGACTTCTTTATAAAAGAAGGCTGCAGGGCTTTGTTTGCATTTACATTCATAGACACTCTCACCCTACTTTTAAGTATGTTATGAGAACAATTTGTTCCTTTACCTCTGCAGCTTCTGCTGTTTTCTCCAGCTGCTATTCTAAAAAAAAAAAATCTCATGTTTGAAATTTAATCAAGGCTGAAAGTATCCTGCTCACAGCTTGTGCTTTTATTGCTAGTTAGTCAAAGAAATCAAAGAAAAATGACTACAGTTTTCTCTTAAGACAGGTCTGATATTGGAGAGTAACAAGAGGTGCTGTAGGAAGAAGGGGATATATCACACATGGAGATAGTGACAATGAAGGAAGATGATGTTAAGGATTAAACTGAAGTTAAGGACTGAGCTTTGAATTGTTCTCAGTGTGGAAGATACGACTCTCAATTAGACTCCGTCTAAGAGACACAAAATCAAACCTGAAAATAGGGTCTCAAGTCTTTCAAAAGGAATATTGTAATCAGTGATGATAGTGTGTGAGTAGGTTTCATAGGAAATACAAGGCCAGGAATACAGCAAAATCCACCCAAAATGCAGGGAAAGAAGAAAATGCTATTCCTGGAAGATGCAGTGATGAATAGAGTACTTCTGTGCTGGAGGAGCTAACTGGGACTAAAGCTTTGGGAAGGCCAGAACTCCTTATGATGATGATCCCACTTCTCCCAGCATGATAAATGACCTGAGTATCAAACCTATATTGAATGGCTTCATCATCTACTGTTTCTGGCCTTCCAGTTTGCATGCCCTGCTGGGCTTCAGAGTGAATATTTGTTCCAAAACATGTGATGTCTGCTAAAATTAGGTTAAAAATTATGAGTAGACAGTAGTCTCACAATAACAAAGGGGTACAACTTGTTTATTCAAGCAAATAGAATGTGGACATCCTTGAAATATAATTTAAAAAATTAATGAAAAAACCTCTTAGTTCCCAGCTTCATCACTACACAAAAGAGATGCCAGTATTTCTCCCATATTTGTCTATAATTTTCAGGGCTACATCCCTTGAAAGGGAAATCTAGTCATTCTTATCAGTGTTCAACTATTTTGTTGATTAATACCTCACAGAGATAAATCACCTCTCCTGTCATGAAAGGCTGGGAAACAGAATTGATCAGCTTGGAGAAGGCACTGAGGAGACCTTATTATGGTTTTCCTGTACTTGAAGAGGTCCTACAAGAAAATGGGAACAAACTTTTCAGCAGGGACGGTTGAGATAGAACAAGGAATAACTGTTTTAAAACTGAAGGAGGATTGATTTAAATTAGTTATAAGAAAGTGATTTTTCACAATGAGAGCAGTGAAAGACTGGAATTGGTTGCCCAGAGAATTTGTGGATGCCTCATTCCTGGTACCATTCAAAGTTAGGTTGGACAGGAATTTAAACAACCTGATCTAGTGGAAAATGTCCCTGCTCGTTGCATGGAGTTCACACAAGATGGCCTTTAAAGGTCCCTTTTAACTCAAAGCATTCTATAACACAATGATTTCAATAGCTGATTTGATTTTATTATTTCAGTAGCATATACAGCACCCGAATGCTGCTGCACATATTCTCAAAGTTTGCAGTAATCTGCAAGAACTGCACAGATAAGACAGTATTGTGGTAAACATCAATTTCCAATGATGTAAGTGATTGTTAAACAATTTCATCATGGAAATAAAACAATTTCGTCATGGAAATTGGCAGAATCTCCCCTAGAGACAAGAAGAAAGCTGGGCTGAACAGGCAGTGTTCTCAGTCTGTGACAAGAGAGGCCCTTGGCTGTATCTTATTAATCTTCCCAGAAAATATAATATTTCACAGCATAGATTTTTAGGCTTTTTAATTATTTACTTTTTTTTTAAGGCAGAGGATTACTGAGTGTTTGAGGGCACAATGTAAACTTTTGTTACAAAACAATGCAGCCCCTTTTAGCAGAGGTTCCCTCCAAATTTGTCAGCAGTGGACTCCTTCCTGCTGGCTCCAACTTACGCTCCCCTAAAGTATAAATAGGCATAAAAATACGTGTTGGATACACATTTTGCAATCCCTGCTGTGAGGGTACAGAGCAAGAGCAGCAGTGCTGCAGAGGAGGTTCAGCCAGTCAGAGCCTCCATTTTACCAGACACCACCCTTGAGAATCCTGAGCTGGTGACCAGGAACCCATCAAGACAGGTGGACTGGGGTCCCTGGCTCTGCTAAGGGGAGGATTAGGGCCCTAGAAGAGCCAAAATGATGCCCTTGGACCAGGGGAAGCTTGACTAGGAAATGAAGGTCTCTCAGTGCCTCCAGAGCCCAACAACTCCCAGCAGCCAGGTTTTCAGTGACTGCACGTCTTGTCATCATGATTAAAAGGAACCATGAACCATTTCAGTCAGAGACTGAAAGGTTTTAAATGGCATATTTTAATGAAAACACTGTGTTCCTCCTCATACAAATTTACATTTGCGAAGCAGCTTGAAACTAAACAAGAGTTAAAATAAAATTCAAGCTTCCCCCCTCTAAATCACGGAAAAATGTTTATGTGGCCTGTGAGACAAAATTCAGAAATAATTCTGCCTTTATTTAAGCAAGAGCAGGATCTTTGGGTGTGATGCCTCGGGTGATCCCAGCAACTCCTACAATTTAGAAAACTTGTCTCTGAACAACATATGAAGTCTAAGGAAAAGTCTGAGAGAAAACCAAGTCCGTATGTCCTTTCCAAGAGGATTTATATGGGATCTCTATATTTTTATGTATTCACTAGCATAAAAAAGCATCAACAAACTTTACTCTCAAAAGATCTGAGGTGTGTAATTCGATTTGCAAGAGCAAAAACTGACCACAAGTCGTCAGAGGTATGTTTTCACTGACTGCCTCCCTAACGCATCAAATTGTTTTTTGTCTTTGGCCAAAGCTTTAAACAGCAAAGTAGATTTTCAACTGACAAATAAATAGCATTCACCTGTAATGTTAAACAGCTGCATTTATCTATTCTATTTTACAAACCAGGTAACCATATCGATCTAGAAGGACAGGCTATCAAATGTAGTTCCCAATAAGGATCTATAAGTTAAAGAATCTTCCCTTGCTGGCTAATGATAAAAACATCAGATTAAAGCATGTACTATTATCTTAAGTGCATTTAGGAATACGACTGTTTTTACTATATTATAACAGGTTATATACAAGTTTGTTTCTAAATTGATACCTCCACACAAACATAAGCAATTAAGTTGTCATTATTCTTCTAGACCTTAATTAGCTGTTCACATTAGAAATACCCTGAGATTTCTCTCAGTATAAGGATCTGTAATTAGTGCAATTAAGATAATATTTTGATTACATGGCTTCAATCTTTTAGGCCACATAATGGGAAACTGAGCACGTATTAAAGTGACTGTCCTTTGGAAAAAACAGTCTAATGGACTCATTTGTTCTGCATCATCACATTGGCCCCTCACTCACACCATGTCACCATTGCCTGGCAGGTTGCATCCAGCTGCTAAAGAAGGACAAATTTGAGCCTTGCAGAAAGACCACCCCCTGTGTGGAACATCTGGCTTACAGCCAAAATCTGTTAGATCAGAAACATGAGGGCTTAGCTGACTTACAGCCTTACCCTGAGAGTTAAAAGCATTTTCATCATTAGCTTGCTGAAGGTACTCTACAACGAGCAGAATGAGCTCCAGCTTCCCACATTTTCATTCTCAGCTATGTTCTCTCTTCAAAGCTCAGTCCTTAACATAAAATACTCAACCATCTCTCTTCCAGTTATTTTTTTCTTTATCCCCAGTTTTACTAAGAAATGCAGCTCACTTAGAGAAACCAAAAGCCAGAGCAACCTGAGAGGAGAAATATGCAACAAAGGGAGAGAAAGATATGGCATTCTGCATTTGAATCAATGTTCTTTGCCTTAACTCACTGCTTGAACAATCCTTGGGGAAGTCATCAAGGTAAAGTTTTTTTCTTTGACTTACAATTTTTGTGGTTTAGACCCTTGCCTATGTCTACAGACCTGCAGAAGTCTGAAACGTGAATTGAGGGTGACACATAGCTCTTTTCCCCTCTTAATCTGAGAGATGTTTCCTTTTTTCCCCTTGTTCTCATTTTAAGAAGGATACTTCAGTCTAAAATAGAGAGCTTGGCTGAAAAAAAAGCTAAGTGGTAATTCATCCTCAATATTCAAAAATTGATAACAACGCACATATGGAATTCAGCTGAGGTCTTCCTTACCCTGAGTGATAAATTCAGCACTGTATCTGTAGACACAGGTCTTAAATTGTTTACTTGGAGGCTTAACAGCATCAATAACAAAATAATAATTAAAAAAATATCCTTAAATCCCTCTACCTTTTAAAGCTCAGAAATTAAGAAACACCAAAGAGGAATAAATTAAGAGCCTTCAATTCAAATTCTTGGAGCTTTGAACTTCAGAGAATTCAAATTCAGCCTGAACTCTGTAGGAAAAATAGACAGCAGTCCTTGGTATCTTACCTGGGTTCAAACCTTGAGATTACAACAGCACTTGTGATGCAGGTTTTAGCAACCCTGAATATCAACAGTTATCTCAATATTCTTCCATGGAATGGATTACCTTGTTGGGTTAATACCTTCAGTTTTAAAGTCATCATTAAAGCCAGAACTGCCAAAAACTGAATTCCTATTGCAAAGTCTAAGATGCCATCTAAAACTTCTGTCATCATGTTTTTTTGTCCAGTCCATCAAGCTGGAGAGTTGAAGACTAGAGCAGCACTGGTCCTTCTCATACCAAGATCTAGACTAAAAAGCATTTCCAGGTCAGAAACTTGCCTAGGGACTTGACCTTGAGATCCCATTCCCTTAATTTTCTCTAGCCTGACTTTCAGCACAGTTCTCCTAGCTCTCATCTCCAGCTTCACAAAGCAACAGCTGCCAAATGCCATTATGGAAAAAACACCATAGACCTGTCAAGTACTCTTATAGATATATTAAGCTATTTCTTCTTCAGAATTTATTTCTTTTAACACTGGTTTTATAACTAGGGCACAGCAAGAAAAATGCCTTTTTCAAACTTCTATGCTCTAAATCCCCTGCAAAAGCAGGTAATCACATCAGACACTCCTCTACTTGCTGGTTATCTCACAATTCTTATTACAGTCTCTTGTCAAATGAGTACACCTCACCTCATTTTTACTCTCCTGATGTGATTAATAAAATGCTATCTCCATATACACCAGAATCCCCTGAAAATTTAATTATAATTCTGGATACCCCAAACTGGGGAAAGGCAGGCAGGAGTTGGCTAGTTTGGTCCTTTGCAGGCACAAAGATGAGCTTTATACTACACTGACAACTCATCTACCATTCTATAAAAGAGATAATTTATATTCCCTTACAGCTACATACAACTACTTCCTCCCAAAAGATTATCTCTAAGATACCGTGAATAATCCTAATCAGAAATGGTGATAGAGAATTCCTGAAGGGAGAGCCAAATCCTTCCACATCTTCAAAGAAAGCCAGGTTTCCTGTAGGCAACTGAGTCTGCTTCCCTCACAGGTCAGACATTTTTCTCAGCCAGGGCAAACACATTCACTGCATCATGGAAGAAACCGAATGGCCATTGTAGGTACCTTGAGTAATTTAGCAGTAGCAGTATGTCAGATACCTCTGGCATATGACAGAGAAGTTTTAGTTGCAGTTGTCTGGAAATTGGTGTAGCAATACTAAAAGATGCCATATACTTAATTTACAAAATTAATTTACTTGTAGCATGTCCTACGGCCTAATTAAATCCTTCCAAATGGATGCCAACTACTGTCTTGAAACATATATACCCCTACCTGAAACAGTATGTTTCACCTGAAAAACCTCTAGAGGATACATATCTAACAAAGAAAATTCTTTCTTCATGAAGGAATAATATATAGATGTTATTCTGCAGAAGGTTTCCGTCAAATACTTAAAGCTCAAGATGGGAGTGCAAAAGTTACAAAAGCACAAACACCCTGCCAAAAATATCACTGCAAAGAAGTGCAATTGCAAAACAAAAAAAGAAATATGCGTACCCGGATTTATCACTCAGATTTTTCACCCTTGTGCTACTTGGGCTCAGCATTCAAATCCCAGAACTAACCTGTACTACTTACTTGTATATTTCGGATGTTTTCTAGGGTCCAGCATAGCAGCCTTTCAGATGAGATTTGACTGTCTGGCTTTTACTACCAGAAAGGCTTGACTTTCCTACAAATAAGATTCACCGCACACTTTTTTTTTCTCTGTACATCACATACTGATCATTCCATGCCCTCCTGCCATGTTGGCTGCAGTTCATTGATCTTTTCCAGACAGTGCAATGGTGTCCACTGTCCTGGAGTCTGCAAAACATTTAGCTACGTGAGCAACTCATCAACACAACATTAAGCAGGACTCTCATTTATCCACTGAATATCCATATGCAAACATTCTTAAGTATCTGTAGAGGAATATGTTATAATCAACCCATTTGTTTGCTTTCATCCTACCTGTTATTAGCATTTCTCTTCAATACTGTAATGATGAACAGTCAATGCTTAATGCCCACTTCAAATACAAAACCATTTCATTACTATTCTAGTTCATATCATACCTAGCCAGATGCTAAAGCATTCCTAAATATCTGATAAACAGGCTTTTTATTTGATTTTTTTTCCAGATGCACGAGAAGATCATTAAGAGAGGACTCGAGCTGACACGAACTATTGTGCCTAAATGTGCCTTTGATGAGCAATATTACTGGTCTGCTTTTATTGTCTTCACTGTGACAGTAAACTGAAGAGGCAGAGAGAAGTACAAGCGTCATCTCCCCTTCATATCCTACTTTGCATAACTTCTCTATTTTGTTCTAAGGTCAAAGGTAAGAACTCCAAGATGGTTGTTTGCTGTTATTTTACTAACAGAGCATGCCAGCTGCATCTGGTCTTACAAGAGTACAGGTGTGCTGAGACTCTGAAAAGTGCATGATGCATTTGCCCAGCAAAAACTAAACACCTCAATAAACAGGGCAATGAAAGAAAGATGAAATTGTCTTCCTTTTATGAGTGACTAATTGTATATATGTAAATGTTTACATTGTTATTTTGGATCCATTCAAAGCAGCATATCTTTACTAAGTAGAAATAAAAAATGCCCCTTTTTATCCAGTTACAAATAGCATAGATACCGGACTCAGATTTTTTAGCAAGGTAACTCATATGAAGGCAATTTTCTTTTTAAGATGTCTCTTATAGCCCAATACACAGACAAAGCAATAAAATTTTCTTATATCCATTCAGAAGTAGAGAAGTAGCGCTTTCTCTTCTTTTACATCCCTCAAAATGGGAAGGATGATTTAAAAAAAATGAAGGTTTAAAATCAAATAGCACAATTATATTTTTTACTATGTTATAGAGTCTATATCCTAGAAGACTTAATTCTTTAGGGTTAATGGCACTTTAGAGAGCCAATCAAAATTCCGTGTCTGTTCTGTCACCAACAAGGTGCCAACTGCTGGTGCAAGTGTAGATAAATCAAACCACAAAGACTCCCCCAAATTTATAAAACCCCCTAATATCTTGCATAACTATTTTTTTTCCTTCATTAAAAACCAAGATGATAAAGAACTGCCTCCTGATACAGAAACCAAAATAAGCAAGCCTTTTTTTTTTTTTTTCTCTCTAAAGGGTTTTAAAATGTCCAGGATGAACATTTTTTTCTGATCCAATAATGCCACCAAACTCAGGCATTACAAACACACTGAGGTTGGACAGACATGAAGTCTAATTTCTGAATTAAAATATGGGCTAACTAAATTGATATAAAATTACTGATTTTCTGTTCTACTTTCAAAAGCATTTGAAAACTGAAATGAATCCTTTCCTAGTGAACATTTATCATCCTATTATATTCACCCTGGGGGATGTTAATGATTTTGGACTACTGCCTCCGGCCCTTACCTCACCTCCAAGTGGGTATTATGTGATGGCAGTGCACATTTCATCAAGATGTATTGCTGATTATATTTCCATTAAAGAATATAGCCAAGTCTGACTTCTAATTTTCCCAGACTAATCCACCACTGAGAGCTTTCCTGCACTGATGAGTTCATAGCAGAGAAAGGATTCCTTTCTCTTCCTCTTGCAATTTGCATAAATACACGTCCAGAGAATAAGTTAGTTAAGTTTGTCCACAATAATTAGAATACTGACACAACCTCTTTAATGTAGCAAAGTATTCTTCATTCAACTGCTCTTTTTGCTTCATTGTAGCTCAATCCCCCTTCAAGTAAAACACCTCAATAGAAATAAAATTTTAGAGTAGGTGCTTGTGTCTCCCAAAAGGCACCTAAGTATGTGCTTAAAAAAAAGTGCACAGACACTGCTGGAAAATTATAAGTTTACACCCAGTCAAAATAACAATTCTGAACACTTCTTACTAGTACAAAATTAACATGTAGAAAATACATCAGGGAATGATAATACTTTGCAAGCATTACACTTGTCAATCAGGTACTAAATTCAAGCATGCAGGCTTTAGCATTTGCACAAGGAGCAAATTTCCTTATCCAAATAATGGTCTTGAAAGAGAGAAAGTCAACTGCCTTTCAGTTCTGCTTCTCAAATGTTCTAGTACAAAATAACGTCCTGTTGAGCATCCTACTGCCTACAGTTTGGCTGTAAATATAAGCTTGCTTTCTCTGAGCTCTATTTATTCTCTTCCCAGATCTGTATTTATATTATTTGATTATTGACTTGTATGAAGGAAAATTCATGTTTTGCTGCTTCTATTCCAAGAAATGAGGACACACTGGGATATACAAAAGTGAGGGTATGCTCAAAACAGCAGTCAACTCTAAACTATGCTCTGAGCAAACTAAATAAGGCGTACTTATTGCATGAGTCACACCAGCTGCATATAGTGACACCTCCTGAGTTATGTTCTAGTATTTGTTTTTAATTATTAATGTGTTTTGCTCTGTTAAGATTTACTCATTTATTTTTCACAGATCCATAAAGCTCATCTCACGTTAGCAGCACAGATTTCTTGTCAAGACTGTTCTGCACTCCCTACTGTAAGGAGCATTAAGAATCAGGTGAAATATTTGTGATTGGCCCACTTTTATAGCTCCCTAAAAATGTAAATATGTTGCCGTAATTGCCTTCAAATATTTGAGTCAATCAACGAGTATATTCTATATCATGAAACTAAAAGCCAACAAATATACTGTGCAGCAGCGCGGGGAACATGCTAATTTCCATACATAACAACACATTAAACATCACTTTGCCTTTTTTTTCTGTAATATAATAATATAGTATATTATATAGTATATATAATATATATTATAAAATTGTTATATTATTATTATATAGTATATAGAATAATATAGTACAGTAATTCCTCACCTCTTCACGGCTCAATTTTTGTGGCTTCACACCTTCCTGGGTTTTTTTTCCCTGTGAAGATATCACGGACTTCCCTTGATTCTTCAATATGTTTTTCCATGTCATAGAAGCACGGGATGGCCGTGCATGTGCAGAGTGCCTCTGCCACACAGTGGGGGGAGAATGGCATGCCCTACTAGGCGGAGGGGAGCAGCGCATCTTGCTTGCTTGGGGAATGCCCAAAGTTTGCTTCCTTATGAGTGTTGCAAAGGTTACATGGCAGGGAAGGTTTTATAACACGGTGCCCACAGCTTGTTATAGCTGCTTGCCCCAGGTTCGTGCTGGAACCCCATCAACCGGCAGTGCTGTCACTGCGGCCACCCTCAGGGGTCCGGGACACCCTTTGCCACCAAGGGGTCCAAGGACACACTCTGCTGCTGGCACCACGGCAAAAGATAGGCACTGCTCACAGCAGCAGGGCAGCCACAGTACGCCCTGCAGAGACCCCAGTGGCAGGGAGGGGCAGGAGAAACCCCCTTCACTCCCCTCTCCCACCACACAGCATGAGGAGATGCCGAGAATGCCTCCTGGTGCTCCAAACCTGAGGGCTGATGAGCATGGCTTATTTGCCTATATGTGATCCACCACTCTTCATGGATTTTGGCTTTTGCCGGACTCCCCCAGTCCTGAGCCCACACAAAATTCGAAGGATTACTGCAATTAATATAATTTCTCTATAGATATTTGCATGAATTCCTGTTTGTCCAAGGATGGGAGAACACACCATAACAAGATAATAAGGTTTATTTTCCTGCAGCAGAGGTAGTATCCAACATCCATATACAAATAATACTTGAAAAATCCAGCTATACCTAGAGCAAATTTAGGAATAAATTAACTAACCTGGGATGGTTTTCCTAAGACGAATTCCCAGACTGCTTCACTACTGAGATCACTTGCATGGGACTCTGGAAACTTGGTTCTTCTTTTAGCTGTTTACATATCCTGCTAGATGTTACCACTTTCTACTATGCCCTGCAGCTCAATTTACCCACTTGTAAGAGGATGGTACTGCTACTCTCCTTATAGGGTTTTAAGTGACAAAAAAATTTAAAGAGTCTATATGAGAAAGTTACCTATGAATTTGAGAAATACGAATACATTATTTTTTGTCTATACAGACCCAAAAAGCAGAGCAGTACACTTTGCAAATTAGGCCTGACACTTTTGGTGGAATTGTAGAGTGATTGCACATTGGAATGGACTGCCCACGGAGGTGGTGGAGTCACCGTCCCTGGAGGTGTTTAAGAGAAGACTTGATGAGGAGCTTAGTGACATGGTCTAGCTGGGGGGTGTAGGGCTGGATGATCATGGGCCCCCTCCGGCTCGGAGTGGCCTGCTAGACTGTGAGAGATCTAGGTTGGTGTTATGCTCTGCGATGCGCTCTCGGTCTCTTTACGGGTGTTAGATGGTGAGTTGGACTAGATGATCCTTGTGGGTCCCTTCCAACTCATAATATTCTGTGATTCTGTGAACTGAAGCCCGAGTAAAATACACAATGGATGTGCTCTTTGTTTTTCAAGGTATACTAGATGATTAAGTATGATTTTACTTTTCAATCCTGTTAGCATTGCAGAGCCATGGGAAAAAATCACAGATCTCCAACTGGTCAACTAAACTGCTTTTAAAAAAAATAATTCTGAACATCCGTCACATCTTCCAATAAGTATCATCACGATTTAAGAGCTGGAAGGAGTAGTATGAGAGATGAACAATGGTATAAGCCTATTACTTGTGGAGTTTTGAAGGGAAAATATAGGGAAATTATCTAGAATGGAGGCGCATAAGCCCAATTAAAAAACCACTCAACATGATAAATAATTAAAAACTCTCACATTAGGGATCTGTCTTCCATTTCATTCTTCCTGGAATCATAGCATATGTGATGAAGTCTGTGGTCACATAGAGCAGTCGAAGTTTGCTATATAGGCTTAGTTTTTAAAAACTTTCTCTTTTAAGAAAAAAAAATCACACACTGAATGCTGAATTTAGTCTTAAGAAGGAGAATCTTTGCCCTTTAGAGACCAAAAAGGTACAGGAAAGGCTAGCCAGAACAGCAAACCAAAACATGCACTAGGAAACTACTTAAAATCTTCCACTAATTAATTTTTATCTTCCTCAGCAGGAGCGGAACATCACATAAATGAAAACCAAACAAAACCAATCTGCTTTTATTCTAATACTATGCAGCTATTGTAGTCCAACATTAAAAAAAATAAAGAGCACCACAAGATAGACTTTCTCTGGATTGGATAATAAATTTTGAGGTCTAAGAACTAATTCAATGTTTGAAAAAATATAAGGGAAGGTAACAAAGGAATAATAATTGAAGAGATTTTTTTCAAGGTTTTCATGATATGTACTGCAAACCATGCAATGAGATTTATCTACACTTTTAAAAGGATCACACTGCAACACTGCACTACCAAGATCTCCTCCTGAATTCTCAAGTTTTTCCCATGATTCTCAAGTATGTAGTGCTTTTTGCATTAAAGTCTGGATTTGGGAAAGCACTAACGATGTGCTTAACTGCATATGATCTAGATTTGCCCACATATGCAAACACTAGGCTGTTAAAAAAACAGCTCATCCTTTTCACTGTTTAGACTACAAAGCTGAAAACAGTTTGCTGTAAGAACAGAAGAGCATCTAGCATAATAAGGTCACCCTTTGCATAAGCATCTGCTTAACTTTAAAGTTCATGTTTCACTCATCCAGCTAAATCTTGGGAATCAATTTAACTTCAGGAGGTTTGTAGTATGGAATAATCCCAGCATTTTCCTAGGACTAGAATTCCAATAAAATATGACTTAACTAGTTAAGTGCATTAAAATAATGAATTATTTATTCCAAGCCATTTTTTATGGACTGAAACACATGATAGATCTCAGATGGATTTTCGGTGTGTATCGTATTTTTCAACAGATTCCTCAAGATATGCTCATCCACTAGTACATAGATGACACTTCAAAAGTGTTATTCATCTATAGTTTGCAGATCCTTAAATGAGCTTTTTTTTGTAACAATTTAATGAAGAACCAATCAATAAATGAATAATTGTAAGCATTTCATTCTTGAGGGAGAGAAAATGAGAAAAAAACCGCCATATTGACAATTCACAGGAGCATTCTCTCTTAGCTAGGAGAAAACAACAGGTTAGGTAACAGGTTTGTCTAGGTTAGGTAATAAGTGATAGGTTGGACTTGATGACCTCTATGGTCTTTTCCAACCTTACTGATTCTGTGATTCTGTGAAGATTCTGTGAAAACTGTCTAGGGGAATTGTCTTGTAATTCTAAAACAAATAACCAGTAGTGTAGATAGACAGCTCCTAAAAATTCTTATATAATTTAATATTTTTGAAAGACAATGAATCCTAACCCAAAATCCAGTACAGGGATCTATTGGCCCGCCTTTCTTCTTCCTTCAACCACTAATCACACCTCTGAACTTAAAGAGGTAGAGAAGTAACTCAAAGTCACATCACAAACTCTGCATCTTTTTGGCTGTCCACAAAGAAAACGCCAATGAAACTGGACTGTTGTAAATTGTTCCTTCTCCAAACAAAGGTAATGTAATTCCTGTCCTGCCTCCAGGGGGAAGAAGGCATTATTCTTGATCAATAACACTCCACTGCTGTCTATTAAATAGGATGTGCAGTACACATTGGGAAAATAACAGTTGGGACCTTGATGCTTACTCTTCCAGTCCTTTTCAATCGCAGTCAGCTCTGAGTTTTTAGGATATGGACAAGAAGGTCAGTAGACTAGACTTAGATCACTAGATTGGACTAGATGATCCTTGTGGGTCCCTTCCAACTCATAATATTCTGTGTGTGATCATAGACCAATAGGGTGAAGACATTCTCACCTCATGCACCCTATACAGCAAAATAACATCTGCAGAAGGCTTTTGACAGGGAAATTGTAATAGGGAAGCTACAAACATTCTCTATAGAAAAGAGCTGCATCATGAGACTCTGCATCATGATGTAGCTTCAGCAAACTGTTTTTTTACCACATCTTCTCTAAAGACTGCAAACTCTAGTCCATCTCTCTGGGAAGCATTGCCAGGACCAAGAAGCCTGCCCGTGAGGCTGTCCAGGTATACCCTCACAGCACACACAACTTCAGAATGCTGATAGCTCCTTGTCAGTCAAAAGCAAAGGCTGGCTTTATCTGTCCTTTTTCAACTTCAGTAGCAGTTACTTGGTGTCAATAATATTTTCACCCCAATTGTCTAATGGACAGACCCTTCAAAACAATCAAAAAGATCAGGAGCATACTCAGCCTTCGAGATCTTGATTCCAATTCTTAAGCAGGTGGAACCTCTATTCCCAGCTCAGGAGAATGATACATTTGGGTAGCTGAAAACTATGTCACAAAATGCCAGTACCCTAGGAAACAAGAAAACTTGCTGTGTTCTACAATTACACTGGGTGCATTGCTTCCAAAAGTACCCAGTGTCTGACGAGGGTTTGAATACTTTCATTAACTTACACAAACGTAGAATTTAACTTTTTTTTGCTGTGGTTATACTAGGAAACTCTAGGAAATACTAGGAAATATGTATTACAGCTTGGTTTCTGTAGGCAGGCAAAGTGATACAGATCTAGACTGTCAGAAAACTTTGGTGTCTCACAGCAATATGGCCAATTAAGGAACACAGAGCTCTCTGTACTTTCTGACAACTAGACTTTTAAATCTCTGAGTGAGATCTCTTCTCCCACAGACATTTATTTCTAATCAGTTTTGTTTGTTTCCACTGCACACTTAATAGGTACGGGCTGTTCAAAATATGAATGCTTATCTTCTAGTCTGTATTTCCTAAAATATTTAGATAAAAAATTGTTCCAACAAAGGAAATTTAATCTAGAAAACAATGTGTTGACTTGGAGGTTTATTAACTTAATGAGATAAATGTGGTTTTGGTCACAAAACATGCTGTGATATTGTTTTGACATAAGTTTTCAAATCTTTCTTAGAAAATACTTGTTTTCCTTAGGCAACAGCTCTGAAAGCTCATACTTTCCATAAGTGGTAAGAAAGGTCCAAGCAAGGGAACTACCTAAGGATCACAATAAAAAATATGATTTGTGTATTCATTTCTAAGAAGTGGTTTTGACTAATGCTTTACACTAATCAAAAGTTCACCAAAAGATTCTGGGAATAAAATATTAAGTGCTTCTGGTAATAACTTTGGTGCTGCTACAGAACCATTAATGTTAAGATGACCATTGCATTGTTTCGGGCTGAGAAAATTGAAAAACAACACAGAAGGTTGGAGGAATTAAAAAGGTTATATTGCTGTAGCTGAACACTTGACCAAAATATCAAATAAGCTATTAGCAAATGTTAATGCATTAATTGTCCATAGCAAAGGGCACTGGGTTTAGAAAAGGACACTTGTCTTCAAAAGCACATGTGACCAGACTACCAACTACTTCAAAAGAAGGTTTTGCTGTGATCATAAATACCAAATCTAAGATTTGTATTTAGTCAACCTAAAAAACACCAAATGATAAGCAAACAAAAGACAACTAAGAAACTTGTATTCATTTTCCTTGGGTAGCATATTTGGCAAGCATTCTGGCTCTATTAAGATTAACCTTCATTGACATAAGGCAGAATGTGATGAACTTTTAAAATATTATCTTTTGCCATTCATGGAAAATACTATCCAGATTAACATGCACATTTCTATTTGTTTAGGATCAGTTTTTATGGGCAGAATAGCTATCATTGCAAAACTTATGCCAACACAGATAAAGTGAGCGTTTGTAGCTTTCTTTGGGCATACGGATCGGGTTAATCTTGATGCTATTTACACAACAATACACTATTTCCCCCAAAGGTAAGCTTAGATTTAGAGCTTGATCTTTAATTTAAAGTTTGCTCATGACTTTTTCATTCTATAATGGTGCCTTAACCACTAGGTTTAGATTGTGTCTCACAAATAAGTCAATTTTAAATCAGGGTTTCTACTCTAATAAACAAGATGGAAACCATACATCTCCAGCATGGTATCAGAATGTTCCATGGCACTGAGGAGTAACTCATTTGGCTTAAGAGTGAGCCCAAGCAGTTTCTGTTGCTGTATATGTAACCAAAGACGACAAAAAAGGAAGTTACAAGTTATGCTTCATTTATCTGTGTTCAGCTTTCTTTCCAAAGCTGTCTGATGAGGTGACAGCAGAGATTATAGAGGTGATATGATGTCTCTATCATTATCTTCAAAGACAGTGGGAACAAAAGGAAGTTTCCCCTCCATTCCTGCAATGAGTATTTGCCTCTGACATTTGTGTGCCTTTTTCTCAAAAGCTGGGCAGAGACAACCTACATAAGACAGATCATGAAATAATCACACAGAACCAATGCAGTGTTTCTACCTGTTGCATGGCAGCAAGAAGAGCTATTTCTGTGCGGTCATCAGGTATTGCATACTGTGCCACAGGAACTGCAACACAGTAATTGGCACGGACCATAACAGTAAATAAACTTGAAGAAAATAAATTTAATGTAGTTTTCAAATCAAGCCTGTAAATACTCATTTCAATTCTTAGTAAGTCAATAGAGCTTGTTTTTAATCCATGTCTCTTATTTATGTATTAATTTCTTGTCATCTCTTAACCTCCTGTACTGCAAAAGTAGAGCAAATATATATAGGCTAGTTATTTTATGTAAGTTCAATAGACGCATCAAAATAAATCAAAGAATAAAAGAGAAACAGGCCATCAGAATATGCTTTCAGTCATATGATGATTATTAGTATGGAACAAGAGAGGTAATTCTACATGAAATTAGGGTCTCTCAAAAAACCAAACAAAATTACAGTTTAACAAAGTGATGACGTTAACAGGATTAAAAAGTTATGTTACACATACAGGCTAAGAAAGTGTGCAGATAGCAGAATCTCTGACTACATACCCTCTGCTGCCAAACTGAATGTTTATTGCTGTCACAAAGGAATTGATTTGATATGTGTTCACAATCATGGCTGAAATGTAAAAGACCTGACTCCCTCCAAACAAAACCGTAATTCCCAACTGCAAGAAACCTTGCTTATGTGTCACAGCACGTTAGACTTGTCAACAAAAAGCAAGCTCAGTTGGATGATATTTTTCAAGTCAGATGTAAGAGGGTCACAGAAATCACAGAAGGGAGTAAAAACAACTCAATCAAAACATAGTCTATATCATACCCCTTTGAGGGGGTTCCTTGCAACTAGTATTTGATTTCCTGAGCAGTTTTTTCCTCTTACTAGGTTTTCCTAATTAATGGTTGAATCAATCAAGCCATATTTACCTATGACAGATAACATTTAACTAAACACCAAGTCACTTGTCATTTTGATCACTGAAAAATAAGAAAAACCCCCAAAGGCATAACTAGACAGAATCACCTCATACCATCAGGAAAGGGTTCTCAAGTGTGACTGGTATTGTACAGCAAGCAGTAAAGTGAATGGGACTTTATTACATCAGTCATATATTAAAGTTCAGAGATTTTTATAGGGGCTACACATTTCTGGTCTCTTATATATGATAGCAGATCTATTTTGCAGATTCCTTTAAGGAGGCATCTCTCTTTTTGGTTTCTGTATGTAATAAGTAACATAAGTAATGAAATCAGCCATTTTATTTCAAATTATGGTCACAGGCAAGGTCTTTGGTCCATGGAGTGTAATGGAAAGCAATTAGTCCCTGGTAATGTAAAACTTTAATCATAAGAAAAATGTCTAATCACTGTGTTTACAATCTCTTGGAGCAGAGTCTAATGTAGAAACTCAGTGCTAACTTTCCTCTTTAATGAATATCAAATTCTGAATTCCTTTAAAGTTTAACTCACACGTTAATTTTACTATGTATGCTTTTGTGAAGTACCTATTTACAACTTTCTTTGAGACAAACACTGTAAAGTGAATGAGATTATCTTTCTGATTACAAGTTGCAAGAATTTGAGCATTGCCCCTAATGAGACATTCAGCCTTATGAGGTCAGGGAAAGACTCAGTATTTTTTATTCCCATTCCGATTTATCAGCTTTTTAACATAGTAGCAACATTTTAAACAACAATTTAGTGTTCTGAAACCTACTAGAGTTATACACACATGAGAATTTTTATAGTAGTTACAATTCGAAAGTTGGCTTTTGAATTTAACTATAAAACTCTGGGAACTTCAAGTAAGATCTTCACTCCCATGCTCTCAAGCTGAAGTTGTATTTACACACAGATGCAGTTTTGCTTCTGAAATGACAAAAGAAGCTTCCCTAATACCATGGCAGTCAGTTCTATATTTCCTTGTCATTGTAAATAGCAAGAAAAGTCACGCACTGGAGAATGTACAGCCTTGTATACATCTATTAAATTTGCATGCAACGGTCTCTGAACATCAGTGGGTTTTTTATCGTGTGGACAACTATTCATCAGCAACTGGTCTGAAACAACCTGTCTTGCTCTCATGTGCTCCACATTGCAACACCGAATGGACAATGGCTGAAGAGTTTTCAACACTTATTGGGATAATCTATTTGAAACAAAGGGTTCATTAAAAAGCAGCTTTCTGATCTATGCGCTTTTGGTTTTCCACCGCAAAAGAATCAGTTTCAGCACTTGATTAAAAATTGCAGTTGTTGATCATCAGAGAATTTGAAGGGCTTGGAATGGATCTTAACAATCCTCCAGTTCCTACTCCCTCTGTCATCATCAGGGACACCTCCCACTAGACCAGGTTGCTCAAGGCCTCATCCAACCTAGCTTTGAACACTGCCAGAGTTGGTGCATCCACAACCACCATGATCAACTTGTTCCAGTGCCCTTAAAGTTGTTTCATAATAGCTAATGTAAATTTCCTCTCTTTCAGTTTGTATCCATTATTCCTTGTCCTATCACTACAGTTCCTGATCAAGGGTCCTTCTTCCCCATGCCTGTGGGCTTCCTTCAGATACTGCAAGGTTTTGAAGAGGTCTCCATATAAGCTTGTCTTCTGCAGACTGAACATCCTGTCTTTGCAGGGGATGTGCTCCAGTGCTCTTATCTCTGTGGCCCTCCTCTGGACTTTCCCCAAAATTTTCATGTCCTTCTTATGTTGGAGGCACCAGTACTGGACTCCAGGTGCGGCTTCTCAGGAACATAGTAGAGGGGAAGAATCACCTTCTGCCTACTCCAGTTCTGTCCAGTCATGTTGTGAAAGGTAGAGTTCATTTGCACAACTGCATTCAGTTTCACAAATTGTATTGGATTTGTGTAGCAAGGTGGAGGGTACAGGGGTGGCTTTTGNGTATTGGATTTGTGTGGCAAGGTTTTGGAGTGGGTGAGGGTACAGATGTGGCTTTTCTAAGAAGATGACAGAAACTTGCTCCATGTCTGATAGAGCCAATGCCAGCTTGCTGCAAGACAGATCTGTTGCTGGTCAAGGCCAAGCCCTCAGCAATAGTGGTAACACCTCTGAAGCAATACATTTAAAAAGAGGAAAAAAAATCCTGTGCAAAAGCAGCCATAGAGAGGAGTCAGAACATGAAAAAAAAAATAAAAATTAAAAAGAGCTCTCCAGTCACTAAGGTCAAGCAAGATAGGAGGGACAGGAGGTGCTCCAGGTGCCAGAGCAAAGATTCCCCTGCAGCCTGTGGTGAAGACTATGATGGGGTTAGCCATGTCCGTGCAGTCCATGGAGGTCCACAGTGATGCGGGGTGCCATTGGCAGCCCATGGAGAACCCCACACCAGAGCAAAAAGATTCCCAAAGAAGTCCATGACTCTGTGGGAAGTCCACACTAGAGAAGGCTTCTGGCAGGATTTGTGACCCTGTGGGGGTCAACACTGGAGTAGCTTATTCCTAAAGGACTGTACCTTGTGGAAGCATCCATACAGGAGCAGTTCATGAAGAATGACAGCCTATGAGAAGGAGTGCTGTTGGGGAAGTTTGTCGAGGACTTATTCTCATGAGAGGGACCACACACTGGAGCAGGGGAAGAGCATGAGGGGAAAACAGCAACAGAGACAACTTGTGATGAATGGATTGCAACCTGTATTCCCCATCTCTCTGTGCCACTTGGAGGAAGGAGGCAGAGAATAAATGGGAGTGAAGTTGGTCCCAGAAAAGAGGGAGGAGTGGGTAGAAGGTTTTTTTAAGATTTGCATTTATTTCTCATCATCCTATTTCAATTTCTGAAAGCTGAGTGTTTTGCCTGCAATGGCACTTTGTGAGTGAACTCCCTGTCCTTATCTCAACCAGGAGTCTTAGGTCATATTTTGTCTCCCCAGTCCAGCTGAAGAGGGGAGTCAGAGTAGCTCTGGAAGGTACTTGGCATCTAGCCAGAGTCAACCCATAACACCAATGCATTCTATTCCCTAAAACATGCTACGTTGTTTATGTTCAATGATTTAAACATCCGTGGATTCAGTCGAAATAAGATGAATTAGAAAGAAAATATTCTATTATCACATATACTCTTCCATCAAGAATAACTGGGTTGTGCAATTGAGATCTGACTAGGAAAAGGCTTTCAAAATAGTCAGTAATACAGACCTGAAGGAATAACACTGTACTAGTCAGCAATTTTACCATATCAGCTGCAAACAGCCCAATCTCAGATAGCAGTTCTAGATGTTATATACAACAAAACCACACCAACATTTTCACGTAGTATGGATCATATTTAGCCTGTTGGTTCTTAAGCAGCAATAACTGAAAAGGAAGGCAATAGCCAATTTTGTTCCTCCTACAGTCACCACTTTTATGTGTTCTCTACTTTTTGATCAACAGCAAAATTTCCTTTTTTTCCTCCTTTCATCTCTATTCATAAGTCAACTTTCTCAGCTCATTATTGAAAAATGTCACTTGTCATATCCAGACCCTAGTAATACTACCATATTGACTTTCAGGCAGTTACAGCAATGCTGTTTAAATATATATTGACTTACCTGTAACAAAGACACGGCTTTCAGTTTCTCCAGAATTTTGCACCCACTGATCACATTATCCACTGCTTACAGTTTTAAGTCATCACTCAAAAGCTACACTACACCAATATAGCAGAATTGAAGATGGATGTTTACTGCAAAATCCCTTTGCCTGAATAATGTTTTTCATCTTAAAATCTCAAGCTGCGATACCATATAGTAGATGGATTAGGCAGTAAGAAAAAATATTCCCCATGGTGTTTGGTTTTATTATTTTGTGAGTTTTCAACACATATTCTGATAGTGAAAAAAGCTACCTCATTCTCTCTTGGTGAGTACTCATCATACTGTCATGGCCTTTGCTGTGACTGACAACAGGACACACATCAGGCTGGACACTTCATTGAACTACAATTGCTCCCAAAGTACTGAGATTCCTGGAGCAAGTTCCCTGTCTCACTGAAATACCTGCCTTAGCTTCCTTTCAGCCCCACTCATGCTTGTGGTTTTGTGGGTTCGTTGTTTGGGGATTTTTTTGGAGGGGAGTGAGGTTGTGGGGCTTTTTCCTACCAATAAATAAGTTGCTTTGGGAAAGTTGGTTTTGACGCTATCATTCAGGTTTTCTATTCTCATTTAACAAAAGCAGAACATGTCTTCTCCCTCACCTTGGTACAAAGCACTCAGTTATTGACGTTCACAGATGAGCTGGAAGCTACATTTTTCTTCACCACACCATTTTGTCCTAACAGTGGCTTCCAAAAGGTAAGATTGTGTTGTTATAAGTTATGACTCCAAAATAAACATAATCTTTGGAGGCAAGAAAATTCAGGGCCAATACCAAAGACAATTTTCATAAATAAGTTTGTGGAGTAAACACACACTGTGCCTTTGTACATGCACGTCAGGAGGGACTAAATTGCTCCTTAATTTTTCCTTCCACTCCTCCACACCATTTCATATCATCATGCAAATCTACAGTACTATGGATGCTTTCTAATTAATAGTCCTAAAAACTTTTGTGCCAACAGTCTGTGAGAAGTCATTTGAGCCATATTTTATTTTCTCACAACAGCTATATCCATTAAGCTCTGCTTTTTTGATATCTGGTAAACTCCAGTGTGGAAAATAAGATATCTAATATTTCCACACTGCAATTATCAGTCACGATGATCTTTCCTTTATTAGTCTAATAATCTCAAATAGTAAGTCTTCCCGTAACTGAGATTGTGACTGTCATTTCTAGACCATGGGTGATTCTCTTTTATGTGCACAACATTCATACTATCTGAAAGTCAAATATTGTCACCAACATACAGAAATTACCTTCTAAACCAGAATATCATCTGCACCAAAGAAGTTTTACTAATACACATTTCATAAGGAAAATCTAGTGTTCAATTGTATTCTCACATCACCGTGTAAACATGAATTTCAAAAGTTTCATGTAGATTACTTTTTCTTTTAATTAAAGCTGAAGAAAGTTTACTTTACAAAAATACCTCTTAGTTGATTGAAAACTAAACTTGGTGTCCTCAGAAGATGGCTCTTTACACTAGGTCACTGTGACTACATACAGACACGGGTTTGGATATATATTACATCTCTTCCCTGATTAGTCTTTAATTGTATAATTAAACAAAATATTTTGTCATATAATTTTTTTTCTAAGCTAATCTCCTCAAAAAGTTACAGTAATCCCTTGAATTTCATGGGGAGTCAAGTTTCTGAAAGATGCTGCAGTAAGTGAAATCCATAAGTAGTGGTAAATACAGTAAATATAGTAAATAAGGTAAATCTGATAAAGCAGAGGGGCAGGGAGGTGTGTGGAAACACACAACATATTGAAGCTGTGAATGGTGAGCTGCAAAGTATTGAGGGATGACTATTTCTGTATTTTTAAAACACAGCAGCCAATTTTGATTACAAAGATGACCTTTCCGAAACTACAAGGTCACCTTGTGCAGTCAAACTGTAAATTGCTCCTAGAACAAATCCTTCAGGTCTTACTGCTGTAAGATCCTTTGATCAACTTCAATGGCAGTTTTTCACAGTCTGAGATTTTGTTACAATTACTTATGCTAAAAAAGAAAGTCCATATGACTTTCCAGCTAATTCAACAGTGTTCCCGGAACAAGAAAATTATGCTAGAAGGGCTGCCTGCGCTGCCATTGCACCTTTGAATGCTCCTGAGCTTTTCAGGCAGTAGCAGTTCCCCTACTGACAATTAATAATGACATCTTGAAGAATTCTACAGCTATTCCATTTGGGAAAAACAAATCTCATCAAAAGATTGCCAATTATTCCTCTTCAATTATACACAGATGCCTGTCAGTGGGTGCTAAGGGGAATACATTTTGGTCTTTTACAGTCAGATGATAACAGTTAATACAGGGACACCTTTATCATGAGGGGAGAAAGTAAATCAGAAACAAGTTGGGCAGATTTTTTGTTTTATCCTGTACCAACCATTACAAAAAGAATACTTTCTTCCTTTTTAGTAAAGGAGAAAAAATCCATAAAACCCATCACTCCCATAAAGAAGGTCATTTTTTCTGTCAGTTCTAGAATATACCTTTGTCAGCCTGAAGATTATATTTTTCTGAACTTTCCTAATGAAGTTCT
>WEKX01018480.1:0-21446 GCA_013390025.1 Pitta sordida | reverse complement strand
GGGGGGGGGGGGGGAAGAGCAAATACAATATCAATACAAGATGATTATGGCCAGCGAAGGTGTCAGAAGGAGCTCCCTTATCTTCCTTTTCCCATTATTTACTTACTTGTCCCACAATAACATTTCTCTATTGATGAGCTTGTCACTTTCATATCAAAGTTAACACCATGCATAATACTGTAAATCCCAGAATACTGGTGCTGTGAAACTGGATTTGATATGAAAGAAACCCAGGCTGAAATTGTATAGCTTAAGATATTATTTCCTTAAAAAAAAGCAGTTAAATTTTGAGGACAGATATGTTGTATTTTTGAGCATAAATATAAAATTCTTACACAGTATTAACATTTAAAGCAAAGATTCTTGGTTAGTGAAAATATGAGAGTAATAATACAAAAGGCTAAAAATATCCCTCTCTCTAAGGGATATTTATAAAAATTATTTACACTATTCCGAAAGTCTGTTTCTGAGACTTGTAGTCCTATTCTTTTACAGTTACCACTTGTTTCTAAAAGGAAACAAAATGTATTTTCTTCACCCTTAGCAACACAAAATATAAATTATTGCTTTGTTCCTTAAATCCATCCTATCAAAACCACTAAGTAAACAAAGGACATTATCTGGCTTTCTTCACAACTTGAGTTAATTTTCTGCATCCCTGCATATTTTCATCTATCCTCTAACTCAGCTGAATTTGGTGCAGGGGTGTAGAAAAACAAATTGTTCGAGCTACAAGCAAGTAGTAAAAATGCACAGTTTTTTTCATCCTTTTCTTTAAGAAAACAAGGTGGGAATATATGAACTCTTACATAGCCTGGCTTTTTCTATAGAACATTTAGGCAGAGGGTGAATAATCAGATTGCAGACTAAAGAATTCTGCCCAGAAACTCCAGCGCATCAGCAGTCTCCCAATTGTAGGCATACCAGAAGGAGTCAAGATTAGATCTTCTGAGATGATTTCCAAGATCATCGATTTTGTCCAGGAGGGAATGTGGGTTTTTTTCTGTTGCTGTCAGCACTGCCTACTGAAAAGCAGTTTAGATTGTCCTTGGCTTTATTAGTTCTTTGCTCTCTTGCAGGTATTTTTGCCACTATATCAGCCAAGGTCATGTAAATTGTTTATACGTCTGCTTTACCTGAAGGCTAAAGACACATTAAGTGGGAGATGTTACTTACTTTTGTCATAGCTGAGATCACTGGAAAGTCCGTATTTTTGATGTAGACTTTTCTTAGATTCATTTCTAAGCTGCTGAGTGTATAAAGATTGCTACTGATGCCGACACTGCACCTGAAAGTACACATATCACAAAATCTGAGGTCTGCAATGGATTCAATAGGTTGAATTAGGTAAGGCATTTAAAATAATTAAGAACTAAAATTAAATATTTTCTACCAAATGGAAAATTTTGTGTGAAAAAATATTCACGGCTTTTCCAGGAAAGCTTTTCTATCAGAGTCTCTTTCTACTTTGTTAAACTAAAATCAAAGCGTTTCAGGTAAGTAATTTTTAATCACAACATAACATTTTGGTGCAATGAAACATAAGAAACTGCAGAAAGAATTCCTTCCAGTTTCTTTCTACAGCTGGCTTCTCTGCCCACATCCAGTGTAGTCAGTCCTGGGAGTCACATATATGGGTTTACCATACAATTTCTGTGTTCATAAAGTAACTACCACCACGTATTTACTCTCAGAGAGTTGATGTATCACCACAGGAAGAAACTGCACTTAAGAGCTCCTCCAGTGGAAAGCACAGAGCCAACACCTGTGTCAAGAAAGGGACTCAACTACCTGCATTCTGGTTGCAGATGGACCAAAACATATAGCTTTGATTTTCATGGTAGTCTTAATTTGGTAGATGCATGACAAAGTCCTTGCCCTTCCTGTACAGTAGCAGAGATCCTAATGGTGACATCTACATAGACATCAGTAGTGCAGATAGGAGCACTACGCCTCTTCCCCTCCCAACAGGAGCTGTTGCACCATCTGTTCATTTCATCAGTTTGAAGAAGTTTCGGGTTGGATATCCTAAAAGTCACTTAGTTTAAGGTTTACTGTCCAAGGTAACAGCTTAGAGAACTATTCCATTAAAAGCTTCTGGGAACAAGTATCTTTAAGTCATGACCACTCCTCAATCAAATATAAACCTTCTCTTTTTTCCTATTATTTTGACTGCTTTATGTACAAATACAGAAAGAATATAAAAAGAAACAAATCAGACTTACAAAGCAGCTAAATAATGCATTTCAGATGATCAAAATAAATTAAAACCAGTATCAACTCTTGTATTATCTGATCTTGATGAATTTCTGAATAAAAAGAGCCCAGCAACCAAGAAGTCACTATTGTCCTCACATGTGCACTCAGGAGAAGAAATGAAAGTCTCAAAAAAGGAAAACACACACAAAGAAGTGTCTTATAACACATTTAGTGAGACCAAAAAGCAATCTATTTCCACAAAAACAATTCTGCCCTTGCCACAATGCATTAAGAAAACAGGAATACATCAGTAGAAATATTAATTTCAGCTTCACTATACTTAATGTGCAGGACCGTAAAGCAATGTTGCATTCTACTTTGTGCAGCGTTAATCTACTCTAGTTCTCAAAAAAAATTCCCAATACCTTATTCAACAACATTGGCCCTCATTCAATGATAAAGATAAAAATAAAAACCTTATGTTAGAATGTATAAACATCTGGGAATGCTGAGAAATTCAGCTCCCTCTATTACCGGCTTATATCCTTTATCCGGGCATTTAAGTCATTAAGTAAAGTGAAAGGCTGTTAAAAATTTCTTAAATTTTCATACTGCTCTTTGTCACAGATTCAATCTCTGGAATAGAAAAATGGTTGTAAAGAACCTTTCAGTAGACGAGACAAGCTTCAAAAATCTGATATGTTTCACTTGTAAACAGACTATGAATACAAACACCCCCTACCACTTATCAATATTCTTTCAGGTGACACCGACTTGGATGTCTGATATGCAAGCCAGATCAGTATTCGTCAGAAGATATATGCCTAAATTTTACAGAAAACAGGATTCAGCTACTTAAGGAAGAGAGGAAAGGCAATGAAAAATAAATGTTCTTGCAACACCAACTGTCTCAAAACAACAGTAAAATGTACCCTATCACATATTGCAAACAATTTTCAATCGTTGTCATGCACACACACTTCTCAGGAAAGTTTAATTTGCCTACCAAATGATCTTGGTTTACCGTGTTTTATCTTAAAGTGAGGTGCTTGTGTTGTTTCAGCATTTGGTGAATATTTCAGAAAAGTCTAAGAGGCATATTATAACAGAAAGAAAAAAGGTGAGAGAGTAAAGCTGTGACAGTTGTGAAACCAGACATATACCACAGCTATGCTAACAATGTCCTACTGCAGGCACAAATCAGAGCCAGCTATACTCCATACAGCTTTGATGTCATGTGCCTTAAAGATCATCTTAAAGTTCAAAAAAAAGTCTGCAAAAAAAGATAACACCTCTCTCTTCTGGGTGCATGCCTATGACTAGCATTGTGCATACCCCCATTTCAGATTGCAAGCAAAAACTTCACAAAGTGGCAGCTGTCTCTACTTGACTTGGTAGAGGTCAGCAGGCACTGAGAAATTGTCCTGAAAACCAAAGTAATTCTATCCCAGTTCACCTCTGCCAAATTCCTGTTTACGTACTCACGATACTGCATGCTTTACAGACTACTGCATCCTCTGTTCTGAGACATCAGTGTGGCTGAATTTTCTTTCCATCTTTAATCTGAAAACTAATCACTGTCTTTAAATATTGTATGAGAAGGTATATATTTCACCTACTGTACTGACAATTTTTTCCTCAAAATTAGTTATGAGGCAACATCTGAATGTCATAGAATGGTTTGGATTAGAAAGGACCTTCAAAAGTCATCTGATGACTGCAATGAGCAAGGAAAGAAAGTTGCTCCAAACTGACCATCAACGTTTCTGAGCATGGGGCATCTACCACCTCTCTAAGAAACCTGTTGCACCATAAAAAAAACTCATATGCTTACATCTAATCCAAATCAAACCTCTGAGTTTAAAACCAGTACTACTTGTTCTATGGCTACAGGCCCTGATAAAAGGTCTGTCCCTGTCTTTCTTATAAGTCTCCTCTAAGTACTGAAAGGGTTAGGTACAATAAGGTGTCCCCAGAACCTTCTGTTCTCCAGGCTGAACAACCCCAACTCTCTCAGCTTTTCCTCATAGGAGAGCCTTTCCAGCCCTCTATCATTTCTGTGGGCCTACTCTGGATCCACTGAACCAGTTCCACGTCTTTCTTGAGCTGAGGAATCCAGAACCAGACACATTACTCCAGTTGGGGTGTCACCAGAATGAAGAAGGAGGGATTCCCTGAACCTTATGGCCACATGTGTTTTAATGCAGCCCCGGATACAGCTCTCTTTCTGGGCAATGAGTATACATTGCTAGGTCATGTACAGATTTTCATCTACTAGCACCCTTAAGCCCTTTCATCCTGCAGCCTGTACTGAGAGACAGCAACTGGGGTTTGAATGCTTTACAGTCATACCTCTGGATTTGCAGGATTTGGGTCTTGTGAGGGTCCAACGGAACATTAAAATTGCAAATTTGGGTTGGACATTAATATGGCAAATTATTGCCAGAAATACGGCAACTTTGCAACACTGCAACATCTTGGGGCCCCTTACAGTGGCAGGGAACATCGGAATTGGAATTTTTGCCCTTTATCTGCAGTGACTATCACAGACCAGAGTGCTTTGCCTGAGGTTATGCATATGCCCACATGTTCTGGCAAGTCCATATTGCTGGAACAGCTAGAACAGAACCCATGTGGTGCTATGTGTTACATTTTAAGACTTCCTCACTCCTGGAAGGGGCGGTGGGGCAGCTGGGGCCAGCTGTCACGGTGTTGTGGGGCCGCACCATCCCGCAGAACTATACACCTCTCCATGAATCACTGAATAAGTATCATGGAAAAAATTTCCATCGATCACTGAGGCTGCAAATATAGCAGCATGAATTACCAAGGTATGACTGTATTGTGAACGTCAAGTCAGCAGAAATAAGTATGCCTGCTTATTTCAACCTACTTCTTCTTGCTGGTGTATTCTTTCTGTCATTCCTAGTTTGAACTCAGAGAAACATGAAAAAAGGTAGAAGTATGATTGAGGACAGTAGAACAGAAATTTAGTTTAAAGCTTAAGCACAGGAAACAAGTACTTTGTTTCATAAGTTCTATTTATCGTGAATACAGAATACAGTCAAGTGATGCTCCTGATCAGGCTACAGCAATTCTTCTATCCTAGAACAATCTTCAAAGATGATGGAGTAAAGCATGAGTCTTACTCTTAACACATTTAATCCCTGCATGCTGTTCTAAACTGCTACACAGATCCACTGCTTTACTGTAGGTTACCTAATACATAAATGATAAAACTTATATCAATTGCTCTGAGAGTTAACTGATTTCTCATCTTTCAGTAGGTATTACAAAGTTTTGTCAGCGTAAACAAAGCTAAGGGCTTAAAAGAGATACATTTGGCTTGGTTTTATTCAAGCTGGTGTACTTAATCAACATCACCTCAAGGCATTCAGGAACTGAAACTTGATGTGATGGAACACTTTGGCAGAGTATTCACTGTTTGTAAAGAGTTATGCCTGAAGGCAAGAACGATCTCTGGCTGGAAGAAACTCAAGTCATTGACAAAGAAGGATGGTTTGACAAAGCATGAAGAGCAGAAGTAAGCAGTTTGGGGAAGGAAAATTCATGTTGTATATGAAAAAGCTACATCTCTATTATCTCTTCTACAGAAGAAATGACGACTGACAAGATGGAGTATTGCAGGGGAGCACCCATTCAGACCCTGTGTATTGGGCCTGTGGGGCAACGTTTTGGACTTAGGGGGGAGGCTACAGGGGCAGCTTGTGTGAAAAGATGCCAGGAGCTTCCTCCTTATTCAACAGAGCCAATGCCACCTCCAAAGAGAGCCCGTGCTGACCAAGGCTGAACCCATCAGTGATGGTGGTAGCACCTCTGGAATAACATGTATAAGGAGGGGTGAAAAAAGTTATTTCACAGAAGAAATTGCAGTCAGAGAGATAGAAAACCTGTCTTCATCTTGACCCATTAGCCTTTCATTTTATTATCTCTCCCCTGTCTAGCTGAGGAAGCGAGTGATAGGGTGGCTTGGTGAACTCCTGGCACCAGGCAGGATCAACCCACTATGTCATGTAGGGGACAAAAGCTGCACAGTAGATAAGACTCCTGTTGTCAAAAGTAATCCCCAGTTTTCTCCATTTCATATAGAACAAGCAAAGAGAAATGCTTTGCAACTACTCCCATCAACCTGCCCATGATCATTTTACCTTTGGAAAAGTTCTGTAGTTATTACTGCATTTTCCTTTCTTGACACAGATAACCCCAAATTTTGTTTATGTGTAAGAATAAACAAAGTCTTGGCTGGCCTTTATGCTGTTACTCCTGATAGTGTTAAAAAAAACTTAACAAGGAGGGCTTTGCAAAGCACATTGGAAACCTTACATTTTACTTGTATTCATTTAGGCAGACATGGGGAGTTCTGGCCTCCAGTGGGTCTTTTAACCTCCACCCCTTGGCTGCACTATTTATTTATTATGAAAAGGAAAATTGCAACTCTCAATAGTAACTCAGAATGTTTCATAAACTAAACGAAGTAAGCAATCCTTGTTAAAGTTGTTTTACTATTTCCTTTGTTTTTGATATTTGCACTTTGCATATAAATCCCAGCATCTTGCTTGAATTTTTTGCCAAGAGTAACTTCTGGAAAGATCCTCCACTATGCCAGTTCAATCATCTCTCTCCTTTTGCTCTTTACCAGTTCCAGAACTCTGGTTTGGGATTACAGCAAAGCCCGGTGAGCTCTGTACTACAGACATGTGTTTAGCAATTAGTACTGGCATACAAACAGCTTCCTTATCTGCAACAGCAGTATTTCAGCTGGTGCTTTTCAAGTGTGCCAGGATATTACTGGGTTGAGCCACAGATGTCTCCACTGAACTTTCAGAGTTATTGACTCGGCTAAGATGGTATCTCTCAATAACAACTTATGCTGGAGCCAAACACTCCTCCATCTTTACTAGACTCTTTTTGTCACTGCTGCTTGACCTCAATAAGGGTGTTGAGTATCTTTTCCTGGAATGAGAACGGAATATGTACTGCCAACTAGTAATTTCTGTATATTTTATCAGGTGTGAGATTTTCTAAAACTTTTCTATAGTTCCAGTGTTTCATAAATACAACATAATGTACACAATTTCCTCCTCATTTACAGCTTTCTGAAACATCTAAAGCTAGGAACAGGTTGGTGTTGCTTGCAATTAGTTCCATCTTCCAACACTGAATGAAAATACAGTCATACCTCAGTTATTTGTGTCCTCAGTTTTTGACGGAAATTTTTTCTGCAGTCATTACTCAGTTATTCACAGAGCAGCGTATAATTCCGCAGGATGGCGCGTTCCTGCACTGCCATGGTGGGCAGCCCCAGCCGGCCCTGCCAGGAGTGAGGAAGTCTTTAACTGTAACACAGGGACCCACATGGGATCCTGTTCCAGCCAACGCATCCAGCCTGGACTTGCCAGCGCATATGCACATATTCATAGCCTCAGACAAAACACTCCTGCCAGTGGTAGCTGCTGCAGCTAAAGTGAAAAAAACCCAACTCCCATGATCCTCACGGCCATAAGGAGCCCGGGATTCACAGAATTCACAAATTCACAGAATATTATGAGTTGGAAGGGACCCACAAGGATCATCTAGTCCAACTCACCATCTAACACCCGTACAGAGACTGAACACACATCCCAGAACATTAAACACAAACCTAGTTCCCTCACAGTCTAACAGGCCACTTCGAGCCAGAAGGGACCCACTGGATCATCCAGTCCTACCCCCCCCTAGCTAGATCATGTCACTAAGCTCCTCATCAAGTCTTCTCTTAAACACCTCCAGGGACTGCGACTCCACCACCTCCGTGGGCAGTCCATTCCAATGTGCAATCACTCTCTGTTGCAGCATAGCAAAGTTTCCATATATCTGGCAATAATTTGCCATGTTAATATCCAACTCGTATTCACGTATTAAATGTTCTGCGGGACCCGCGGGAGATCCGTAATCCACGAATATGGAAGTATGGCTGTATATATATTAGTTTTAGAGAAGAGTAGTCATGGTAAATATCATATTTCTGCTTATATTGGAGGAAGAGTAATTTATTATGGAAGCACGCAACTGTCTCCTTATGCTATGTGTTATCCAAACAAGCTGGAAAACAGCACATTAAACAACTGCACTGTACATTTAGAGGAACTGTTGGACAGAGGCCAAGACATGAAAAGATGGAATAAAGGTGGAAAGACAAAACGGTTTTAAACTACAGTTACTTAGCAGATCTGCAGCAGCTCCATGAACAAGCAGAACTCACACTCTGCTCATCACACAGACATGAACAAATCTTTCCCCTATCCTTATGACTCCTCTTATCACCTACAGTAGTGACTTTATGACAGTCCTTGAAAATAGTTCTGCTACATCACAACAGAAGGAGTAAATACCAAAACCAATCAGGCATAATCGTTCTCCAGGTAAAGCATCACATGGGAATTCAATCTTTCTCTGAATGTGACTGATTGTCTTTAAATGAAACCATTTTCTATTATGCATAGAGTGTTTTAACCCCAGGTCTTCAGTACTCATGATAATATTTAATGTAGTGCCGTATTTTAAATCTCTTATTGCATAGTTCCTTCTAATGTTAATAATTTCTCTTATGTTGCTGTAACTGAGAGCAACCATGGCATAAGTTTTTCTCATGCACAGATTTTATGTTTTGTATTGGATCTGAGATTCATCAGAAGACCAATTTGGAATTCACAGTTCAATTAATGTTTCATTTTATTTTAATGGCCTTTCTGCAAAGCAACTCACTAGCATTTGTTTTATTATTATTATAAACTTTCACTGCTTGACTTTCTCAATCAAAACACATTACAAGAAAATTTCTGCTCTCGTCATGATTTAGATATGGTTTAACGGCAATAAATGAAACATGGTATTATGAGAACAATCCTTCTCACTGAACAGATTAAATTCTTAGAGATCCGGAAGCCAGAAAGCATTTTCAGTTCTATCTATTACTTTAACAGATCCACATTCACATGAGGTTTCAGCTCCATGCAATAAAATCTGTCATACATGAAAACAGTTAAATATGAATAAATAATTCAGCAGGATAGTATTCTTGCGAGCACAGAATTGAAAAAGCAGAATTTCACCATACCTTACTTTCATTAGAATGCCAGTGGCTATTTGTAAATGCAAGATGCCCTCCTCAAAAGACAGTGCCTACATAACAATATAGAATTGTATGAGATAAAACCCCTGAGACCTTCAAGGAGACTATTTTGTCTTCAACAAGCCTCCATCCACAAAAGCTGCTTTTGCATATTTAACAGGGGTGCTATTTACTTAGAATGAATGACTGAAATGCAGAGATGAGCCTAAGGTAAAACTCCTGCAGTTTAGAAATCCACAGCACCAGGACATCCAGAATCTAGTCTAACTCTATGTAGCTTGAGGTCCTCTGGAATCCCGAGGCAACACATAGTTGTGCATTTACTTATGGGACAAAACCCCACACTTGACAGCACCTGAAGTTACTTGTCATCAAATATTATTAGTCACTCCGGTTGGACCGATGAAGTCAGTAATATTTGGCTTCACAGTTGCAATATGATCTCCAGTAGGACTAGACTAAGACAAGTCGTCTATAGACCAAGAGGCTCTCAGACAACACAAGATAGGACTGTAGTATTATTCCTCTTGTTTGATGATTGTTTGATGATTGTAAAGTGCATTTGCTGTCTTCTAAAAGGACACTGAGAACACTTACTAAATAATACATGCACAACAGAAGTTTAGACCTTTCCAAATAGCGTTATCCTTACTGAGGTTTTGAAAAGGCTAAAACTTTTAAATCAGAAATGACTGAATAAAAGAGCTTCTGTGGAATGAAATATACAGATACATATATGTAAACTGATGTTCTTGATAGTAGCGTGTAGTCAATTAACTAAAAAGTCAGTCCAATAAAACTGTCCCTAAAATTCTGTAAAGAATTGGCAAAGATTAATGTACCCTTGAGTAAGAGCCATTGCAAAGCCACTTAAAGCATACTTGATATCATGGGTAGAGTTTTATTCTAAAATTTTTTTCCTCCAGATAAACAAATAAAGGATTCTCTGTCCATCTTCCCTTTCCCCTCTACCCCTGCTGCCACTGCTGTGGGTGCTTTTCATCCCATGGGGTGTGGGCCAGCCCGTTGCTGCTGTCTGCCCACAAATTTGCGGGCAGGCGTGGACGGATCTCTGAAGATGACGGCATTTGGAGCAATGGGAATCAGCAGCGTTGCACGGGTGGCATTAGGAGACATGGTTTGCTGTTGGATCAAGACTCTATGTTTGAGCACATGGCAGGGAAATAAAGCCCGCACTCCCCTGGCAGAAATAAGGCAGGCCCAGGGGCTGGGGTGAGCTGAGTAACAGCCAATAGGGTGGTGCGATGACACTGAGACATGCCTACAAGGCATGGGACTAGGGGAGGGGCCTGTGCCCCCATAAATACAGCTATCAGGGCTCACGGAGTGGATCTCGGTGATCATGGATCTCCCGAAGTGAGGACATCTGCTCTGCTCCTCCAATCTCCATTTTGGCTCAGACCACGTGGCCCTGGATTGCCCATCTCAGCACGGCCTCCCCCCCCCGCCAGCCACTGAATCTCCCCACAGCCCTCTCAGACGTCCCAGAAAAAGGATCTCTGGCTGTTACTCCTCACTGGTTTGTCTATCCTGAACCCTACTTCCCCTGCCCCTGGAATCCTGGGGGTACCTCCTTCAAACGCGGCCCCCCTTGGGTTTATTTTTCAGCTATCTTCAGTCATCATTGCCAGCAGGGGATTGTTCATGCTTCTTATTCTGTTGTTAATGTTATTGTTGTTACCTCAAGCATATATATATATATTTGTTATATTAATTTTTCCTTTCTCCCACTGAAGTTCTTATTTTTCTCTCTATTATTCAAGTATCTCTAAATTCAATTCATACCCTTGCAAATCAGCCCTGATACACTTGAAGATGTATGTGTGTAACAAAAGGGCAGCATCTCCTCACCAGCACTGAACTGCTTTCTGCCCAGCACTGTTGTCTCCTCTACTCAAACAGAAAAAGGGGGCAATGCAAAGTGTCAAGCTTTCCATTCCCATCCTATCAGTCACTTTGGAGAATGGATTCTAGCTCCTAAAGCACTTACTAGATAAACTGAACAGTCCAGGAAGCTTAATGTTTGTAACTAGTCCTATTTCACCCCAGCATAGCCAGGCTCTCAACAGAAACATCAACAGAACCAAAACCAAGGAAGATACGTCTGCCGCTATGAACATGCACTGCAGATGTCTGACTCCGCCTTCCTCCTGGTGCATCTCTCTTAAGCCCCACTTGTTCTATGTGCTTTCTCCAGGTGAAATCAAGAGGATCTAAGTGTTAACCTGGAGTAATGAGTAAGACCCATTACGCAAGCAGGTGCTTATTTGTTCGAATTAAGGGTTATCTAGTCATTAGAATATTCTAATTGGTTCTCACAACAGTTCAAAAAAACTGAGTCTAAATTGTCTATTCTTCTCTTAAGCTCCTGCTATGTAACTTTTCAACTACATATTTTCCCTCATAAATTCGACATGTCATTGAAACAAATGAGCCAGAAAACAAAACCAAGACAGAGGATTTAGCTCCAGCTACAGGGTCAGCACAACTTATAAACCTGACGTTACAATCCTCTCAGTTAAGCATGAACCTGAGAAAAAGGAATTAATTACCCTAACTAACTTCCATCCAGGAACATCAGGGATGAAATTCTAAGCTGATCAGACTCCCAGATGTGCACCACATGCAGACTGCTAGATTTCTTTTTATCCTTACAACAAGTACCATAGCAAGATCAAACATTACTCTTCAGTATCAGTCCTCAAATCCCCAAAATTCTCCAAGTAAGCAGTTCTTTGCTTCCTACCTGCAGAAAACATTTCTCTCTCAGTAAGAGCTACTTTTAAAGTGGTTTGCACAGAACTTCACATGTAATGATGTGGGATGACCCCTTGTCCCCCCAACCAGTAAATGCTCTAGGTTTGGTGGTTTTGTTGAAGTTCTAGGAATTACGTATGAATGCATTAGATCCATGAAAAATACAATTATATGAACAGGTTAGAGTTTGCTCTGATCAAATTGCTAGATAACTGCACCTTGAGAGAATTTTTCAGCTTTATCAGAGTTAACAGACAAATAATACACTTTTCTACTCAAGTATTTTTCACTACTGTCACATCCAATCGTTATCTAATGTAACAGATTTTAAAGACAGTTTTGTTTCTGGTGAACCTACCCTTCTCTCCAAGCTTGATTTTTCAATGAAGCCATAATGATGGGTTCAATTCCTATAGCAACCTATGCTGAGGTTAAAACACAGCATTACAACTCTATTATACTTTAAAGTATAAATAAAAGAATATATGTGGAAGGAATGAAGTCTTCAGAGATCCACTTAGCTTGTTTAAAATTAATAAAACTAAATAGAAATGTACAGAATATTGCTCTCTGTATACTTTCTCCTTGGAAGTCATGGCTTTATAAGGTTTCTCATGAGATATGCAGTGACTAGAAATTAATAAACAGCAACACCATAAAATAGCATAAGTGTGGTGGAACTAGAAAGTACTTTGCTACTACTGACATTTGAGAAACTCCAAAGTTACAGATATAGCAATGATGAATAAAGATTATTCTTTCACTAACAAGTGCATATTTTGTGATATTGGAAAGATGCTGAGTGTCTGATGACTATACCTACCACTCCACTTGGGGTACCTTGACTTAGCATCATTGTGTAGATTAAAAAAAGATACTAGAAGGCAACACTAGACATAATTACTACTAACATGATAAAATCTCCAACGTAAGATCAATGTTTAGCATGGACTACTGTAAAGAGCAGAGGCCACCTTAATTTTGAGAAAAGAGCACCGTCAGTATCACCTTAAAGGCCTTCTTCCATACAACAAAAAAAAAGAACTGATGGTTCTTGTCCAGATCAATTTTTTTGTGGTTGTTTGATTGTTTGTTTTAAAGAAATCTATTTCTTACCCTTCTAATCAAGTAAAAAAAAACCCCAAAATTAAAACTGAATGTAAATCAAGGTTACAGACTCTCGAGAAGTTCACAGTATTTACAGTATTAACAAGGTTGGAAGAGAGCTTGGAGATCATCAAGTCCAACCTGTAACCCAGTCCAAACCATTGTCTAAACCATGGCACTAAATGCCTCATGCAGCCTACTCTTAAACAGCTCCAGGGATGGTAACTCCACCGTCTCCCTGGGCAGCCCATTCCAACGGCAGATTACCCTTTCAGTAATGAATTGCTTCCTAATATCAAGTCTAAACCTCCCCTGACGGAGCCTTACCCTGTGTCCTCTTGTTCTGTTGCCAGTTGCCCGAGAGAAGAGACGAACCCCTGCCTGACTACAACCTCCTTTCAGGTAGTTCACAGGCCACCCCGAGCCGGAAGGGACCCACAGGACCATCCAGTCCAACTCCCCACCTACTAGACCATGTCACTGAGCACCTCATCGAGTCTNTATGTCCAATGTGAAGAACCTGGCACTTAGTCTTGTTAAATCTCATACTGTTGGAGTCTGCCCATTCCTCTAATCTGTTAAAGTCCCTCTGAAGTGCCCTCCCACCCTCCGGCAGCTCGACATTTGCCCCCAGCTTGGTATCATCTGCAAACTTGCTGATGATGGACTCAATTCCCTCATCCATATCATCAATAAAGATGTTGAACAGTGCCGGGCCCAACACTGACCCCTGTGGGACTCCACTAGTGACTGGCTGCCAGCTGGATGTGGCACCATTCACCAACACTCTCTGTTCACAAACAATCATCCAACTAGTTCCTAACCCAATATAAAATGCTTCTGTCCAGTCCATGCTCTATGAGTTTAGGTGCTTAAAAACAGGAGTACGACTTCTTGTCCTGGGGATTCTGGTTTGTTTTTCAAGCATTTTTTCCCACTTATGATACTTCTATTTTATTTGATAAGTAGGTGCTACAAAGAGTGAATAAACCCTTAGATGAGCTTCTAAACAATGCTCAAGAATATGCCATAAAATATCATTTGCTTATTACCATTTAGCTCATTGACTTTTGTATTTATACAATATTCCAAAGTAAATATGAATGTGATAATACAGTAATACCTTGAATCTTACAGAGGTCTGGGTCTTTCCAGATGCCGTGAAGACCCTGGTCTGAATAGATGGGTGGATCATGAATATACAAATAAGCTACACCCATCACCCTGCCCCCCTCAGCCCCAGAGTGTTGGGGAGAGTTTCCAGCACCACCTCCATGCCCTTGGATGGTCAGGGAAGGGAATCTATTCTGACCCTGAGGTAGCCATGCTGCCACTGGGAACACTCCCTTGGTGGCGGTGGTGCCAGGAGCAGCACTAGGATCCAGCCGCAGCCCGCGCTGGGAACTGCCATTGGGGTCCTCTTCCCCCCTCAGTCTCCAATGCAGAGTTGATGCTGTATTGGTAGGAGCTGCCTAGAAGAGACAGAAGAACTAGCAAGGAGCTAGGGACTGGCAGCGCCAACTTTCTCACTGATCTGTTTATTCACAGTTCAACAGAGCATTTCTTAGCAGGCGAATTGCCCTCACCACCCTCCCTGTTCCTCTCAGCCAGCCTCTCTGGGCAGAGCACGGCAACTCTGGGCAGGGACTGGCAGGGCTGGCCCAGAGGGAAGTGGGGCGAGGCCTGGGGATAGCACACTTTTCAGGCGGGTAGGTTCAAGTGCTGCTGGCATTGGGAGAGCTGAGGGTAGAGGAGAAGAAGCTCAAAGTGAGAATAAGAGCCAGTAGCGGAGCAATGCCTGTGTTTCAGTACTGCCTATTCCCTCTCTGCTGGAAGGGGCAGAGCCAGCTGCATTGCTGTGGTTGTGATGGGAGCCGGGTGCAGGGAATCTGCCACGCTGGGATTCAGAGTGATGCCACAGGCACTCGGTCCTGGGTCCCAGCCTCCAGGTTGCTGGCTCTGGACTGCTGTGCAACCCACGCACTAGTGGCCACCTGGACATACCTGCCAGCCAGGGCTTGCAAACAAGGTCAGAGCCCTCGCCAGGCCCCCGGGCTGTGGCAGCATCTCCCTGTTGTGATGTCCCCTTGCTCACTGACAGCAAACAGGGTCAAGATGAGGGGCCCAGAAGCCACTGCCTGTGTGGCCCAGGCCCCACAAGCTGTGGTCCACTCGGCTGGAGACCCAAAAGCTGTGGCCTGGGACCCATGCCATACTGCAGAGCAGCACCACTGGGTGATAGGGTCCCAGCACAGCTCCGGGGTAAGCTGATGTAATAAGCCATTGACCTGGGCTCACATTGGGACAGCATGGGAACCTCACTGGATGTGTTCAATGTCGCGTCAGGACACTTTGAGCGCGTGCTGTCCTGGGCACAAGCAGGGCTTTAAGCCCACACAGTGGGCTGCTCCTGCACACCTCCACACCCCCGGCGAGGTTGACACACTGTGCATAAAGTACACTCCTAAGGGATGGAATCTGGCCCGTTTCCAAGTGAGCTGCCCCGCTGTGGGTGGTGTGGCACTCCTGCCCCTGGTGTAGGTCAGTCCCACCTCAGGGGCAGCAGGAAGACTGTATGTGCACATACGAGAAAACGCTGCAAAGAATCAAGGTGTGTTTATGGGAAAAAAACCCACAAAGATCCAAAGCAGCGATCACATGAGTGCGAAATAGCAAGGTATCACTGTGCTTCCCAACATAGAGTTACTACCATTCTCCTTGGAAAATATCATTGTGATTTTCACAAAATTATTGATTTCTGTTGGCAAAGATAATTACAATTCAAATTTTGCCTAGAGCAATTGGTAGTCTTTACTCTTATGGTGACAAACAAAAGCAAAAACATGTCACCATTATTAAACCATTTACTAAGATGAACATGAGCCTTATTTCCACCCATACAAAACTACATTAGCTGTTCTCAGTAGAATAGCATCAAAAAAAATAAATACAAAACCCACTGTTGGAAAGGCACAAATGATTTAGAAAGGTGACAGATGTATGTAATCTTATTAGACACATATACAATATGCTAATAATTGCATTAACACATGTAAAAAACAATTCTGCTAGAACACTATTCATTTTGCCTGCTTAACATAAAGAGATTAAGTTCCCTTTCTCACTTTCAAGAAAAATGTTAGTTTTCTTTATGGAAATAATGATTTCCTTAAATAAGCATGATTTCCTTGCAACACTACTATCTGAATGACAGTCTCCAAGATAAGATGTTATGTCTATCCCCAGAGCTTACTTTCCAACTGAAGGTGTGCATTACAAACAATCAGTATATAAAAAATGTAAGGTATTTAATAGAATATCTAACCGTATATAAAAGAAATCCTGCAGCAATAGCACAATAAGGCAAAGTGTCTTGACCAATCTTGTCATTTCACAGGTTCACAGGCTATTCTGATTTGGAAGGGACCCACAAGATCATCTAGTCCAACACCCAAGCAAACATCCACACAGGGATCAGACCCACAAGCATGAAGACATGGGCACCATGCTCCATCCATCCAAGCCTCCGACCAACTAGGCCATGTCACTGAGCTCCTCATTGAGTCTTCTCTTAAACACCTCCAGGGGTGCAACTCCACCCCCTCCCTGGGCAGACCATTCCAACGAGCGGTCACTCTCTCCGTGAAAAACCTCTTCCTAACATCCAGCCTAAACATCCCCGGCGTAACTTAAAGTCATGTCCTCTCGNTAATGTTGTGGTCATTTTGCAGTTGCTGCGTAATAGCACACAGGACTATTTGTTCCATGACTCTGCCCGGGACTGAGGTCAGGCTGACAAGTCTGTAATTGCTCGGATCATCTTTCCTGGCCTTCTTGTGGATGGGTGTCACATTGGCCAATTTCCAGTCTTGTGGTACATCACCAGTAAGCCAGGACTGTTGGTAAATTATGGAGAGTGGCTTAGCGAGTTCATCTGCCAGTTCTGTGATCACCCTCAGATCTATCCCATCTGGTCCCATGGACTTATGAGGGTCCAAGCCACTCAGCAAGTCTCTGACTACCTCCTCCTGGATTACAGGGGAGCTGTATTCCACCCCTACTCCTTCCGTCAGCCCACAAGTCCAGTTGTCCTGCTGGCAATCTGTCTTAAAAACATTTCAAACAGATATAATTTCAGAACCTGTCACAGAAACAGGGACAATAAATTATTTTATTCTTCCTTATTCATACTCAAAGATTTTTTCTCATTCAAGTCAAATGAGACTCCTAGACTAATTCAACCATTCCAGCAGAAATATTACACAATATAAATGCTAAATTACCAAAAGGACATGGGCTTTGCCTTGTCTCTCCCTGAACAAAAATACCTCCTCTGATAAGCTGGCTTTTAATAACCTTCAGTCTATATATTCATTGCTCAAGGCAATCAGTCAAGGAGAGAAGTGAAACCAGAAAAGGATGAATTTTATTCAAAGCTAAATTAGTTTAGTTATCTTGGCAAAAGTAATACTAGCAGAGCTTCTAAAGGACTACTGAATACTCTGCAAGTTACAACTTAAATTTTTGTTATGCTCCTGATGACAGTAACAAGATCATAAGTTCATGATATACAAACAAACAATATTAAACACAAAACCAAGAAGTGTTTTACACTGGTCCCAGTAAACCGATATTCTTCATGCTCCAGAAATGCAAAGGAATTCATCATATAGCTGGTAGTAGCTGTTTCAGGGTTTAAATTACTCGCCCAACCAGTAAAAACTCATTTCTGCTGAATGAAAATACAATAAGCTCCTAAAATAATCACACTAAAGCACTTTAATCAAGTAGTTAAAAGTTAATTTTTCTTTTAGTCCCATATGGATGGTGGGGAAAAAAACTTTGGTGAATGAATGGAGGGGGAAGGGACATGGAGATATAAATGCCCCAAAATTTCATATGCAGGTCCAGAAGAAAAGTACAAGCCAAATACCATGAAAATCCATGAGGATTAGTCTACCTGCCTTGGTTCTCTTTAAAAAAAAAATAATTGAAACATGTGGACAGTTCTTAGTGGCTGTTGAGCTTCAGCACTTGCTGCTGAACTTTACTCAAATACCACCATTCAACTGATGTTAGAATTTCTGCTGGAACAAAAGAAACAAATCCAGTTCCTAGTGGTTGTTACCATCAGTTTGGCCACAAAACAGCTAAATTCATTACCAGCCAGTGTAAAAAAACAAAGGTTGCAAAAAAGCTAGAGAACAGTAATCTTCCTAATGTCAGATCTGCTCTGTCTCTTCAAAAGATGGTAGTAGGGTGGCCTGAGAAGAAAAAAACCATCCTTTCTGCCTGCAGAACTTAACATGCATAGTGGGAGAGACTTAATTCTTATGTTAAATGAGTCCAGTAAAACCAGACCCTGTTCAGCCACAGGGATAAAGTCTAGGACAAATGATAGAACTACACTAGTTTACGCTACCCCTTGAAAGCAGTTTTCAGGCACTATGTTGAGGCACCCAAGTGCAAATTAAATAAGTGATAGTAGCTGGCAATTACTATTGTCCATATGTAAAATAGTGCTGGCTCCACTATATAAAGTTGGGCTGCACAATTTTTGCATCTCAGCTTTTCTTTTTGACTTGTCAGAAGAGTTCAAGATAAGCTCATGTCAATTAATCGAAGTAAATTTGTCAAATCAGATACAATGGCAAGCATCAAGCACTATAACAGAGATGATATATTCATTTGCATTACTTATATTTGAATATTTGAAAGTCTGGATTTATATCTACTAATGCAAATTTCTTTTCTATCCATGTACTTATCCTGGGGAGCACAAAAGGTGCTTTGTTTTAACAATCTAAGCTTTACTACATCATTACACTATGACCAGGAAGACGTACAGGGTTTGATTAAAAAGAAAACACTTGGATCAAAACACCTACAGTTAACAAGTTTCAAAAACGTTGGCCTTTGAGTACTCTAATAATTTTCTTATCCTTCTTTAACATGTAATTCAGCTGTTCATACTCTTGAGTACACAACCCTATATTTTGAATTCCCTCCCTGTAAGCCTCTGTCCAGATTTCAGCTGGCACAGAGTTAATTTTTCTTTTAGTAACCAGTAGAGTGTGGTGTTTTGGATTTAGTATGAGAATATTGCTGATAACACACTGATATTTTGATAGCTGTTGAGTACTGCTTCCTCTAAATCAAGGAATTTTCAGTGCCCCTCACTCTACCCGTGAGCAAGTGGACAAGAAGCCAGGAGGGAGCATAGCCAAGACTGCTGAACCAAACTTTCCAAAGAGATATTCCACACCATAGAACATCATTCTCAGTTTATACACTAGGGGGTGATGGCCAGAAGCCAGCATTTAGTGCTCAGGGACAGGCTGGCCATCAGCCAGCAGGTAGTGAGCAATTGTAGTGCATCATTTTTATATCTCAGGTGTATTTCTCTTTTGCTATCATTACACATTATTATTATTAGTAGTAGTAGTATATGCTATTTTGTTCCCAATATTAAGCTGGTTTTGTTTCAGCCCACAAGGTTTACTTTTATCTCAATTCTCTCCCCACTTGAGGAGCGGTAAAGTGAATGAGCAACTGCATGGCACCTGGTTGCCAGAGAGGTTAAACCACACACCTTCTGTTTTCCCAACATTCTGAATCTCACCTTCTTACAAAACAAACACCTGTTCTAGAACAGGTTTATCTTCAATGCCAAATGTTTGTCCTTCAGACAGGATATAGGAGAGGCAGAGCTGTACCTCTAACATGAATCAAAAATAAGGAATGAACAGCCCTGCAGGTCTATGTCAAATTGAAGAACTACTGTGATGCAAGTAGGAAACAATACTGTAAGACAACATATTAAATGTAGCATTTAGGAAGATACACAAAGAACTGCATGAAAAACTTATCATCAAAAGCAAGAGATAAAAAAGAAACAAAATAAAAAACCCATCACAAGTCCGGTTTAACTCTTAAATCCTACAAAAATTGGCCGAGATGGCAGAGAATACCAAAGTTTTGTTCTGCTCCCAGTGATGCACAATAGCACAAGAATGACTAAGTAAGAGAGGTCAGTTAGAGAAGGCTGTCATAACACATCACATTTTAAACACGGGCAGTTCCCCAGTGTTGTTCGGGGTGCTCCAGATCTTGCAATGCATGCAATGGGTGACTTTACAAAACAAGGGCAGCACAGAGCTCAGCTCGCACACACAGTCGAAGCATGGATGAACTGCACGGATGCAAATCCTTCTCAATGAAACTAGCACACAATGTCTCAGCTGCTTATACAACCTGAAGCATTAACTAAATTTTAGCATGCCACTGACAGGAAAGTAGTACAAATAAACATGTGGAGAACACTCACAGACAGGAGAGAAAAGAGAGGAGAATTTATGGCAGAACGAAACAAAGCCAGGAGCAGTGGATAAGAAACTGAGCTAGACAGCCTGCTATCCAGGAGAAAATATGAGTACATTGATGAAGCACTCAGAAAGTTAATTACTAACAAAATATCTTTCTGGGATTTCCCTCTCCAATAAAACAAAACCAAGACCATACTAAATCACTTTTTTCTTGTGATACTACTGTTTACTGCTGTACATCAGGGGACATTCAAAGCTCAGTCTTAAAGCTCTTTAACAAGTGGAAATGGGAAGAAAACAAGCTCAGAACCCTAGAAACAGAGGAACAGCTTAAGTTACGCGCATGAGACTCTATAAGGTATAAAGTGAGTCTCAAATATGCGATTATTGAGCAATACAATTTCCACTAAACCATCTTGCAGGACTTCTATTGGCTTTGTTATTACGTATGTCACTTCTTACCCCATGAACATAGCTTATCTTTACTTAATTCTTTATATACCCTTGATTGTGTCAAAACATGGGTGAAAAGAGCCTGATTCTTCATCCTCAGATCCAATATTTCTCCAAGTATCCAGTCCTAAATAAGACATCAGATTTGTGTGCACTTAACTCTGAACCAACAAACTAACATGCATAACACAAAGACATTAAGGCAGGAAAAATACTCTTGGATCCAGTAAAACCCAACACACTATGTGGTTTATTAATGAAATTCAAGCAAACAAAAAGTAGGATTCAGAAAAATTTTAACAGAGCTAGTCAACATCAAAGTGTAATTAACAAGAAAAATTCTGGACGTTAATATTAAATATTAAGTGGGTAGACATCAATTAAAACTACATAAAATTCAAAACCTATGTAGAAATTCAAAACCTATGTGGCTCTTTATATTACAAACACTC
>WEKX01018477.1:50720-60827 GCA_013390025.1 Pitta sordida | reverse complement strand
TTGTGCCCAGCGTCCCCCGTGTGCCCGCAGGTCCCGGGCAGGCTCCGGCAGAAGGCGGTGCCGGGCATGGCCCCGGCGGAGCTGCGGGAGCTGCGGAGCCGCACGGAGCGCACGGAGCGGCGGCTCCTGGCCTGCGAGAACCTGGTCGGGGAGCTGGGCAGCGGCCTGGCCGCCCTGGGCTCCCTCCTGCAGGGCTACGGGCAGCTCCAGCAGCGCCTGGAGAACGTCGAGAACCTCCTCAAGAACAGGAACTTCTGGATCCTGCGGCTGCCCCCCGGCTCCCGCGGAGAGATCCCCAAGGTAACGGTGTCCGGAGGGATCGGGGCTGGGGAAGGGGGTGCTGAGCTCCCCGTGTGTCCGTGAGCTGCGGTTCCAGGAGGATTCCCTGCCCCTCCAGGTGCCGCTCACCTTCGATGAGGTCTCGGTGTACTTCAACCAGCTGGAGTGGGAGAGGCTGGAGCGGTGGCAGAAGGATCTGTACAGGGCTGTGGTGAGGGGCAACTACGAGATGCTGGTGTCCCTGGGTAAGGCTCCTGGGATCCTGGGGTATCCTGAGCTGGGAGGGACCCACAGGGATCACAGTCCAACCCCAGGCCTTGCACAGCCCCAGGAGCGTTGTCCAAACGCTGCCCACTGCCCTGGGCGGCTGTTCCACCCTCTGGATGGAGAGGAGAACCTTTTCCTGATATCCACCCTAAACAGCTCCTGCTGATCCCTCGGGTCCCGGGTGGCACAACCGCTGGAACCAGAAGGAATTCATGGAGTAAATAATGATGCAGAGTAATTTATTAGAAAGAAACGTCCACGTGAAACACTGTTCCTCCTGACTGTGGAAGTAGATTCCAGAGTCAGGGAACCACCGTTGTGCAGTGGCAGGACACAGGGAATGGCTTCCCAGTGCCAGAATGATACTGGGAATGAATTCCTGGCTGGGAGAGTGGGGAGGGACTGGGATGGAATTCCCAGAGAAGCTGTGGCTGCCCCTGGATCCCTGGAAGTGCCCAAGGCCAGGATGGAGCCACCTGGGATAGCAGAAGGTGTCCGTGTGTTCCCCTGGAGGGAAATGCTCCAGGCAAAGCCTTTCACTCTCCTTTGGGATTTGAGTTCTGTTGGTTCTGTCCCGGGTGGATCCTGCCCCACTGCCATGCCTGGAGCTGGGATGAGGTTTTTGTGTCTCTGCCAAGGCTGGGGAGAGGGGAGAAGGGTCCCCTGGGGAACCTGGCAGGAATCTGATGCCCCTCCTGTGCTCCATGAACAGACTACGCCGTGTCCAAGCCCGACATCCTCTCCCAGATGGAGAGGGATGAAGAGCTTTTCTACAGAGAGAGTTGGGAGCCCCCATGGACACGGAGTGGAGATGGACAGGAGCCCCCACAGGCACCAGGAGAGATGGACCAGCCAGGGGAGCCTCTGGGAGGTGAAATCCCGACGGAAGCCGGCCCAGGTGGGTGCCAGGAGAAGGTTCCTGTGTTAGGAAGGAGCTGCTCCCAGGCTCTGCTGACTCCATGGACTAAACCACCCCGGAGCACCAGGAATCTTCACTTCCAGAGGAATGTTTGTGCTTGGTCAGGTGGATCCCTTGGAGACAGGCAGAGCCTGCAGGATGGACCGGGATGGGGTCTGGAGCAGTGGGGCTTCCCGAGGCATTCCCGCCTGCCTTGGTGGGAGCTGAGCTTGGAGCAGGGATGAGGTGCTGGGGTGTCTGTCGGGGCTGGGGAGGGGGCCAGGGTCATTTTGGGAATCTGGCAGGATAAAGGTGCAGCCAAATCCCAATAAACCCCCTGTCCTGTGCCCCAGGAGCAGACAGTGCTGTGTCCAAGCCCAACGACCAGTCCTGGATGGAAAGGGATGAAGAGCTCCATGACAGAAAGGGTCAGCAGTCCCTAAGGATAGAGACTGGGAACAGCTGGAAACCCCCACAGGCACAGACTGGGGACATCCAGAACCCTCTCCAGAGAGAGATTTGGGACAGCCACAACCCTGCCCAGACAGAGATTTGGGACAGCCACAACCCCCCCCAGACAAGTGTCCCCAGCGAGAAGCCCCTGCAGACACCAGAAAAGATGGAGCAGCCGGAAGAGGCTTTGGGGGCAGATCCCGTGCCCATGGAAGCTGCCCCAGGTGAGTCCCAGCGGTGCCAGGGGGATGTGCTGGGCCTGGTGCTGAGGGAGGCACAGCCAGGGAGCAGTGGGAGCCTTGGGATGCTGTCACGGTGTTACAGGGACAGCGGGAAGGGACTGAGGGCCTGGGCCTGCGGAGATGGTGGGGTGAGGCTGCTGTGGGCAGCTGTGCCAGGGCTGCAGAGCCCTTCCAGGAGGGATTTTCCCAATATCCACGTGCTGGCTCTTGAGCTGCAGCTTTCTCCAGCTCTTCCACTCGCTCCCAGCGATCTCGGGTTCCTCAGGCCGGAGCAGTGACCTCCTCTTCAATCCCTCTTCCCTGCAAACAGAACTTCCCATCCTGGTGATGAACGTCGTGTCCCTGGGGGACCATCGGCTGGAGGCAGAGATGGAGGAGGATCCGGCGGATCTGGCAGATCCCGACACGGGTGAGTCACTCGGTGCCAGGGGCAGGAAGGAGCTCCCAGAGCACTGGAAGGGCTGGATATGGGGAGGGAGGAGGAAGTTCTCGGGTGTGTTGGTGGCTCTGATATTGGTGAAAGCCTGGTCAGTGCTTGGGGACTTATGCATGACCTGGGTATGTCCTGGGAGCAGGAATCAGGGATGGAAAAGGCCTCAGAGACCATCAAATCCAACCCTTCCCCCAGCACTGCCAAGGCCACCACTGCCCGTGTCCCCAAGGGCCACATCCACAGGGCTGGGAAATCCCTCCAGGGATGTGACTCCACCTGTGCCAGGCCTGCACAGCCTTTTCCAGGAGGAACGTCCCAATATCCAACCTGAGCCTCCCCTGTGCTCCATCCCATTCCCTGGACACGGTCCAGCCCCTCAGTGTCCTGTCCTGAGGGGCCTAAAGCTGATCCTTGGCCGTGCCCAGCACAGGGACAGCACTGCCCTGGGCCCCACGGTAACACAAACCCTGTGTCCCTCTGTCCCAGAGGAAGCCTCGTTACCAGAAGATGAAATGCCATGTGAGGCCCCTCCCCTGAGGGTGGTGGTGGTGAAGGAAGAGGAGCCCGAGGTGCTGCCAGAAGACTCCACACCCTCTCCCGGCACCGAGATCCAGAAGTGCCCCAAAAACGAGCCGGTGAAAGCCAAGAGCAAGAAGAAGCCGAGCCGGTGCGAGAGCAGCAGCCTCCTGATCGGCAACTGCCGGCGCGGATACGTGCGGGAATGGGCACATCCCTGCACCGAGTGCGGGAAGCGCTTCCGCCTCAAGATCAACCTCATCATCCACCAGCGCAGCCACGCCAAGGAGGGGCCCTACGAGTGCCCCGTCTGCGAGATCGGCTTCACCCACAAGCGGCACCTGGACCTGCACCGCAGCATCCACGTCAAGGACAGGGCCTTCGGCGCCAAGGTCTGGGGGAACGTGCACCCGGAGCTGCGCATCCGGCCCCGCCAGGACGTCTGCGGCAGCCCCCCGGGGCCGGGCCACGGCCTGCACGCCGCGGGGGCCTGGCTGGGCCAGCCCAAGGACGAGCCGGACAGAGGGGGCCAGTCCAATTCCAAGTGGAGGTGCATCTACTGCAAGAAGACGCTGTCCTGCTCCATGTCGCTGCGGCGGCACCTCCGGACCCACCTGCGGGACCGGCCCTACTCCTGCAGCTCCTGCAGCAAGTGCTTCACCCGCCAGAACCACCTCCTGCGCCACCAGAAGATCCACCAGCGAGCCCTGGCCGCGCCCCAGCGGGAGGGGAGTGCCCAGCCCTGGGCTCCGGAGGCGCAGAGGAACATTCCCAAGGGGAACGTGAATCCCGAGGCCACAAAAGCGGCTCCATGCGACGTGCTCCTGTTGGGAGCGACACAACTGGAGCTCCGAGGCAAGGAGTCTCCACTTCCCAACGGTGCTGGGAGAGCCGTGCAGCCCATGGTGCAGCTGGGAACGAGGGCAGCCGTGTCTGGGATGACGGAGAAGTGACAGTGGGGCTGATCTGAGCTGCGTGTGGCCCTGGAGAGAGGCTGTGAGTGTCAGGTTTGCACGTGGTGGAGCGCCCGGGCTGGGGATCTGCTGCGTTTTCAGAGCTTCCCAGAGCTGTAGAAGGAATGGGAAGCTTGGAGAGAGTGAACTGCGGGAGCCTCCAGCAATCCAAAATGCCTCACCATCCCACTGACTCTTGTGTCTGTTGCCCAGTGCTTGGACTTTTCCCAAGCCGACGTTCCTGGGGGATGACCAGGTCAAACAGCAGCTGAGCCCTCCCATCCCTGGACGCTGGGACCGACCCCTCGCGTTCCGGAACACAACTGAAGAGGACAGTTGGATTATAGGTTGGACTAGATGATCTTCAAGGTCCTTTCCAGCCTTATCTATACTGTGATACTGTGACAGGGAGAAGGGAATGGAGCTGGCAGCCTTCCCAGGGAGCCCTTTGTCCCACTGACCCAACCAAGGCACACTGGATGAAGAGAGCACAGCTTGTCACACCCCATCCATCCCAGGGAGGAGGTTGGGAATGCCAGAGCGTTGCACTGGAAGACCCGTAGGACAAATCAAACCCCCACTGTTTTGATCATGTGCATTCCAGGGGATCTACAGGCACCCTTGGGACCATCCTGGGTGGATGCAGAGTCATTTTAGCCAGCTCCCACTCCCGCTCTCCCCACCACAGCTCACCTCCTCATCCCCCAGATCCCACCATAGCAAATCCTATGGGAAAACAGTTCTGCAGCTACCTCAGTGGGAGGGGAAGGAGACCTGCCTGGAAATCCAGGTCTCCACCATTCCGGAGCCACTGGAACTGTGTCTGTGGCCAGAGCCCCTCGTGCATCCCACGTGGTGCATCTATCACCACGTGGACCCAATGGAGAAGCTGTCAGGACTCCTGAAATTAGTTTTCTTTTTTGTTTGTTTGGTTTTGTTTTCCTTGAGTTGTTTAGTGTTTAGTCATTTGACATCCCAAAGCCTCCGCCCCTCGGTTGGCTTCTCCCCTCTTTTCACTGCTGGTCATTCCCCAGGTGTGATGGTGCTGCTGTGGGAAGCTCTGGGAGCTGAGGGGACACGTGGGGCCGTGTCCAGGGGTGATCCTCAGCTGCCTTCCCTGCTCTGTGGGGACACAACGCATCCTGTGGTGTCCCACAACTCCCGCCCCTGGGACTGCAGTGTGGAGCGTTCCCCATGGCACACGGGGACGGTTGATGCCTTATGGTGGTGTGGTGACAAGGATCTGGCAGAGATCCCAGGGGACACCACGGCTGAGCCCCAGGACGCTGGAGGTGCCGGCCCCTCCTCAGGCCAGCGACCCCAACCAGGCATTTCTGGGACCAGCCATTCCTGTGACATTCCCAATCCCTTTCTCAGGATGTTGGATTAATAAAGCATTTGTCTCTTAGGTCGGAGTGCCCTGGGAGCTGTGCCCATGGGAAGGGCCAGGGCGGGAGGAACTGGGAGCAGCCAGCAGCAGAGTTCTGGGAATCACTGCCAGCAGCTCCATCCCTATGGAGTCCCCAGGAGAACGGTCCCACAGGGATTCCACAGCCCAGGCAGGATGGGAGCAGGGAAAGGCAGGGGATGGAGTGGCCCTGGCTGCCATGGGAGGGGAGGACATGTCCCTCAGCACTGCCAGGGACACTTGTGGTGTCCAGGTCCCACAGAGGATGTGTGGGGAATTCCTGTCCCTGGGAAGGCAGCGGCCCCATCCCCCTCCAACACGGGGTAACCCCCCAGAACCTGCTCCTCGCCCCCCCCCCGGAGCACAACAGGAGACCACGTCAGCTCAGTCCTTTATCCTCAGAGTCTCTTCCCAACTCATCCAGCTGATCCCAGCTGCTGCCCAGCCCNCTGGCCCTCGCCGGCCGGCCCGGCCACGCGCCCCGCAGCGGCCCGTGGATGCGCTGGTGCTTCTGGAGGTGGTGCTTCTGCACGAAGCCCTTCCCGCAGGAGGGGCAGCGGTACGGCCGCTCCCCGGTGTGGATCCGGTAGTGCTTGTTGAGGTTGGACTTCTCGTTGAAGCTCTTGCCGCAGGCCGGGCACTGGAAGGGCCTCTCGCCCGTGTGCAGGCGCTGGTGCCGCAGCAGTGCCGCGTGGTGGGCCAGGCTCTTCCCGCACGAGGAGCAGATGAAGGAGCCGTTGCCCTTCCTCGCCCGGCTCTGCTGCCGCGCCAGGAGGTTGCGCGTCAGCCGGACGCTCTTCCAGCCCGGCGGCAGCGCCCTGGGATCGTCCCCGGCAGCGCAGGGGTCGTGCTGCTCCCAGCTGGGCTGCACCNGAAGCTGTCAGGACTCCTGAAATTAGTTTTCTTTTTTGTTTGTTTGGTTTTGTTTTCCTTGAGTTGTTTAGTGTTTAGTCATTTGACATCCCAAAGCCTCCGCCCCTCGGTTGGCTTCTCCCCTCTTTTCACTGCTGGTCATTCCCCAGGTGTGATGGTGCTGCTGTGGGAAGCTCTGGGAGCTGAGGGGACACGTGGGGCCGTGTCCAGGGGTGATCCTCAGCTGCCTTCCCTGCTCTGTGGGGACACAACGCATCCCGTGGTGTCCCACAACTCCCGCCCCTGGGACTGCAGTGTGGAGCGTTCCCCATGGCACACGGGGACGGTTGATGCCTTATGGTGGTGTGGTGACAAGGATCTGGCAGAGATCCCAGGGGACACCACGGCTGAGCCCCAGGACGCTGGAGGTGCCGGCCCCTCCTCAGGCCAGCGACCCCAACCAGGCATTTCTGGGACCAGCCATTCCTGTGACATTCCCAATCCCTTTCTCAGGATGTTGGATTAATAAAGCATTTGTCTCTTAGGTCGGAGTGCCCTGGGAGCTGTGCCCATGGGAAGGGCCAGGGCGGGAGGAACTGGGAGCAGCCAGCAGCAGAGTTCTGGGAATCACTGCCAGCAGCTCCATCCCTATGGAGTCCCCAGGAGAACGGTCCCACAGGGATTCCACAGCCCAGGCAGGATGGGAGCAGGGAAAGGCAGGGGATGGAGTGGCCCTGGCTGCCATGGGAGGGGAGGACATGTCCCTCAGCACTGCCAGGGACACTTGTGGTGTCCAGGTCCCACAGAGGATGTGTGGGGAATTCCTGTCCCTGGGAAGGCAGCGGCCCCATCCCTCTCCAACACGGGGTAACCCCCCAGAACCTGCTCCTCGCCCACCCCCCGGAGCACAACAGGAGACCACGTCAGCTCAGTCCTTTATCCTCAGAGTCTCTTCCCAACTCATCCAGCTGATCCCAGCTGCTGCCCAGCCCCCACAGCCCTACCCAGGCCACCGACTGTCCCAGGCCACCTCCCTCCATGCTGGCAGTGCTCCAACAATCCCGAGTTCCACCATTCCACAGGATCCAACACAGCCACCCCTCCACCAAATCCATGGGGCAGCGGCACCGCCCAGCTCAGCTCCAGCCACTGACCCTCCTCCACAGCCTCGTCACCAGTCCCTGGGCCATTCCCCACGTGTGCAGCACATCCTTCCTCCTCCTCCAGGAGACCCAGGCAGCGCCACAAGTCCCAGGTGACACCAGCTGCCTTCCCTTCCTTCTCCAGCCCTCCGGCTACCGGTTCTCCTGGCTCAGAGCCTCGCAGGGCTCCAGCTCCCGCTCGTGTCCCACCAAGCCGCCGGCCGGGGAGGCGGCCACGGCGTGGACCTTCTGGTGGTGGTTCAGCGACTGCCGGTGCCGGAAGCTCTTGGTGCAGCCGTGGCACTGGAAGGGCCGTTGCTGGGTGTGCCGGCGCTGGTGCTCCTCCAGCGACGCNTGAGCCCACGTCGGCGCCGGGGTCTTCTGCCAGCGGCATCCCCTGGGGAAGGGCGAACGGCTGCTCCGTGGGGAAGGGCAGGCCCGGGGCAGGGTGAGCCTCCACTGGCACCACCACCGGCTTGAATTCCCCCAGGGAGAACTCCTCCAGTCCCGCTCCGGCCGCCTTCGGCCCGGCCACGCCGTGGCTTTCCCAGGGCACCGGCTGCTCCTGGCTCAGGGGACCCTCCTCATCCAGCCTCTCCGGGGGGGCCATGGGCAGAGCCAGGAGCTCAGCTCCGTCCTCCTGCGGCTGCTGCTCTTCCGTCTTGATCACGATCATCCCACCTGTGGAGGGACAGCAGCTCATTCCCGGGAAGCTCTGCCCTGCCCACCAGCCCAGAGCAGGAGCAGGAGAGGAGCCTCCCCGTGGCACGTTGGTGAGAGGAAAGGGAGCAGAAAGGGTTTCCCAGGAGGAGAACGTGAGGTGAAGGGGGTTGTCTGGGCGACTTGGATCTCAGGGAGATGGAGTCATGGAATGATGGAATCACTGAGGTTGGAAAAGCCATTTTGGATCAACTGTTCCCCCAGCACTGCCAAGGCCACCACTAACCCATGTCCCCAGCTACCACATCCACATGGCTTTTAAATCCATCCCCCACGGCCCAGGACATGATGGGCACTACAGACACAACAGACTGACAACACAATCCTTGTAAAGAAACCAAACCAGAGGAAACTAAAGGCAAAGCTGAGCTGCAGAGTGCTCTGTCCTGGAAGGAACTCCTTCAGGAATGGCACAGTTTAACTGGGGGAATCCAAGGAAAAGGATCAAAGCAAAACCTCCCCAGAGCAGGACACCCACAGGCACCCAGGCTCCCTGAGCCTTGCTTCCCTTTTTCCATCCTTATGGACCCTGCCCAGCCCGGGGGTGGGGGTCTTTAGTGCCCATCCTCAGCCCCCAGCACCATCACTCACCGTCCCTGAGCTGTCCTGGCACCGCTCCCTTCTCCGGCAGCACAGGGATCCCAGGATCCTCCCTGTCCTCGTCTGGCAGTGGCAGCTCAGGTTTGGAACCGGCATCCCCAGGCCCTGGGAAGGGGAGAGGGATGGGCTGAGCTGCCGAGGGTGGGGACCATCCAAAGGGGGGTCCCGGCTCCCAGGACCACCCGGTCACATAAGGCAGAGTGAGCCAAACGAGGAAGTGCCTGTCGGACACGCGGCCTCTAAAATTTCAGCCCAACATTAATCGGTGCTAAAATATAGGGTACTCTACAGCAAATCTCTGCGGGGTGGCCCATGTACAGTCCGTATCCCAGAAAAATAAATGGGCAGGACCACCAGCTACAGGACACCTGGAATCCCCCCCACATTCCATGCGGGGAGGGCTCGGGAGCTGCATCAGCCCGGGGACGATGATTCCTCCTCCAAGATCTGACTGATCCTCACCGAGGGGGACTGTGGCCTCGTAACTGCCCTTCCCGGCGATCCCGTGGAAGTCCCGGCTGTCGGCACTGCCCCACTCCTGCTCCGGCAGAGCGGCCGCTTCGCCCTCGCCCGCCGCTGGCACCTGCAAGGACAGGAGGCTCTGCCATGGACTTTCCAATTCGTCCCCTTTCCAAACCCCACCGCTGCTCCAGGAGGGCCCTGCACAGCCAAGGGGGACATTCCCAGCTCTTCCCCTCCCAGTCACCGTGGGCTCCTTCCCAGCCCTGCTCCCAGAGCTTGTCCCTGTCACCAGGGGCTCACCACCATTCCCGGGGCCCATCCCTGTCACCATTGGCTCATCCCCATCCCTGTCACCGTGGGCTCATCCCCGTCCCTGTCACCGTGGGCTCATCCCCATCCCTGTCACCGTGGGCTCATCCCCGTCCCTGTCACCGTGGGCTCATCCCCATCCCTGTCACCGTGGGCTCATCCCCATCCCTGTCACCGTGGGCTCATCCCCATCCCTGTCACCGTGAGCTCATCCCCGTCCCTGTCACCACGGCTCATCTCCATCCCTGTCACCGTGAGCTCATCCCCACCGCTGGTCCCCAGAGCTTGTNNNNGCCGTGGGCTCACCCCCGTCCCTGTCCCCGTGGGCTCATCCCCACCGCTGGTCCCCAGAGCTTGTCCCCGTCACCACGGGCTCATCCCCGTTCCCGGGACCCATCCCTGTCACCACGGGCTCATCCCCATCCCCGTTCCCCGTGGGGCTGTTCCCCACTGCCATGACCCCGAGCCCATCCCCGCCGCCGTTCCCTGGGGCAGGTCCCCGTTCTCGGTGCCCCGGCTCACCCGTGTGGGCTCCCGGCCGGTGCCGGTGGCGGTGGCGGTGGCGGTGGCGGG
>WEKX01018477.1:34531-49760 GCA_013390025.1 Pitta sordida | reverse complement strand
TCCCGAACCATCCTCATCCCGAAACACCCACACCCCGATCCCCATACCCATCCTAAACCATCTCCATCCCGTCATACCCTACCCCAAACCACTCCATCCTGTCACACCCCATCCCAAACGGTCCATCTCATCCCAGCCCATCCACAGTCCCACCCCATTCCCATTTCTGTCCTGTCCCCATCCCATTCACATCTCACCCGTGTTCCATCTCATCTGCAGCACATCCCACCCACATATCCCCCCCATCCCATCCCATCTACACCCATATCCCCATCCCATCCACGTTCCCACCTCCACCCCATCCCATCCCACACATCCTGGTGCTCCTCCAGCCTCATCACTCCCACTGCACCATTCCCAGTGCCCCCCCCCGGGCCCAGCCATACCCCTGATCCCATCCCACCCCATTCCCATCCCCTGGGACATCCTGGACTGGGACTGCAGCTCCAGCCCATCTGGTTCTCCATCTCCAGGCACTTCATCCCATCCCGCTGCCATTCCTGGTGCCCAGCCAGGCCCAGCAGGGTCCCCCTGGAGCCCCGCAATAATCCACATTCAGCATCCTGGTTTCTACAGCATCTATTGGCACTCTCCAGAGAAGGGACCCGCGCCCAGCATCCCACCCACTGCATCGGGGCCTGGCAACAAGGAGCCCCCCCCCAGTGTGGTAGGGTGGGCAGGGAGGGAGAGGGAAGGTCCCACAGCAGCCTCCTGTCCCCAGGAGGTCACTCCAAGGTCCAGCAGCAGAATCTTGTCCCCAGGAGGTCACTTCAAGTTCCAACAGCAGCTCCCCATCCCTGGGAGTACCCCTTGAGGTTGTCAGGAGGACACTTCAAAGTTTGACAGCAACCCAGCACCCCTGGGGGGGCACATCCTGCCTTTCCGCCCCGTTTCCTTCCACGGGCTTTGCCAGGATGGGCATCGGGTCGGCACAGGGCAACACCTGCTCCTGCTGCACGTGGATCCTCCGGTGGAGCTTGAGGTGGAACGACCTCTTGAAGGTCTTCTGGCAGACCCCACACTGGTAGGGCCGGGCACTCTCCTGTGTCCAGTGCTGCTGGATGAAGTCCGAGAGCAAGGTGAAGGTCCGGTTGCAGCAGGGACAGAACATGTGGCGCTGGCGGCCGGAGTGCTGGCGCTGGTGCAGCGTCAGGAAGCTCTGGCTGGAGAAGTTCTCCCGGCACTTGTTGCACCTGTACAGCTTTTTCCCATGTGACTGTGGGTCACTGGCACTGGGATTCCTCCTCACTGTGCCACAATCGCTGCTCGGGGCCTGGTTCTGGGGGGTTGGGCCCAGTGTCCAACTTGGACCTGCCTCAGGCTGACCAAGGGATTGGGAGATCCCACTGACCACAGAGACTTGGTTCTGGGATGTTGGGCCCAGTGTCCAACTGGAACCTGCCTCAGGCTGACCAAGGGATTGGGAGATCCCACTGACCACACGGACTTGGTTCTGAGAGGTTGAGCCCGGTGTCCAACTGGGACCTGCCTCTGGCTGACTGAGGGGTTGGGAAATCCCACTGACCACACGGACTTGGTTCTGAGAGGTTGAGCCCGGTGTCCAACTGGGACCTGCCTCTGGCTGACTGAGGGGTTGGGAAATCCCACTGACCACACGGACTTGGTTCTGAGAGGTTGAGCCCGGTGTCCAACTGGGACCTGCCTCTGGCTGACCAAGGGATTGGGAGATCCCACTGACCACACAGACTTGGTTCTGAGAGGTTGAGCCCGGTGTCCAACTGGGACCTGCCTCTGGCTGACTGGGGAGTTGGGAGATCCCATTGACCAGCCAGCCTTGGTTGGTAGATCCCATTGACCTGCCATCCCATTGACCAGCCAGGGGCTGCAATACCAGGCATGGCGCTTGGCTGGGATACACCCTCACATCTGAGGGCTGGCACGTCCCACTGACTGCCCAGGTTTGGGGCTGGGATGTTGGGCACAGTGTCCAAGTGGAACACGCCTCCGGCTCTGAGACCTGGCAGGTCCTGTTGGGCACCAAGGTTTGGGTCTGGGATGGGGGACACAGTGTCCCACTAGGACGCTCCTCGGGCTTTGAGGCCTGGCAGATCCCACTGGCTGCCCAGTCTCGTGTCTGGGATGCCAGGCACGGCGTCCCACTGGGACACGCATCCAGGGGCCGGCACGTCCCGTTGGCTGCGCAGACTCGGAGATGCTGCTTGAGTTTCCTCTTGGACACGAAGGTGCGGTCGCAGTGGGCGCACGCGTTGGACACCCCGTGTCGGCTGCGCTGGTGGATCACAAAGTTGATCTCCAGCAGGAATTTCTTCCTGCAGATGGGGCAGGAGTAGGATTTCCGTCTGGCTTTTCGCTGGTAGGCCGCCGGCCGGCCCGTGCAGGAGCCCTTCTCCAGCTTCCCTTTGGGAATATCAGCCACTGGACGTTGGCCAGCATTCCCTGAATATTTCACATCCTCCTCTTCCAGATCCTCCAAGGGTGTTTCTGGCTTCTCCTCCTGTAGCACCTCCACTGGAATCCCCACCTCAACATCTGCTGGGAATTTTTCAGCACCCAAACATCACTTTTCCACAAGGTTTTGAGGCACAAACAGCAAAGAGCTTTGCTCCCACCCTCCCTCACCTCCCACCCTATTTCCAGCCAGCAGCCGGCACAAATCCCTGCCCCTGGACTGTGCAAAAGCTGGGAACAGCCACAGCTCATCCCTGCACACACGCCAAGGGCATTTTGAGGTGGCAAATGTCACCCAGGGAGGACAGGGAAGTCTGAAGCCAGACTGGGGCTTGTCGAGCAGGCCATGCCTAATCCCAAATGGTTTCCAGGCTGACAACAGGATGTGCTGCCTGAGCCCTTTCCTGGAAGCCCCAGGCCCGGAGACAGCCCCAAGGAGGGATAAAGGTTCTACCCCAGTACCTGCTGCGGGGAGAGACGATGGAGGCTGGTTGTGATCCACCTCTTCCCAACAGTACATGGAGAGTGGGCAGGAAGGGGATGGGGGCAGCTGGCAGGGATCCCCTGGGATGGCGGTGGGTTCCGGAGGGATGAGTGCTGCCAAGGCAAGGGGAGCAATGAGGGTGGGTGAGATCCAGGACCCCCTGCAGCAGGAGCAGGTTTTTCCAGGCACTCACATGCACTGAACTTCTCTGGGACTGCTGGGCTCCCGCTTTCCTCCATCAGGTTCCTGCTTTCCTGTGGTTCCCTGCAGCTCCCCTCGCTGGGCTCTGTTGTCTTTGTCTCCAGCAACCCGTTCCATGGCTCTGCAGAGGACAAGGACACCTGGATTCCCCAAAGAGCCAGCAGAGGATCCCATCCCACTGGGTGTCAGGGTCTCTGCACACCCAGCTGCTGTCCAAGATATCCAGGTATTCCAGTCTGTTCCCTGTGACTTCTCCCAGCACAGGAGACACCTCCCCATCCCTGGAAGTGTTCAAGGCCAGGTTGGACAGGGCTTGGGGCAATCTGGGATAGTGGGAGGTGTCCCTGCCCATGGCAGGGGGTGGAATGAGATGAGCTTTAAGGTCTCCTCCAACCCAAACCATTCCATGATTCCGGGATCCTCAGTCCATGGGGCTGAGGGGACACCACAATCCCCGTGAGCAGCCAGGAGCTCCTGGCATGGAAAAGACCCAGTGTCACACACCTGCAGCCGGCTCCAGGGACACATCTGCTGCCTCTGGCTCCGAGTCCAGCAGGATAATTGGCTCTTCTTCTCTTTCCAGACAGAGTAAGAGTTCAGGCTTGGACTGGGCACAGCCTGGGCAAGAGCAGGACACAAATCAGAGACACGATGTGTCAGTGACTCTGCAGGTGCAACACAGAGCCAGATCCAGCCCAGCAAAATTCCATCTCCAACCAGGGCAGCAGCAGGAATTACGGACACAGACAGGGAAGAGCAGGCAGAGCTCACAGGGGAATATGGAAAGCAACTTCACACAGACTCCCAGGAACAACTGTGAGAAAATCCACCCTTGCTATGGAATGCCCCATTCTCCCAGCTTTGGGCCTCTCTAGAGAAGACACTGGACTGTGGACAGGGAAGGGAATGGAGCACCAGGAGCAGCTGAGGGAGCTGGGGGGGCTCAGCTCAGGGAAAAGGAGGCTCAGGGGGCACCTGGAATTCTCTCCATTCCCTGACAGGAGTGGGAAGCTGGGGTGGGGGGTCGGGCTCTGCTCCCAGGGAACAAAGGACAGGAGGAGAGGGAACGGCCTCAGGCTGTGCCAGGGGAGGCTCAGGTTGGACATTGGGAACATTCCTCCTGGAAAGGGCTGTGCAGGCCTGGCAGAGGTGGAGTCACATCCCTGGGGAGGATTTCCCAGCCCTGTGGATGTGGCACTTGGGGACACGGTCAGTGGTGACTTTGGCAGTGCTGGGAATGGTTGGACTCCGTGGTCTGAGAGGGCAGGGAATGAAGAGAACCGTGTGAGAGCTGGAGAGATCCCAGTGAAAGGCAAAGAGGCAGAAAGGTGACCCCGAGAGAGCTCCCCGGGGCTAAGACAGCCCACACGGGGACACCAGCATGTGATAGTTGCCTTCCGTGTCGCTCGGGTCCGGCTCCTTCTGTCCCTCGTCCAGGGTCGCCCACTGCTCGGCCACGTCCTTGAACCACGGGGGTACCTGGGGCACGGCTGGGATGTGGGAGAGGGCAGCTCCCAGACCCTCGGGACACCTCCCACACAGCCCTCCCACAGCCCCCAAAAGACCCCNCCCCCGGGCTCCCCCATCCCGGGTCTCACGGCGTGGAGCCTCAGCGCCGTCTCCAGCCGCTCCATCCTTCGCTCCAGCGCCTCGAGGCGCTCCCGCAGCTCCGCCATGGCCCCGTCGGGGCGAGCCCGGCTCAGACGCTCCCGGAGACGGAGCGGGCAGTGGGGTGGACTGGGAGCGGGCAGTGGGGGGGACTGGGAGCGGGCAGTGGGATGGACTGGGAGCGGGCTGAGAGGCAGATNTATGGAATGCCCCATTCTCCCAGCTTTGGGCCTCTCTAGAGAAGACACTGGACTGTGGACAGGGAAGGGAATGGAGCACCAGGAGCAGCTGAGGGAGCTGGGGGGGCTCAGCTCAGGGAAAAGGAGGCTCAGGGGGCACCTGGAATTCTCTCCATTCCCTGACAGGAGTGGGAAGCTGGGGTGGGGGGTCGGGCTCTGCTCCCAGGGAACAAAGGACAGGAGGAGAGGGAACGGCCTCAGGCTGTGCCAGGGGAGGCTCAGGTTGGACATTGGGAACATTCCTCCTGGAAAGGGCTGTGCAGGCCTGGCAGAGGTGGAGTCACATCCCTGGGGAGGATTTCCCAGCCCTGTGGATGTGGCACTTGGGGACACGGTCAGTGGTGACTTTGGCAGTGCTGGGAATGGTTGGACTCCGTGGTCTGAGAGGGCAGGGAATGAAGAGAACCGTGTGAGAGCTGGAGAGATCCCAGTGAAAGGCAAAGAGGCAGAAAGGTGACCCCGAGAGAGCTCCCCGGGGCTAAGACAGCCCACACGGGGACACCAGCATGTGATAGTTGCCTTCCGTGTCGCTCGGGTCCGGCTCCTTCTGTCCCTCGTCCAGGGTCGCCCACTGCTCGGCCACGTCCTTGAACCACGGGGGTACCTGGGGCACGGCTGGGATGTGGGAGAGGGCAGCTCCCAGACCCTCGGGACACCTCCCACACAGCCCTCCCACAGCCCCCAAAAGACCCCCGTAAGGAGTACCCCTGGCTGATTCCCAGCCTTGTAAAAGATCCTCCCTCTAAGCGGCCCCCGGGATTCACCCCCAGTCCCCTGAAACCCAACTCAGCCCCTCAGACAGATCCCAGACCCCCAAGAGTCCCTCTGGATTCACCCCCAGACCCCTGAAACCCAACTCAGCCCCCTCAGGAGTTCCCCAAACAACTCCCGGCCCCCAGGAGCCCATTGGATTCTCTCCAATTTTCCTAAGAGCCACCTCATCCCCCGAGAAGCCTCTCAAACCTCTCCCAGNCGGGCAGTGGGATGGACTGGGAGCGGGCTGAGAGGCAGATTCCAGAAGGTCGGGATAAGTGGCATGGGGTCCGCCTGGAGGAGTGCTCCCCGCTGGGCTCGGTATTGTTTGACTCGTTAGGTTTGGATGGCGGGGTTGATGAGGATGCAAATCTCGGAGGGGCGGCCGGTGCCTCGGAGGGATGCGCGGCCCTTCGGAGGGACATCGATGGGTTGGAGAGATGGGCTGAGAGGAAAGCTCTGGAATTCCACAAGGGCAAGTGCAGATCCTGCACCTGGGGAGGACCAACCCCATGTACAAGTACAGGCTGGGCCTGGCCTGCTGGAGAGGGACCTGGGCGTCTTGGGGGGACAGCAAGCTGTCCCTGAGCCAGCAGCATGTCCAGGGATCCCGGGGGGCATGAGGAAGAGTGTTCCCAGCAGGTCAGGGAGGTGATCCTGGCGCTGAGCCCCGGGGAGGCACATCTGGAGTGCTGTGCCCAGTTGTGGGCTCCTCAGGACAGGAGAGATGTGGAGCTCCTGGAAGCTGATGCCGAAGGGATGGAGCATCTCCCCAAGGAAAGGCTGAGGGAGCTGGGGCTGTTCAGCTCCAGAGCAGCCCCGGAGAGGGGACCCCATCCCTGGGTGTCAGGGGGTGCAGGGAGGGGCAGAGGATGGACCAGGCTCTGGAAGCCCATCCCTGGGTGTCAGGGGGTGCAGGGAGGGGCAGAGGATGGACCAGGCTCTGCTCAGGGGGGGGGGCAGCAATGGCACAAGAGGAACGGGCAGGAACTGATGCCCAGGAAGTTCCCCCTGGACACGAGGAAGAACTTCTTGGCTGGGCAGTGGCCCAGCACTGAGCGGGTTGTGCAGAGAGGGTGTGGAGTCTCCTCACTGGAGATATTCCAGCTGCAATCCTGTGCTCTGGGATGACCCTGCTGGAGCAGGAAGGCAAGACCAGATGCCCCTCTGTGGCACCTTCTATTCTGGGAATTCCGGGAATTCCGTGACCTGCAGGGGGTCCCGGGGAGGTGGGGGTTTCCTGCCACTCCGCTCGGCCCCTTCTCGGTGAGTGACAGCTGCCAATCCCCGCGGGAGCCGCGGCGGAGGAAGAGGAGGAGGAGGAAGAGGAGGAGGAGGAAGAGGAGGAGGAGGAAGAGGAGGAGGAGGAAGAGGAGGAGGAGGAAGAGGAGGAGGAGGAAGAGGAGGAGGAGGAAGAGGAGGAGGAGGAAGAGGAGGAGGAGGAAGAGGAGGAGGAGGAAGAGGAGGAGGAGGAAGAGGAGGAGGAGGAAGAGGAGGAGGAGGAAGAGGAGGAGGAGGAAGAGGAGGAGGAGGAAGAGGAGGAGGAGGAAGAGGAGGAGGAGGAAGAGGAGGAGGAGGAAGAGGAGGAGGAGGAAGAGGAGGAGGAGGAAGAGGAGGAGGAGGAAGAGGAGGAGAAGGAGGAAGCGGAGGAAGAAGCGGAAGCGGCGCTTGTTGGCGGCAAGGACAGACGGCTGGAGCGACGGTGGGCAGCGGCGGGGAAGGACCTTCCCGGAGAGGAGAACCCCGGGTCCGGTGCTCTAGGGAGGGAGGAGAAGGACCGCGCCGGAGCGGAGCCGGTGTGCGGCGACCGAACCGCGGCTCTCCGGACCTGTTCTCTCCTCCCCCGGGTTCCGTGTGTCCCGGGGCTCGGTGTGTCCCGGGGCTCGGTGTGTCCCGGGGCTCGGTGCCTGCCGGAGCGGGGATGGAGCTGGCGGACAGCGGCAGCATCTCTCTGTGGACCGTGGTGGGGGCCGTGCAGGCGCTGGAGCGGAGCGTGGCCGCACACGGGTCCCGCCTGCTCGGCCTGGAGCACCGGGCCGGGAACATCGAGAAGAAGCACTTGGAGTACGAGAGAATAATGGGAGAGTTCGGGAACCAGCTGGAGAGCAAGTGGGCGGCGCTGGGCAACCTGGTGCAGGAGTACGGGCAGCTGCAGCGGCGGCTGGAGAACATGGAGAACATGCTGAAGAACAGGGATCTCTGGGTCCGCAGGGTGCCCCCCAAGGTAATAAATGGGGAATTAAGGGGGCTGGGAGGAGGCCGCTGTGCTCCTCCCCTCCGCCCGACAGCCTTCCCCATGGAAATCATTCCCTGCATCCTGCCAGGACCTGCGGAGGCACCAGGCAGGGAGCGATTGCTCCTGTACACTGTTATATTCAGCTGGTCGTCCCCTAGAAAAGAACATGTTGGCATGTTCTTTTACCAAAGCCAGGAGATTCTTCCCCGCTCTGAGGTCCCCAATGGGCTCGGGCTCTGCAGAGGGGGAAGTAAAAATATTGTGGAGTTCACAGTTCACCCCTCAAGGATTAGCAAAGAGCCAGTTACTGTCTGTGCCCAGAGGATGCCCCAAGGCAGGAATTTTCTTTCCCCGACGTCTGGGATCAGGGGCGGATAGGAAGAAGGATTCCCGTGTCCCAGGCACGGTGCTGAGCGTGTCACTTTTGGGGTTGCAGGCTCCGGCCGGGGTGTTGGAAAGCGACGCCGCTGGCTTTTCCCCTCAGGAGTGGGAGAACCTGGAGGAGTGGCAGAGGGAGCTGTGCAGGAAGGTGCTGGCAGGGAAGAGCCAAACGCGGGTCCTGCTGGGTGAGTTTTGCTGTTCCAGTCGGTTACTGGTGTTTCTGGGCTGGCCCTGGTTTGGGGAGCCTTTCCCACAGCTGGGGAGCAGATCTGTGGGAATGCAGTGAGCGCATCCTGTCCAGCACAGGATCCCTTCCCTCAGCCCAGGGGGTTTTCCCAGCTCTCCATGGTGCCAAATTCAGGAGCGTGTTCCTTCCTGTGGATGCAGCACAGACGCGTTCCTGTCTCTGTTCCTTTTCAGACGACACCAGCCCCGGACCTGCCCTCCTGTCTCGGCTCCGGGGAGGAGAAGTGCCCTGCAGTGAGGGCAAGGCGGCTTCCAGAGAGCTCCCAGAAGAGCCAGATACAGGCAAGACACAAATTTTGGCTTTAATTTCAGGGGTAAGGGCCACGTGGTGCTGTCACCAGGCAGGGGCTGTCACAAGGGGATGGTCCTGGTTTGCTCCCAAGAGGGAACTCGTTGGATCTCAGGAGAAGCGGGTCCAGGGGGAGAAACAAAGGGTGAGAAAAAATGTGACCAGTTTGATTTTGATGATTAGAGATCAGGAAGGAATTCCTGGCTGTGATGGTGGGGAGGGGCTGGAATGGAATTCCCAGAGAAGCTGGAAGTGTCCAAGGGCAGGTTGGGGCAGCCTGGGATAGTGAAAGTTGTCCCTGCCCATGGCACAGGGTGGCATCAAATGACCTTTTACCTTCCAATCAGACCCATTCCATGATTCAGTGATCTGATCCCATGATTTTTGTCACTAGCAGAAGCCCTGCAGCTGTTTGAACTCAATGAGAGCAGCTGGGACTGCGGAGAGGAGTGGAAAAGCCGGGAGGGAACACCAGGGCTGGCTGAACCTGGACATGGTGAGTGCTGTGAAAGGGGCTGGGGAACCCTCTGGAACACGGGAATATGGGGGGAATCTCTTCCCTGCAGGGCTGAGCAGAACTCCCAGAAGCAGGAGTGGGAGATGCTGGAGCTGAGTGTGACAGCAGGGTGTGGGTGGGCACAAATCCCCTGGGCACAGCAAGGAAGGAGTCAGTCAAGTGGTGCCGTGATCACCAGTAAAGGAGTTTCCCCTTTACCAGTAAAGGAGTTTCCTTTTGTCCTCGGCAGACTGCAACATTCCAGAGCAGAGCTTTGCGGTCAGAGTGAAGCAAGAGGAGGAGGAAGAGGAGGAGGAAGAGGAGGAGGAGGAGGAAGAGCCATGTGCGGAGGAGCAGGGAGCCACGGAGGGTGCGGAGCTCTTCGAGCTGGGTGCGGGTGAGTTCCGAGGGATCCCACAGTGTGATGTGCTGCTGGAGGTGCAGAGAGCCCCTGACATTCCTGCTGCACTGAGGTGGGAAGCAGGCAGGAAGCACATGGAGAGTTTTACTCTGGGGAAGACTAAAGTGCAGGGTGGCCGAGGAGGCCCTGCAGGTGAGGAGATGGGATTCTAAGAAATAAATCCTTTGGGATACAAGGAAGTGGACAACAATTCTCAAGGTCTTCTCCAAAGCTGATGTTATGCCAGGGTCTCTGGGGGCTGGGTGAAGTTCTGCTCCCTCAGTCTGGAAAGAAACGTGGCAGCCAGTGTCCAGAGCAGAGGGATGGAGAGATTCTGTGTCAGGAAAGAAGGAATGCAGCCTGGGAAAGGAGTGGCAGAGAGGGGGACACAGCACAGAGCTGTGCCTGGTGAGCGACGCAGGAGCTGAAGGAATTCAGGGATGAGCTCAGGGACAAATTCTGCTGCAGCAGAATCATGGATGGTTTGGGTTGGAAGGGACCTTAATCATGGTTTTGATGGTGTTTTCCCTGCTGTGACTAATTCTTGGATGTTTTTTCTCAAGCCCCTTGTGTTGTCACCTCTCCACGGTCAGTCACTGCACAGTGGGAAGGGACACTCCGGGCAGGAGGCTGATCCCAGCCTCAGCTGTGCCAGGGGAGGTTTAGGTTGGATATTAAGGAATACTTCATCCTGGAAAGGGCTGTCCAGCCCTGGCACAGCTGCCCAGGGCAGGGGTGGAGTCCCCATCCTTGGAGGGGTTTCAAAGCTGGGGACGTGGGTCAGTGGTGGCCTTGGCAGTGCTGCAGGAATGGTTGGACTCTGTGACCTTAAAGAGCTTCACTGACCTCATGGATTCCGTGATTCCATGACTTTGCCCTTACACATGGCTTTGGTTGATTTTCCATTCATACCCAAGTCCCCTGAAATTAAATATTCAGGTAGGAATGAGAGTCGGGAAAGTCTGAGATCCCAGAGCCACAGGATAGGTGGGTCTGGGAGAGCCCTCTGGAGACCATCCAGTCCGACCCTCTCCCCAGGCAGGGTCACCTGGAGCAGGGGACACAGGGACGTGTCCAGCTGGGGCTGGAATGTCTCCAGAGAGGGAGACTCCACACCCTCCCTGGGCATCTGTCCCAGGGCTCTTCCCTCCATGGAAAGAAGTAATTCCTCATGGTGAGGTGGAGTTAGGTGAATGGAAGATGGGGCACCTGGCTCGGAGATGAAAAGCACTGAGGAGGCTCATCCTCATCCTGAGCAGTAGCAGATGAGTCTGGAGTTCGTGTGTCCCCTCAAGAAGGGGCTGCACAGGCGGGTCACCAGGTCCTGGAAGCAGAGGGGAGCAATGGGCTGCCCCAGACCCATGAGATGTTGGCACTGAGGAGAAGGAAGGCGTCTGGAAGGGATTTTGGGAATGGCTGAGCCCTGTTGTCTTGCAATGCAGCACTTCCCTGTGTCCCTCTGTCCCGGTTCTAACGCCCACTGCCCAGCCCTCCCAAGGGGAAGCATTCCCATGCTCCTCACTCCTGTTTTCTCTTGGTCTCATCTGGCTCTTCCTTCAGCGGGTCCCGTGTCCTCCACAGGTGGTGGGGGAAGGCGCAGAGGACGTTTGGGAATCGCTCCTGTCTCGCGCCAGCGAACGTCCCCTCTGTTCTTCCCAGTCCCGGCAGACAAGGTGACAGTGCTCAAAACAGAGCAGCTGGACACTGAGGAATGCTCTGGATCCTCGGAGACCCCCACCATTCCACCCGGGGTGTCGGAGGAGCTGCGTGTCCAGGAGGAGCTGCATGTCCAGGAGGAGCTGCGTGTCCAGGGTCCCAACGAGGCACTGCCCTCGGAGGGCCACAGCTCTCCTGTGGAGCATGGAATCCAGAGCAGGACCCCACTGGTTCCAGCGGCTACAGGGAAGGGCTCCTGCCTGAGGAGGATGCTGATGACTTGCCACAGCACTCAGGGCAGCAGAGATCCCACTGGAGATGAGGAGAGCTGCCTCCAGCAGCACCAGCAGCCACACGGGGAAGATGGGACCGCTGCGGAAGAAGGCAGGACCCAAGGGGAAGGTGGGGTCCCTGTGGAAGAAGACGGGCCCCACGTGGCCGCGAGGAGGTTCAAGCAGAACCCGAGTGCAAAAGCCCCTGGTAGCACCCCAACTCCCATGGAAAAAGTGAGTGCCAGTCCCAGGAGCACAAAAGGTGTCCCCACCCATGGCAGCTGCAAGTCAGGCGAGAGGAGCCAGCCCCAGGGACAGCCTTGCAGGTGCAACACGTGCCAGGAGTTCCTCTCCCGCAGGAGAAACCTCATCCACCACCAGCAGAAACGCGCGGCCCACGGCGCCTATTCCTGCTCCTACTGCGGGAAGACCTTCCCCTGGCGCTCCCGGCTCATCCGGCACTGGAGGATCCACACGGGGGAGAGGCTGTACCAGTGCAGCAAGTGCCCCAAGTGCTTCAGCCAGAAGGAGCACCTCCTGCGGCACGAGAAGATCCACCTGCGCGCGGGGACCGCCTGCTCAAACCAGGCGCGGGACAGGTTCTGCTCCACCGCGCCCAGGGTGGGAGGATCCGCAGCCCCGGGAGGAGAGAGAGGAGCAGGGGAGGGTCTCCAGTGACAGTTTACCCCAAAGACCCAAGGCAGAGTTAGGATCCAGCTTGGCCCGGCTGTCTGTTTCTCTGCAGAGCTCACAGGCTGCCCGAAAGCCTCATCCGGTGGGTTCCCGGCTCGTTCCGTGCCTCAGCACAGGACAGAGGAGGTTTCTGCCGCTGCTTGTGCTCAGGAATATCACTGGGAGCTTAATTCCTTCCCCAGAGCATGAAATCAGGTGCAGTTTGGTGTGAACGATGGTGACAAGGCCACGTTGTGATGTGGGCCAGGACACACTCCGCTGGAGCCTCTGGATTTGCGCCGCAGTGACCGAGGGGACCTGGATCTGTTTTTGTCACCTGTGGTGTTCCCGGGGGAACGGAACTGGCAAAATGTTTCAGCCCGTGTTGGGAGAACTCCACTCACACTTGGGTCTGTATTTCATGGTTGCCTTCCTCTCCCGAGCTTTCACCACGGCCCAGGCCGTTAAGAATTCCCAAGGTTTGAGACGTGCAGCTCCAGGGATGATGCTGCTGCTGCTTGACCTGTTTTTAAACCCTCTGCTCGTTACCCTCATCACTAATTGGGCTTTAGTCCCTTCCCTAATTGGGCCCTGTCCCTTCCTGCTCCCAGCGTCGGTGCCGAGGATTCTGGTGAAACTCTTTATTTTCCGTATTTTCTTAAGCTCAGCCCGTGAGTCTTCAGGGCAGGGAAATGATTTCTGTCTGTTTGTGAAATGCTGATGAAATTTGCAGCGGTAAAGACTTGATTTTTAATAAAACCAGCATTAAATCTGTGAAGTTCTAAATGCTTCTTTTGGGGTGTTTTTTATTTTTCCATGTGGTTTTACCTGCTGTAAATGGTGGTTTGGAGTATCAGAGAGGCAAAAATTGTCCTCAAATCAGTAAAAAGCACTGGGGTTTAATTAACTTTTTTTTTTTAATATTGTTGTGGGACCTGAGCAGGAGAATTGTTTTCTGGGTCTTTATCTGAGATCCAAACAGGCCTGAAGGGTAAGAATATCTAAAAATAGGGCGTAAATAAGCTCACAATACAATTCCAACCCAGATCACGTCGATCCTGCTGCCAGCAAAACATTTTTAGTGTTCAAGTTGTGATGGGTTGAGTTTAGGGGAGGAAAAATATGGAGAGAGATTTTGGGAAATATAGAGGGTGGAGGGGAGGGAATTTGAAAATAAAAAGAGAATTAAATCAACGGGATGTGTCCTGGGAGAATCGGGAAATCGCTGAGGGTGGAAAAGCCCTCAGAGACTGAGTCCAACCCTCCCCCAGCACTGCCAAGGCCACCACCGACCAAGTGCCACATCCACAGGGCTGGGAAATCCCTCCAGGGATGGGACTCCACCTGTGCCTCCTGGAAAGGAGGAATGTTCCCAGTGTCCAACCTGAGCCTCCCCTGGCACAGCCTGAGGCCGTTCCCTCTCCTCCTGTCCCTTGTTCCCTGGGAGCAGAGCCCGACCTCCTCCCCAGCTCTCCCCTCCTGTCAGGGAATGGAGAGAATTCCAGGTGCCCCCTGAGCCTCCTTTTCTCCGGGCTGAGCCCCCCCAGCTCCCTCAGCCCCTTCTCCAGACACAATCCAGCCCCTCAGTGTCTTGTTGTGAGGGGCCCAGAACTGCCCCCAACCCTGGAGGTGCCCCAGCAGAATCGTGGGCAGGGAAACAGGGAAAACCATAACCCAATCCAGGACAGCACCATCCAGCTCAAGCTTTTATTTGTTCATTTTGTAACACTTGTTAGAGCATTTCAGTGGGTTTATTGCCATATCACTCCAGGGTTTTGTGTGTAAAAGTCTGTCTTGCCACGCAGAAGTTGGAAGTCTTTACATCCCAAGGAATGCTGTCACTTGGTGTTTCACACAGTCTCCTGCGTCCAGCTCCTTACCTAAGGATTAAATACAAAGGCAAGAGGGATACACATAAGCATGGAGAAGCCTGGCTGTCGCTGGAGCTCTGTCTCTCTCCGAAGGGACCCAGGACCATCCCACAATAAATGTCACCTCACACAGTTCCCAGTTCTGAAGCCACTTGCTGTCCCTTCCTGGGATGGACCCACCTGGGGAAGGTGCACATGAGCCACACAGGTGAGGTCAGGGAGCAAACTGAACACTGCAGGTCCGGAATGAGCTCCTCCAGATGCTCCTCCTGGGAACTGAGGAGGACAAGGTCCCCCTCCACAGGAACAGGACTGAGAAGATCCCAAGTCCCCTTAGCTCTGGGAGGAGCTCAGACCCTCACAGCTCTGAGGGGACCCTGCGCTCCCAAGGCGTGAGGGAATTCTGCACACTCTGCACATGGCTCTGAGAGGACACAAAATCCTCAGGACCCTAAGGGCACCCTCCTGGCTCTGAGAGGATCCTGTTCCCCCCTGGCTCTGAGGGGACCCTGATCCCTCCTGGCTCTGAGGGGACCCTGATCCCGCATTGCTCGAGGATCCTGTGCTGTCCCAGCTGTGTGGGAAATTTACCCCTCAGGGCAAGCCTGGACCCTCATGGCTCCGAGAGGACCCCTGATCCCTCACAGCTCTCTGAGGGGACCCAAACCCCTCGTGGTTTTGAGAGGATCCCCGGTCCCTCGTGGCTCCGAGGGGCCCCCTGATCCCTCACAGCTCTGAGAGAGCTCCCAATCCCTCACAGCTCTGATGGGATCCCGGATCCCTCGTGGCTCTGAGGGGACCCTGGTCCCTCACAACCCTGAGGGGACCCTGATCCCTCACAGCTCTGAGAGAGCTCCCAATCCCTCACAGCTCTGATGGGATCCTGGATCCCTCACGGCTCTGAGGAGACCCCGGTCCCTCACGACCCCGCGCCCTCCCGCCGGGCGGCGGCAGAGGGCGCTGCGGGGCGGGGCCGGTGCCCGGTGTCGGTGCCC
>WEKX01018474.1:536000-553185 GCA_013390025.1 Pitta sordida | reverse complement strand
GAATATTCTGTGATTCTGGTCTTACACTACCTCAACAACTGGTAAGGGTATTTTATTTCTCAATATGCCACCCACTACCATATCTAAAAGAATTATTACAGAAGACAGTCTTGCAGGGAAGAAAACAGTGAGATTATGTATTTTGAGTTCCTCAGTTGCAACTGGAGCCCTTAACAGTGACAAAATACTTGTAAATACAAGGCAATGGAAGTGGAGGTTGATCCTCATACACAGAGGCATGTACAGTGACAGGTTATGACTGACTTATTCTATGAATTGGAAAAAGCTTTTGGAAGGTGTAATATGACCTTGAAAAGCACCACCTTTTTTTTTCCCCCTGTGGTTATAGTTACTTGCACTGGGATATGTAATGTAGCAAATTGGTCCTCAGACTTTGAAAATACTGAATGATTTTCCTTCGTTAGAGAAAGACCTGTGTAACTACCTGCGGGGAGGTTGCAGTCAGGTGGGTGTAAATCTCTTCTCTCATGGTCTTAAGCTGCCATGGGGGAGGTTTAGACTGGATGTTAGGAAGAGTTTTTTCACAGAGAGAGTGATCTCTCAGTGGAGTGGTCTGCCCAGGGAGGTGGTGGAGTCGCCATCCCTGGAGATGTTTAAGAAAAGACTGGGTGAGGAGCTCAGTAACATGGTCTAGATAATGAGAGGCTCAGATGAACAGAGCATGGTGCCTGTGGCTCCAGGGCTGGGGGAGCGATCCCTGTGTGGGAATCACTTAGGAGTTGGATTAGATGGTCCCTGTGGGTCCCTTCCAACTTGGAATAACCTGCGAGTGAACCTGTGAGTGTTTTTTCCTCTGTAAGTTTAAAATCATTAGTTGAGAGAAGTAAATTTTCTGGAGTTGCAAGTTCAGCTTTGTTTTATGCTATAATGTGAATTTAGGAAATAAAAGCATTAAATTGATATAGTTTACTTCTGATTTTTTTTCTTGGCTTATGTGTTAATGCAGGCATTCCTGAGGCAGATCACCTCTGCCGAAACTAGCAGAGCTGTGAGGTCAAGTGGCAGTGTACTTCTGAGCACTCTTGATAAACATGTTCCTAATCGCCGTGTGTCTTATGTGTCAACTCCTTAGTGTCAGTGGGGTAGCTGTATCCTTTAATGTTCCTCCTAAGTGTATCCCATGGTTACAAGAATATGTACCTTGATCTTTCATAGCCTGGGAAACATTTAATTTCAATTGTTTCATTGCCACTCCCCAAAAAAAGAAGAGGGGAGAAAAAAGCTGTTGCAGGGGAGGTGTGTAGCTTTATATCCCTTGAGGTATCTGGATTAAGACAGAGATGGGTGGGTTTTTAGGATGGTAGGTTACAGACTTGGATGAAGAGTCTTCATTGTATCATTCGTGCTGTTTGTTCTGATCAGAAATACAGGCTGAGGACAATTCTTAACTGCTTCCAGCACACAGTCTGGTGTATTCACTTCTCTACACTTTCAGGTTTTGGTTACATGCTGTGAGGAGTCAATAGGTACGTTTGCAGAGAGTGGAAATGCCACCAGCTCCACAGCAGCCTCTTTCATCTCTGGTCAGGCTGGCTGGTTAGGAGGATGTGGGTGAGACTCATTCAGATATGCCCTTTATTTCTTTGACTCGTCAAGCAGATTTGCCTTTTCTTAGTGCCATCTGCTTATTGGGGTTTTCTCTTTCCTCATCAGCCAGTCTGTCTCTCTCCATAGGTCTTTTGGTTGGGTTTCGCTGCTCTGCACACTTACCTTTAGTAATAAGGTGAACGATAGCTTTAAAAGTATCTTGAATCCTTAAATGCTAATAGTTATAAAGTCAGGCCTCACGTCAGGTTGCTGTGTGAATGGGCAAAGGTTATACTTCTAGGGGAAAATTCAGCTGGATCTTTCAAGTAAATAAGAGTAAAGACTTTAAAGTATCCTGGCAACAAACTTGTCATTGTTTTGTTTTCTCCTAAAATAAAATTCAAGAAGTAAAACCTGATGGAAAAACCTAATAAAAATTGTATTACAAGAACTTTAAACTGTGAAATCCCACATTTGTTGGCTTGTTTTAGGCAGAAGCAGAAGTTTATCTTGAATTTTAAGAAACTATTTTTAGTAATGGATGTTTTATGGTATATAAAGCGACTTTCCTGGTTTTCAGCATTTTCTGTCTTTGCTTTAGTTATGGCACATTCTTGCTCAGTTATGCAGAGTTAACTTGTATTTTTATTCATAACTTTAGATGTTTTCAAACCTTACTTTACGTTTTTTTAATTCAATCAGAACATGCTTCCCTTCTTTTAATCAGAACAACTTAATTCATATATAAACCCAGCATTATGCATTTTGATGGCTGGATTTGGAAGAAGAATTTAACTGCAATAATTTGTCATTAATAATAGAGCAAAATTGTGTAATTTGATGATGAAACATGCTGACAAAACAAAGCTAAAACTGGGGAAAAATTGAATTGTGAACCAGTTGTTGCTTTAAAGGAAGAAAAAACATTGTATACAGTTTTCAGAAAATATTTGCAAAGGGAAATATTGAACTTCACACTTAATTTATTAGTCCCTACAAAAACAAATTTAAGGAAGTAATATTCATATATAGTAATCATATATGGCAATCATATCATGTATATTTGGCAGAAATTATTATTTGGTCTGTTTTGAAATTACTGTCATGAAATTAAAGACTTCAAAGAAATGAAGTGGTAGGAACAAAGGGAGTGATGCCTCTAATAATCTGGTGTATGTATAAATGATCTAGGACTATGAGAAGAATGATGGCTCTTCTAACACACCTGTTTGGGGATGCCAAGAGAATTGATACACATCTGAAATTACTCTTCAATATGTTGTCATTTAAATGTGGAAATCAATTCAGAGTATTTACTCTCTCCCACAAACCATGAATAAAGACTTTTCTCATAATGAAATACCTCAGATGAAGAAAAGCCTTAATGACTTTAATGGAGTTGATGTATCCACACAGTGTGGCAGAGGATGGGTTGTACACCATGGGGACTGCAGGGACTGTGTTCATACGATACTTGCTGGTGATAAAATACTGTATTTCGTTTCCACAAACAAAAATTTTTAACAGACCAGGATGGTATCAGAAGGTAAGCAGATAGAAATTCTCCCATTTATTTTTGGATTGATATATTCTTGGAAAACTGAGGGTGGAATTTGAGGTTCTTAGTCCCATTGTAAATTATCACACCGATATTTTAATCTTTAAGAAAAAAGGGGATTTTTAGGACTTGTTTTCCCCTAGAGTTAATTATCCTAACTTTGAACTTTTTATCATCCTAATAAAAATGCCTTCACCTGTCACAGCAGCTTGCCAGTTTTTATCTACATGGTTGTAGTAAAAAGAAAATGAAAAATTTGGCCTAGTTTTCAGAATACAGAGATAACTTGGTACTTGTTTTTATCATAGAACAAGAATAAAATTTTATCTGCCTTTAAATGAGAGAAGAAAAGAAAAATCGTGCATGAGGTTTTCTCATGTTTATACTCAGGCAAAAGCTTTTGATGGAACAATTCCAAAGAACCATGTTTAGCTTAGTGCAATAATCTCCTTACTGCTGCCATTTTGCAAACACCCTATTTTAGCTTTCCTTGTTGCTTCAACCTTCAGAGCTATTTTTCAAAGCTCAGTATTTACATCACGTTTTCTTTCAGCTGGTGAAGCATCTGTATTCTTTATGTATTTCTTAGGGAGTTAAATGATCTATGCTGAGTATGTAAAGTTTAGGGTGATGTCAGTGTGTCTTTTTTTTTTTAAATTTTTCAATAAGCACTGAAGTGACACTGGGAGCATTGTTTGAGTATTGCATTTAGGAATGTGAATATTTGTACTGTATGCTTAATTTCATTCCAACATAGCTGAGGGCATTCATGAAGAAGTTTTTATTGCTTCAAGTCATCTTAAGGGGAGAAAAGTTTTACGTTGCTACATCACTGAGAAGTATGCAACTGTGTAATCTTCAGTGAGTTTTTGGAAAATTTCTGCAGCAACATACTGAAAGCTGTGCTTTCTTTCAAATACATGCGTGTGCATATACACCAAGTATAGACTTAATCACTGTTGTGTCTGAAATAAAAGGCTTACTGTAAATTTTAGAATCCTTAGCTCCCCAATGAAATTATTGCTAGTGGTATGAAATGTTGATTTTGTTAGACAGAAAGTGTGTCACACTAGATCAACTTGGTTGCTATTAAAAGGTATTTGCAGCATCTCTGTATGTATGCAGGAAAACCCTTGGAATAAAAAAGTTGCATTTGGTAAATTTTGTGTTTGATACAAGTTTTACTTCGTCGTTGCATTGCTTCATTGTTTTAATCATGTATTTCAGAGCAATTCAAGCTGATATGAGAGCTGCTAAAGATAATCATCTGCTACATATATCAGAGTTGGTGTGTGTGGGAGAAAAACGTCTTTACTCCTCGTGATTTATATTTTTGACTTAGCTGATGTCTAATAATTTAAGTATTTGGTTTTTTTAAAACAGCAATGTGCATTTTTTTTCACTTACTCAACCAAAATGAACACTTGGAAACTAGCAGATGTTATGTCTTAAGGTCTGATTGGATACAAAGGAAACACTCAACTTTCTCATGTCATGACAAAAGTCTAAGTATTATATCTGAAAGCTGCTGTTTGATGGAGGATGGATGTGAACAGGACAGAAGGATACGTGTGCTGTTTTCCTCTTCCCTGCCCCACCCTCCTCTACTTTTTTCCCTACTCTTGAGGCTTCTAGAGACGAAAAAAGAAGGGTGAAGCATTGATAATGCCAAGGAAGGGAAGGAAGGTACTGGAAGCTGGGAATGGCTGGAGAGCAGAACACAGTTTCATTGGCGTCCTGAGTCCTTGGGATTTGCTCATTATGAAAGTGTCACACCTGAGCTGCTTGGTGGGGTTTGTTTGTGTTTCTTCTGTGTTATTTTTCACTATGTAGTCCTCCCATATGTGTGATTTTACCTGCAGCAGGTTAGAATGTGCTGCTCAGAGTTAGTGGGCCCCTGGTGGGCCGAGGGGTCTCAGAATGGTCAAGCTGGGCACACTGTTGCCATTATATGTATATCCAAATGTCTAGAATTCCCATACCTTGCACGATTTTAACAAGTTTCCCCCAGGTTAATGCGCAGTCTCTGCAGTCCTGTTGGTGTATTAGCCTGATTCCTGAACAGCCTGCTTAGGGAAAGAAAATGCTTTTGGGCATCCATGAACTCACCATCTTTAATGCAGGATTCCAGAGAACTACAGCCAACACCTTGGGTATTGTGTCCTGAGTATTATTAAAAAAACTCTGAACATCTCAAAAATGGGTTCAGGCTGCTTTCTTTGTAGTTACTTCATGTCAGATGTAAAGATAATTCTTGTCAACTGGTAAATCTTCATAAACCTGCCTCTACTCTTAATGCAAATCTTTGGTAAGCTACCTTTAAAGAAGGAAAAAAATCATTAATGGATTGCATTAGTGTAATAAAACCTCAATGCCATGTACACAAGGAACACTGTGACCTCATTGCTGGTACATGTGGGGAATTTAGCAGAGGACTTTAAATCATGTAGTATTTTGGACTTGTGGAGAGCCATGTGGTGGAAAGCCTGTCTATTTTATTATCCTTATCAAACAGTCTCATAAAACTTGCTACCTCTCATGCAAACATTGCCTGGCTTGTAGTCTTAGATCATGAAAGCTACATGGAAGCCAAAGAATGATGTGTCACACATGATAGAAGTGAAGCTTTACTGAGGCTAACTTCTACACATTGCTTGTTTGGTTGCCTGTGGTTTTAGAATCACAGAATTAACTAGGTTGGAAAAGACCTTTGAAATCATCAAGTACAACCTATTATCTAATACCACATCTAACAGCTTACATAATGTAGGGCTTTGAATAACACATGCTGATGTTAATTGAAATTTCAAATTTAGCTTAAGCATCCAAAAACCTCATGCTGAAAAAATAATTCCTTCTAGGTCTCTAAAATCTGTCAAGGAGACCTGAATAAACGATAGAGGGCTTACAATGAAATAAGAAGAAAATAAGGATTTTGCATGTGTCAAAATTCAGAACAGGATAAACTGTAGTTGAACATTGGTTTTGATGGATGCCAACACCAAACTCTTGTATAAGTTGCAGCCTCTGATTATGTTGCTTAAATAGGGCTTGTGTCCTGTGATTTTTGCCATCTGTGTGGTATAGAAAGAATATGGTTCATACAGATAATCAACTGCAGAGGAGTTCTCATTGCATTTTCAGTACCAAATTTCCTACCTGGACAAATCTAAATCTGCAAATTTGACCTCCTTAGTATCCATAGTTCTTTTTCTTTCAAGACCTTTTGCTTGAACTATCAAACTGTCATACTTCGGTTTCCTCTGTATTTACATGGGAGGCACTTTCAAAGTTGTTTTCAAAGCTGTAGCGATTAAATTAATTTAAGCTTCTAGGAAAAAATCCTATAGCCCCTTCATAATTGTGAAACAGATTTCATATTATTGCTCAGAGGTAAATCATTTCTTATTCCTGGAAATGAACACAACACAAGCACAGAAGAATAAAATTGGAAAGGTTAAGGCACCAAAGGGTTTTCAATTAGCAGAGGATATAAAAGGCAGTAAGAAGAGCTTCTACATATATATTATTTTCCTTTTCCCTTCTTTATCTTCTTGCATGGCCATTACTTAACTGAGATTAAGGATAGGCCACAGACAAACTATTAGTAGTGGCAACTTGGTGCTTTGGTTTTCATGAAGGTTAATTTGAGTGGATACTTATGTAAATCATTTGATTAAACAGACGGTTGCACAGGCAAGAGCAGGCTAAAGAAGCCCATTAAAGGCAGTGATCTCTTATGACACTCTGAAATATTTGCAAGCTTGCACTTCAGCTGTTTTCTAGAAAAAGACCAAAATTCAAGAATATCTTGTAAAGGCCATTTTAGAAAGCTGCAACCAACAAAATGATGTTCATTCCAGAGGACTTCTGAAGATTAAAGAAAAAGAAGAGCAAGCTGTTTTTCCAGGATGTGTCTTGCCTACAGAGCACCTGTTAGCAAAGAGAGATGAGAATTTATTTCATTGTTCCTGTCCAATAGCCCCAGTGGGATCTCTGTGTTTAATAAGTACCTCACTAGGAAAAAATCTGGACTGACTGAATAGTGTCCAGAGAAGAGTTGTTTACCAGGAAGGCTAGGGTGAGAGTGGAGAGGAACACCTTACCTCAAGAGCTTGGATTTTGAGGGTGAAACACTGGAGGAGGCTGCATACAAGTATTTTGGTATCTGCTTTCTTGACTGTTTGCAGGATTAGGACAGTCAGGCATTTGTTTCATTCAAGAATGTTTAGACCCTGCCTCATTTTTTTGTATGGATTAGATAGTCTCTTGACATCTCTTCTGTTCTGTTTCCGTGCTTATTTGAAATGACTGCAGCTGTTTTTCCACTTGAATAATTTCACAAAAAAATAACCCAGATGAAATTGTGTCAAGTTAATGCTATGTGGTAGAGCTTGTGTTTCCAAAATAAGCAAACAAACAAAAAAATATAACCCCTGGAGCAAGTGACAGCTGGAATGTAGGAAACCAAGATCTGATATGTAAAAATCCAGATACAAAAGTTTTTCTTTTCCCAAAGTGAATGAGGGCTCCAGCTTGATCCATCAGCCATTAAATTGTCACTTTGCAAGTATTAAGTACTGATAGTTTCACATATTAAGAGTGTTTCCATATAAAATGCTCATGTATGTATTTTCCAGAAATTATTTGATGACACCGCTACGGCTTCTTAAATTCTACATGTGGCCAGTTTCAGTAAATATGAGGGGGGACATATTTTTTCAATTTGCGTAGAAGTCCTGTCTATCAATGTAGATTACCTATGTAAGGAAGTGGAATTTCAAATCTTGAGGCTGTAAGACAAGTAAAAAAAAGAAGACTTATCACTCATTTCTCCCATTCCAGCTTTTAAACTGCATATATGTGCCAAACTTGTAAACCTGAGTATAGTCTTTCCCATCAGACTTCAGGACCATTTAACCGTTTAATTTAACTCTGTGATTTTCCATTTAGAAATTAACTCGCCTAGATGTTTTCCTATTCACTTAGTATGAATGGGAAAAGTTAAAACTAAGTGGGATGATATGGACATTATCATTTTTGTCAGAAGTGTGTGTGTCATGCAGCCTCTCATGCAGAAAGGATGGATTTTTCAGGGGCTGGGCTTGGAGAATCCCTCTCCACTATGCAGTTGGTATCAGCTTTCTTATATTGTCCAATATTTTCATTTCATGCTTATGATCTAGATGACTACTTTTTTAACTAATTTTTTTTCTTAACACTTTTTATATATTCAGTTTTAGTTGAAAAAACCTATTCTCAGCTAGCAAAGGAAGGTCTCTAAGAATAGAAGTTTTTTGCTCTGTTAACTGTCTGACCAGAAGGCTATAGGTTGTACTTTCTATTTTGGTTTCTTGAATTCTTTCCTTCCTGGTAGCTAGGATGTGTCTACTTGGCCTTTGTGTGAAGCTCTGGAGGAGAAAGTGCAGTTAGTGCTGAACCCCAGTGGAGGAGCTCTGTCTTCTCTGTCTTTGGAAAAGAAAGGTGTGAATATCTTCCTTCTCTGTGAAACACAACTGCCCACAGTTTTCGACTGGCACCTGGAATGAAGGTTCTCAGGAAAAGGAATAAAGACACTATTCTACCAGCACGTCAGAGTGGTTATAGATGATAATTCTACTGCCTTTAAAAAGCTTCTTTCTCAATGTATGATTTTTAAAGACCCTTCCCTGTCTTCTTGGTTGTAGTTACCATGACATTAGAACTAGTCAGCATGGATTTCGGAGAGGCAGGTCTTGTCTGACCAGCCTGATCTCCTTTTATGATCTGGTGACTTGCCTGGTTGGCGATAAAAAGGCCGTGGATGTTGTGTACTTGGACCTTAGCAAAGCCTTTGACATGGTTTACCATAGCAAGCTTCAGGAGAAACTTGTAGAGCATGGACTGGATAGAAGCATTTTATGTTGGGTTAGGAATTGGTTGAATGGACGAGCTCAGAGAGTGTTGGTGAATGGTGCCACATCCAGCTGGCAGCCAGTCACTAGTGGAGTCCCACAGGGGTCAGTGTTAGGTCTGGAACTGTTCAACATTTTTACTGATGATGTGGACGAGGGAATTGAGTCCCCCATTAGCAAGTTTGCAGATGATACCAAGCTGGGGGCAAATGTTGAACTGCTGGAGGGTAGGAGGGCCCTTTAGAGGGACCTTGACAGGCTAGAGAANGCCATCCCTGGAGGTGTTTAAGAAAAGACTGGATGAGGAAGTCAGTGACATGGTCTAGTTGGTAGGGAGTTGGACTAGATGATCCTGAGGGTCCCTTCCAACTCAGAGTAACCTGTGAACTTGTACGATGCAACCAGCTCCTCTCTATACAGTGTGCCAAGCTGCCAGCATGCTTCAAAAGTAGTTGTACTGGCACTGGTGAGTAGCTGGCAACACAAGAAAGTTGAAAGTTGAGGGATGCTTGAGCTGGCAAGAGCCAGAGGAGTGATGTTCATCCTGCTGGCTTCTGTTCGCTTCATGGAGGTTGACATCTTCCAGCACTTTCTGTGTTTTACTGTTGAATTACTTCAAAAAGTGAAATTTGAAGACTAAGAAATGTAAGGTTTTAAGGATTTGATCTCCTGTAAGGCCAAATGAATATATGTTTTTCCTTGAGTAATAGTTGTTCCTTTTGCAACTGTTTCATCTTCGAGATATTTGGAGGAGAAGCAGTGGCTAGAAACTCTAGTTACAAATTTATTTTTTTTTTATTTAGGTTTTTCACTTGCTGCAGTCATACTTAGAATCAAACCAGTTCGTTAGTTTGGACTTTCAGCAGGGACTGGGTGACATCATTACCTGTATGGGAACCAAACTGTGGCTGGCTAAAAGGTAAGATAAAACACAAGATACCTATGATTTATGCACATGGTTTACTAACGTATGAAAGGCTTGGCTGATTATAAAAAGTTTTTAGTAAGGTGCACACATTTATTTTTCTAGACATATGTAAAAGGTAGGTGCCTTACTGGCTTGCTGGTTTTTATCCAAGATGTTTTTCAAAAAGCGAGAATGAAAAAATACCATAGTCCAGTCATTAAAGAAAAAAAAAAAACCCTATGAATGAAAATTCCTACAGATGCAGACATTTGGAGGATAATGTTTCTTCTTGGCTATGAAAAATACACCATATATACAACGATTTTATGTTCCTATTTTTTCTGACTTTGACCTTTAACAATTTAGTTGGAAAATATCACAACAATTGTTTAAACTATCAAAAGTATTTAGCTGCCCACAAACAATCCAAGATAGTTTTGGAAACGTTTGTCTTACCTTCAGGTGACCTACATACAACTTTCTTTTCTTTCTCTCTTTTGTTTTTTTAATTTGATATCTACTTGATCTCAGCAATGGCTTTTGAGAATTCCTACTCATGAGAGTCCTCACCCAAAACTTTAAAGGAATCAGTTGTGGACAAAGACCACAAGTCCTTGCACGGAGAGATAACTGGCAATATTCTACTTTTTGCACCATGGAGTGAGGTCATAAGTCTAGTGTGGATCTGTGATAACACCTGTATTGTTTTGTGAACATCAAAACCAGCAACATAAGCCATTTGCAGAAAGGAGGTGTCTAGTGGGCTGAAAAGTCTTTTGTCAGTGATAACGAAATTAGGGTAATCAACATAGAATCTTTGAGAATTTGGAAGAGTGAGAGTGATGATATGGCAGATAAAACAGCATAAATAACTGTGGAATGATACTCATGAATAAAGCAGTCTGGACTTTACCTGGAGAAAGAATGGTTGACTGAGCAAATACTTTCTTTGAAAAATGTTGCCGTAGTTCCTGGTAAAGCCCAAGAGGGGAGAGGGCCACATATCATAAAAAGAATGCAGAAGAAAACAGAAAACATGCCTGTATTTGTATATTAATCTTGTATTAATATTAATATTGTACATTAATGTGTATTTCAATTTTAAAAAGGGGACAGGACTTCGCTTCCATGATGGCAAATATAAACGAAACAAAATAATGAAGTTTTAAATGTAATTTTAGTTTAGCATAGAACTCCATGATATAAGATAGTCTTGGTTTTAAACCTGTCTGAACTTTTTACCAACGATTTAACAGTCATGGAAGGAAAGTCCAGTAAGATTACTGAATATGTGGCCATCACATCTGGCTCAGAAAATTCTTTAACAGCCTTAAAGTTTGAGACAGAGGTTTTGGCGAGTGTCACTTTTTTTATGCTCTCCTTTCCTGTACATCTGCTCTCTGCCCCCGGAGCTGCCGCCGTGCCGTTATGAAACTGTGTCCCTAGCTGAGCTGAAAAGGGTTTTTTCCTGGCGTGGGGTGGCTGCGGGCGCCGGGAAGCGCCGCCACAAACACTGATACACAGCAACACAGTGCCGAAACAGCGCTGGGGCCGTGTGAGGGTGCGGGGCAATTTTGCATATTAATGAGCTGCCATTCAACCTAAAGCATTGTTTTTAACAGACAGAAACTTTTTGCAAATTTTAATGTGCTTTATCATTCTTGCTGATTCTGAACAGCCATACATCCTTAGGTACACTTTGAGCTACAGTGTGGTTTTTTTTCTTTCTTTGGTCTGTTTTTTGTTTGTTTGTTTTTTTAAATGCTAAAAAAGTCAAGTAAAATATCCACAGCGTATTTGGTAACCAAATTTGCTTCCACATAAGTTTTAAACTTAAGACTACAGAAAACTTGCTTACCTCTTAACTTTCGGTTTGAGATACAACCGAAACAAAGAAAGATAATGAAATAGGTGGTATTTGCTGATAGTTTTAGTCTTCCACATTCAGTGTGCAGCTTTATACTGTTTATAGTTGACTGGGTGGAGATGTTCTGTGCCAAATGGTGGGGGTTGAGGGATTTTTTGTTGCTTTCACTTTTTCTTGTCTTAAAAGTAGTATTAGGAGGTTGCTTGGCAACTGAGTTGTGAAACCTGGTAAGTTTGTGTATGTGGGTTTCAGAATGTGAGGAGAGAGTCTCAGGAAACCAGCACTTTATTCTCGCCATGTTGTTGGACTTCTTGGGGTGCATCTGCTGCTCCTCACTGTCAGAGAGGGTAATGGCTCGCTGGGCCCTCAGTCCATGCACAGTCATTCGTACCTTCTTTCTGCTCAGAGCACAACAGAGAAAAATAATGAACCTCTATCTACTTTTTCTGCCTTTTCTCAGGGAGATAATTCAGGATGTCTTCAATACTGTAGTGCAGTTAACTGTTTGAAAAGAAAAAAAGAAAAAATTAAAATCATAAGAAGATGGTTTGTGAATATGAGGAAATGGGGAATTATTTCCAAACATCAATTTTCAATCACATTCCAGTGCTAGTTTTGTAAATTCTTGCTGGTGTTCTTTCAACTACGTGCTTCCTTTGTACCATGGAACAAACTTCTCTGAGAATCTTAAATTACAAAATTTTGGACTGCATATGAAGTTTTTTGAAATAAGGCTCAGCTGTTGTGTGTGTTCCTGGAGGAAAGATTATTGTTCTTCAGCGGTTTCCTGAACTGGGTGGGTTTCTTGTTTGTTTGGGTTTTGGTTTTGGTGGTTTTTTTGCCTTTTCAATGCCAGAATGTCATTTCCTTTCATCAGAATGTATTGGTGTAGAATAGCTCAAGAAGCTATTGCACATTCCCTGTAGTATACTAATCTCTTCCTTCTCCACTCCAGGACCTGATTTGCCTTTAGAGAATAAAATACTGGGTCACATTCCCCAAACTGAATTTCGTAAAACATTCACTTTTTCAGCTGGTCTTTTCTGTCTTTTGTGGAGGCAGACTTCAGATAATAATGGGACATGGTTCTTTTTCTCCTTGGCTTTTTTTTTTGCATCTTCAAAACATTAACTTTTTTGTGTATTCAAAACCAGTATTTCCTTTTTTTATGTGTTTTGATGAAATGAGACCTGCCTTCCATCCACTTCTCAAGGTCATGTTTGAAACTTTGCACTTTTATTTACAGGTTTATACTTCACTTGGTGTTTTTCATTTTGTTTTGGAATAAACTTGTTTTGTAGTTTAAAGTGGTATAATAATATTATTGCTTCCCTCCACTCTCAGTGTTAGATTATTGCAGTTTTTGCATGGGAGGTGCAGGGTGTTTGAGAAGAACAGAAATTTAAAAAAATCTATAAAATCTGCCTTGTTGGAGAACTGAGATAGTGCAATGAAGTGATGGGTATTAGTCTGGTGAAAACTTAAAAAAAAAATCAAACTAAACCTTTGAAAGAGTGCAAAGCTCTGTCATATGAATTAAAAAAAAAACAAACCCCACACCTTTAAAAAGTGTTTTTTAGCTCAATTGCATACCAGGGAGTTACAGGACTAACTCTAGATGCCTTCTACTTCACAAAAACAGAAAGCTAAAAGAGCAGCCTTTGGAGCTGGTAATTTCTTGTACAGAAGTCCCAGAAATATCACTCTGGTTTCATTTGTAGCCTTTGGCATGAGTAAGTATTGGTATTGGAAAATTTGAGAAATCATGTCATTGCACAGCTTTGCTGTAGGATGCTGCTCTGCAGTGCCTTGAGCTTGATTTTTTTTTCCCCTGTCTTCCTTCTTAGTGGAGACCAGAGGAGGGGGAAAAGACTTTGAGGTTCTGCCAGAAGTCAAATAACATACTCTTCTAACCTCCAGCCATGTGCCATTTCTTAGCTGAGCGCTTGTCTGCACTGGGAAAGTTTGCTTCTAAGAAGGCTGCTTTCTTGAGACTAAGTTGTGTGGAACAGCCATGAATACATAAACCCAACTGGGTTTGCATTTTGCAAAGAGTCGCTGGTTTGTGTGGAATGGATGGCCTGCGGTGTGTGCACGTAGGTTTATAACCCAAATAGCCTGTGCTGTTCAGTGCTGCTGCTTAAAGCTCTCTATGGACCGGACTCAACATGTGCATGTACTTACTCAACAAGTACATGCACAAGTTATTTCAGGCTCAAGCCCAAAACCAGGTTCACTGTCCACTGCAACATGTGCTACTTGGTTTTCTCCAAGCTGACTCTAGGTGATCTAGGTGACTGCTTTGAATGAGGAAAGTCACACCAGTATTTTAGAACCCCACAGAGTGTGGTAACTTGTCAAGTTGATGGCCAGTAGTGTCTCTTTTGCCCCTCTGATTTTGGCAGCACTGAGTGAATGACAGCAGGCAGGTGACCACCCTAAGGTTGTGAGGTACATTTAGGCGATCTGTGGAAAGCAGGAATGTGGTGGCCTCATTGTGGTTTCAGGACTTCGTGGCTCAGACTGTAACCTAAATATGAGTATCTTCTTAGGAGAGACAGCGGTAATTTCTAGTGAGCAGGCTATTTAATACAAAACAGTGGCACATGCAGGCATACCTGAACATAAGTGCAAGATGCCCACAGCTCTCTGTAGCTTTGCAGGCAGCCTCTGTGTGATTTTTGAAGTGATCATTATTTGGAGGCTGAAAGGGGATTTTTGTTGCTTCCAAACAGCAATGCAAGAACTAAGGAGAATGTAAGGTCATCCTGACTGGCAGAGGAGTCCTCTTTGAGTGGTAGTACCCTTGCCTCTTCCTCTTCCACTGCATCAAGACGAACCTTCCAAAACCAGGTCTGCCTTTGGCATTTTTATTTTTAACTTTTCCATTTCTGTCTTTAAATCCCTAGACATTGAGAAGGGCAGTTAATTGCCGTTGTTCATTAGTGGTCTGTATACAGTAATGTTAAAAAGTTGAAAATAGTTTTAATGACGGAGCTTTGGTCTGTGGAAATCTGTTTACTAGGTTCCAAATTGAAAAGTTAACTTTCTGTCAGCTGGAGCAACAATGTATGTGTGTACTCTTGCACACACAAAACATGAAGGAAAATTTTTGCTGTTCTGTTCTAGCTGAGAGCAAAGAATACCATTATGTACAGTTACTGCACATCAGGTCCTTAGTAGTAATGTAATTAATCTGCACATTCTGACCCATGGGTCTGGTTTAGCCTCATTTGTCTTTGCTTTTGAAAGCAGTCATAACATGTCATTGTTCATAAAGGTATTCTTGAAGGTGTTAGTTTAAATCTTACATGCTTCTACCAGGTTAATTCAGGTTTCTGTGCTGCTTGCTCCAAGTCCATTCTTTCACCAGTTCTGATAATAGTATTAATAACTTATTTAGGTAGTTGGTGATGGCTTGTTTTGGAACAGCCACTTTGGGTTTCAGTAGAGATGTTTGAACTGCAGGCTGAAGTTCAAGATGTACTTTGCATAATAGTTTTTGACTCTGGTTCATAGGTATGCTCTCAACTTAAATATGAATATTCCGGGAATATTAAGACTTGGATAAAGTTGTTTAAGATATTTTTCCTCTACCAGTGCAACATTCAGAGTAGGCACAAACCATGTAAAATTACAAATTTTGGCCATAAATTCTCAGAAAATGCTTTTCAATAAACATAAGAATTTTCTTAGCTTGCTTTTAATAAATAACCTCCTTGATGTTAATTGTGTAGAATTCATTGAAATTGCACACGGGATTAGTTTGACCTCTAAGATTTTTAGGAAGTTGCTGAGGAATCACATGAGGTTCTCATTAAGAGAACAAAAAAGAACAGACAGGATTATTTTATCAATGAGGTATGCTAAAAACAACAACAAAGCACAGCCTTTCAGTATCATTCACCAAGGACAGCCAGAGCACAAATTAATTTTTCTTAATAGCTGAAACGCAGGATGTTCTTGGTGGTATCACAATGAAAAAATAATCTATGTATCTTCTGTTTGAAGCAATAAATTATCTGCATTTACCAAGGAAACTAATAACAACACAATAGTCTGGCTTGGTAGTGGTACAAAAACTGAAATCACTAGACTAGCAACTCCCTTAGGACAACATGCCTGCTATAATGCTGGATGAGGTGTCCTTAGGGAACGGACAAGAGAAGGGTACTGTGCAGATGGTAATTACTCCGAGAAGGTCTCAACAGCACCATGTAGGCAAGCAGATGCACCATTACTGGATGTTTGTATTCCTATTTCAATGCGGGTGTTCCTGTGCTTCCAGGAACTCAGCAAGGATTACTTGGTAGTGCAGGCTTCATTATTATTTTTTTTAATGCTTTCCATTAAATGTAGGTCCGTTGGCTGTGATGTTCACTGATGTGCTGGTTTTATATTACATGGTTAAAAATGCTATGGACAAAGTTTAATAATTAAATCCATTATTCATGTCTCCTCAAGAAGACAAGAGGAAGGCCATGCATGTTGATTCAGTGCTAAAAATGTGGGCTCTGAGAGAAAATAGATTAAAATATGAAAGTTGCCTTCCAAACAAATATACCCTCCAAAACCTTAGTGTTTAGAATACGTACTGCAGAATTTGAAAGCTAATAATCAAAATAATGGGAGATTTAATCTTTTAATCAGCCACTTGTTGTATGTGTAGGAGTGATTTCCACAAGCTTTGTCGCCTCTGTAAATGACAACTGATCATTTGCCAGATCTCTCTGCAGGTAAAATGTGGTCAGTACAACCAGCTTGACCTGGTTTCTCAGCAACCCTACAAGGATAAGACTCTATGCATAGTTCTCTAAGGATTGTGTAGAATTGACTGTATCAAGATTCAGATGACACAGATGATGCACTTGTTGCATTTAGAAGATATTTTAGAAGATATTTTAGCTGACACAGTTGCAGGTAACAGATCAGAAGAGTCTGGCCACCAAAAGCAGGAATACGCCAGCAGGGGTATGCTTGGATTTGATAGGGAGGGAAAGATACACTGCAAACCTAAATTTGGTTGCCAGTGTGCATCCTGAAAAGCTAAGATTATGGTAGACAAAGACAGACTGGGCAGCTCAGAATAGGAAGTTGCATAGATCACTGGGGTTAGGATGTTCACAAGTTCACAGATTATTCCAAGTTGGAAGGGACCCACAAGGATCATCTAGTCCAACTCCAAAGCGACTCCCACACAGGGATCGAACCCACAACTATGGAACCATGGGCACCACACTCCATCTATCCGAGCTTCCCATCATCTAGACCATGTCACTGACTTCCTCATCCAGTCTTTTCTTAAACACCGCCAGGGTAACTCCACCACCTCCCCGGGCAGACCATTCCAATGAGAGATCACTCTCTCTGTGAAAAACCTCTTCCTAACATCCAGTCTAAACCTCCCCTGG